>VZQC01015347.1:119397-188507 GCA_009823505.1 Rhizomys pruinosus | reverse complement strand
ATTTATTTATTTATTTATTTATTTATTTATTTATTTATTTATTTTTGGTCTTTTTTTGAGACAGGGTCTCCCTGTAGCCCCAGCTGGCCTGGAACTCGCTCTGTAGACCAGGCTGGCCTTGAACTCACAAAGATCCGCCTGCCTCTGCCTCCCAAGTGCTAGGATTAAAGGCGTGCGCCACCACGCCCGGCTTACCTGATTTATTTTTAAACATGTTTAACTGTCCCTTGTCTGGGACTGAGGTTGTGCTGGGCTCGGGAGGAGAGTCAAAAGACAGTGTACAAAGTCCAACACTCATGAAGCATAACATCTTTTTAATGCATGGTGATCTTAGAAGCTGAGGCCAGGTACTCTGTCACTGACCACCAGGGAGCTAAGCCTCGGGAGGCACATATCTCCTCGTCCATTATTATGCTCACACAGATGACGCCGGAGTTGGTGTGGCAGAGGCCTCTTGGAAAATATTTATGTAAACCTTCAAATGAAATTGTGCTATGATCTAGGCATGAAGGCTACAGTGCCTGCCCTCCTCCTACTCCAAGGGATTTGCTGTGAGAATTCTTACACTAACATGTCTAATGTATTTGAAGCTCTTGGGAGAAATTCAGTATTTTAAATAATGGAATAATTGTATATAACCAAATACTATAATTCTCAAATTTTTAAAAATACATTTGATGAATAAAAAAAATCTTGGAGGCCAGTGTGGTAACACATGCCTTTAACCCCAGCATTTGGGAGGCAGAGGCAGGCAGATCTTTGTGAGTTTAAGGCCAACCTACTCTACATAGTGAGACCCTGTCTCAAAAAACAACTTTGGAAACTAAATGATCACTAATAGAAGAACAAGCTACTTGACACTTATTCTGTGACCTCCTAAATAACCATTAGAAACAGTGGCATCCCAAGGCTGTCACATCCCTAGAGAATGCCAAACACCACTCATCAAGAAAATTTCTTTTGCAACAGAGATGATTACAGAATTCCACAGCTGGTCACACATAGAGATTAAATGTCTATGAAATTCCCAACCCTAAGTGACACATCTACAATGGAATCTCTATACCTAAGGCTCATAGAACACAGTGGAACAAGGGGTAGAGAGGCTGCTCATATATCTCTCAACTCTCATCAATGAAGCTCCCTCATGTAGCAGAAAGCAATGAATACAAAGGGCCACAAATGGCCAAAGCATAGAGAATAATAGTCTATAGAATATGGTTCCCTGGACAGGACTCCTGTACTAAATTCGCCCACCAGGACTCAAGGACCATTGTAGAAGAGGGAGCTGAAAAACTGTAAGAGCCAAGGGAAGAGGTGCATGACCATATGGAATAGAGTCTTTTTTATTTTTTTATCATGACATTATGTCTAACCACAGTATTTATTTGATGGGAGTGCTTCTTAGTATTTCTTTTTTAATTTTATTTATTTTTGTATGTGTATGAATGTACGGTCTGCATATAGGTTTGTGCACTCAATGCCGAGGAGGTCAGAAGAGGGTGTCAGATTCCCCTGGAACTGGAATTAAAGACAGTTCTCAGCCACCATGTGGGTGCTGAGGATCGAACCCCAGTCCTCTGCAAGAGCAGTCAGCACTCTTAACCACTAGGCTATCTCTCCAGCCCCAATATTTCTTATACAACGCTGCTTGAGCTTTTGTCCAAGCCTTTTCTAAAATATTATAGAGTAGTTTAAAGTATCAAGCTGGCGTAACTTAACCTTTCTGGATGCTTAACGACCATACTTAATGCCCATACCAATTTGGCTGATGGTCTTAAGGGATAACTTTGTTCCTTGACCTCAGAGGTCAATAAGTCCCAAGGGACTATGTATAGGAACCTTTCTTTTTATGTTGAACAGGGACCATGCGGCCCTGCTAAGGGAAATGGGGACACAGTGCCTGCTTTGGGGACACTGTGGGGAGCTGACCCCTTGGCACAGAGGCCAGCTGGCTACTTCCCGTAGCCTGGCCTGGATGATACTTCCAACTCAGGCCCTTAGCCTGGACCCATGAGACATGTGTTCCACTCTTGGTTGTGGCCTCTCACCTGCCCAGAGCCTGGACAGGAATTTCAGGCTGATGGCTGATCACCTCCCTTCAGCCAATACCCACTCACAACACCAGCTACCCAGATTGGTGATCCAAAAAGGAATCTCTTTCGAACCCACTGGCCACCTGAACGAAATGCAGGCCTACCTTAGCCTGCATGCAGGCAATAATTAATAAATAACGGCTGGGAATTCCGTGAGGATGTTACTATGAAATTCAAATTTATTTCAGTTCCCAGAGCCGATCATAAGTCTTCCAATTCTGTGCCACTTCACACCTTGCCCCATCTGAAGGACCCCTGCCCCAAGGTTTTATACACCCTTAAAATCTGTCTTTAGGAACCATGGTACCGCCATCTTATAAGGCCTCCAAGTCAAGTACGCTATAAGGCCTCCCTGCTTCCTCATACCTTGTGGTGCTTAACTGAGTCACGCCCGCCTGTGTGTCGCCAGCCTGCGTGCCGAGATAAGATTTTTTTTTTTTACTATTACACAACCCTTCCCCCATTTCCCCATACCTTGGGATCTCTGCTTTTAAAAGTTCCCTATCCAGGGCTGGAGAGATGGCCTAGCGGTTAAGAGCGCCGACCGCTCTTACAGAGGACCCGGGTTCGATACCCAGCACCCACATGGCGGCTGAGAACCGTCTGAAGCTCCAATTCCAGGAGAACTACAGTTCCAGGGGAATCTGGAGACCCTTCTTCTGACCTCCTCGGCGTTGCACGACACGGGTGCACAGCCCTGCATGCAGACAGTTACTTCATACACATTACAGAAAAAAAAATTAATAAAAAAAAAAGTTCCTATCCCCGTCCCTGGGGGTCGATCTCCTCTCCCCTGCGTGGGTTACGAGTTCGACCCCCGTGCACTGTTTTTTCCTGAATAAACCTCGTGGAATTGCAGCAAGAATGGTCTTTGGCTGATTTTTTGGGAGTCGTTCTATCCGGAGATTTGAGTGAGAGCCACTCCAGTTCTGGGGGGGGGGTCTTTCATTTGGGGGCTCGTCCAGGATCGACGACCCCCCCCTTCAAATCACCAAGACCCTCTTGGAGGTAAGATTCTTTTCCTGTCTGTCCGTCTACTGTGTCTGTATGATTCTAGGAGGCACCAAAAATCTGTTACTTCCAGTTTGCAGTCACTCTGCGCTCGTGAGAGCAACGAAATCCCCATTACGGCATGAGGGGGGGAAGAGTTACCGACCAGACGTGTCAGTGACTGTCACCGACTGGTCGCCCTGGGAGACGGCCCAGGAGGTCTGAGGGAGGCCCGAGGACGCTCGTAGCCCTCCCGTCTGGGTGCCGACTCAGACGTTGAGGCTCTGATAGAATAGAGAGTTTTCACGTCTTCTCAGGCCATCTGATCGTCTTGTTGTTGGGCCTTCTTTTCTGTCTGCCTGCTTTTCATCTTTTTTCTCTGAGATTGCTTTCATTCCCATTCTCTGGGATCTCAGGATGGGAAATTCTAAATCTACCCTGATTTAAAGGAGGTATCTATGTCCTGTGTTTATGGTAACCATGTGCCTAAGAATCATGTAGCTTGTTATGCATATAAGTTTGTGGGAGTGTGTGTTTGTAATATGTTTTTTTTTTCTCATTTTGTTTCTGTCAAACAAAGTGGCCACTTCAAGTTTCAATCCTTTATGTGCACAGAATCATTTAATTTTGGCATGCCAGACTAGATAGCACATGCAAAGTTTAAAATATTTATATTTAGGGGCTGGAGAGAGGCCTTAGCAGTAAGCCGTTGCCGACCACTCTTACAGAGCCGGGTTCGATCCCCAGCACCCCATGGTGGCTGTGGAACCGTCTGAAGCTTCCAATTCCAGGAGGAACTCCAGTCCAGGGGAATCCAAGGACCCTCTTCTGACCTCGCGGTTGTGCCACGACACGGGTGCACAGACTTGCCTGCAGACCGTACATTCATACACATACAGAAATAAATAACATTACTAACAAAATTGATATTTAAAAATGCATTAAAGGCCTAAATTTGGATACTGTAGACATCTTTAATTTTATTGTCTCTGAGTCTCTCAAATGCTTCACAACAGGTTATAGTTGTTTATAGAAATCAGCCTCGGAGCTGACTGTTTAAAGATCCCCTTTTGGTTTGTGTTTGCTTTCAAAATGTAACTTGCTTGCTTTGGAATTATCTATTTTTTCAAGACCTTTGTGGACCAGATTCAGGACTGGAAATGGATTCTTGGACTAGCTTTTGTTTTGGGTGGGGCAGTTTTGTTGCCCCTTGGGAGCGGGTGTGGTGGCACACACCTTTAATCCCAGTACTTGGGGAGGCAGACTGCGGGCAGTTTTGTAACGCTCAAGGTCAGCATGGTCCTACAGAGCGACGTTTTCCATGCCAGCGAGACTAAAGGTAAAACCCTGTCTCAAAACAGACCCAAAAGACCAAAAAAAAAAAAAAAAAAACAAAAGAAAAGAAAAAGCATGTTGTGAGTGTTGATAATTCCCACATACATAAAAACTACATGTGTATGTGACTATTGATAACTTTCCACCTAAAGTAAATACCTGTGTTGGTTAGATAAAATAAATATAGGTAGCTGTCTCCATTGAAATAGTTCTTGGCATTGGGCCGGTCCTCCAGGGACTCACAGATCCTGGCCACAGGGGTGTATACCATATACACAAATCTGGCTAGAGAGTGGGACCCCCTGGTGCTTAAAGTCCCTGCCATACTCCCAATCCCATCTGGTCAGTGGGCTGGGCCTTATGTGTGAGTGAGAGTTGTTTTGGGTAAAAGGATGCATCAAGCAAATTGGAACCAGTAAGAAAAACGTGGGCAAGATGAATGTGAGTATTTGAGATGGCTGGGGCTTACTGTTCCTTAAGGAGGAGTTGTGGATGTTCTCAGGCAGAAAACGTTATGGAAAGGCCAACAAGGGAACGGAAATTGTGCTGTTTTTACTGATGAAAGAAAGGAGAAGCCTATCTGAGTCTCTGATGAGAAAAAGGCAGGTTAGAGATTTTTGTTGATGCATCAGACAGGGCTAGAGTTTGGTCATAGGAGGGCCATTTCTCACCTCTCACAACCTGTACTTGCTTCAGACTAAGGTCACATTTGAACCCTGACTGCTCTGGTGACCACTGCTCAGAGGTTGGTCACTTTAATGTTCACACCCACTTAGAGGCCCACAGTAGACTCTGGATCAGGACTCCAGCAGGCTCATCTGGGAAGTTGACTTCCCTTGTCTCTAATGACCCCGTAGGGTGCCTGTCAGTAGCTGTGAGACGCAGGCTGCTTCATGAGCAGAAACTTGGTTAAAACATGTATTTACTGAACACAGATGCCCCAAACATTCTAAAAAAAGCCTACTGGCAAATCACGTACAGACCACATCAAGAAGATCATCCATCATGCCAAGTTGGACTCATACCAGACCTCGCAGGGCTGGTTCAACATACGAAAATCCATAAACATCATCCAACACATAAACGGAATCAAAGGAAAAAACCCACACCATCATCTCGATTGATGCTGAAAAAGCCTTTGACAAAAAATCCAGATCCTTTCATGTAAAAAGTCCTAGAGGAATTGGATTGGCGGGATCATTCCTCAATTAATCAAATCCAATCCAGGAACCCCACAGCAAGCTCATCTGAAATGGGGGAAATGACAGAAACAGTCCCGTTAAAGGTAGGAACCCGGCAAGGCTGCCCCCTATTCACCACTCCTCTTCACTAGTTGCGTGAAAAACACGTGCTCAGAGCAATAAGGCGAGAAATGGAAGTTAAAGGAGTACTAAGGGGAAAAGAGGAAGTGCTAATCTATCCCTATTTGCTGAGGATATGATTGCTTACTTAAGAGATGCAAAAACTCCACCAGGAAACTACTCCTAGAAATTACGCTGAACAAAAACACGTTCAGCCCATAGTTGGCAGGCGATCAAAAGGAACGTTAAAAAATCAATGGCCCTTTCTTTACACCAACAAGCAAATACTGGAGAAAGAATGCAAACCGGCCCGTCCCCGCCACAAGAGCCTCAAAAACAATACGATACCCAGTAACAAACCTATACCAAAGATACCAAAAGACCTCTACAACCAAAAAAATTTTGAAACCCTTCAAAGAAAGAAATTGAAGAGACTCAGAAGATGGAAAAACCGCCCATGCTCATGGATTGGGAAAATTAACACAGTAAACATGTCCATTTTACAAAACTCTTGTATAGATTTAACGCATCCCAATCAATATCCCCAAAAGTTTCCTCACAGGCTTGGAAACTAAAGTCCTTAAATGCATTTGAAAAACAAAAGCCCCGAATAGCTAATTCACTCCTGAGTGAAAAAGATCTACACAGGGGGTATCTCTAGACCAGACTTTAAACTATACTCAGGGCTATAGTCATAAAAACAGCCTGGTAACTGGCACAAAAACAGACCTGTTGACCCAAATGGCTACACAAAAACGAAGATTCAAATTTGAGTACATACAATTTCCGCCATCTCATATTTGACACGGGGGCCAAAAACCACAAGGGAGTAAGAAAAGACAGGCATCTTCAGCAAGTGGTGAAAACTGGATCACCACTTGTAGAAGAATGAGATTAAACCCCCCTTACCTCTCACCTGTACAAAAAGTCAACTCCAGATGGATTTTTAAGACCTCAACGTGAAACACCCAAAAACTCGAAGGTGATAGAAGAACCGTTGGCAGAGGACTACAAGACAATAGGCATAGGAAAAGACTCCTAAATCATACAGCAGCTGCACCAGAATTAAGGTTGACAACTGACAAATGGGACCTCATCAAACTCAAACGCTTCTGACATCAAAAGAAACAATCACGGAAGTGGAGAGAAATCCCACAGAATGGGAGGAACCTTCACTGCAGATACATCTGACAAAGCATTGATTTCCAGAATATAAAACTACTCAAAAAAAAAGAAAAAAGGAAACAAAGACCCATAATAGATGGAAAAGAAAGAGCTGAACAGAGGACTTCACAAGCGCGGCATTAGAGATGTCTGAGAAAACACCTCAAGAACTGTTCAACATCACTAATTCAGAAGGAAATGCCAATGAAAACCACTTAAGATATCATCTACTCCATAAGACTGGCTAGTATCAAAGAAAACAAATGATACCCCGTGCTGGAGAGGTTGTGGGGAAAGGGGACCACTTATCCACTGATGGTGGAATGTAAACTCTTACCGCCACTATGGAAAGCAGTGTGGAGGAACCCTTGGAAAGACTTGGAATGAACTTGCCACCCTACCCAGCCATCCCACTCCTGGGCATTACCCTCAAGACTCACCCCCCCAGAGCTAACATTGCATGGCCATGTTTATTGCAGCTCTCTTCCAATAGCAAGGAAGCTGGAACCAACCTAAATGGGCCCCTCAACTGACGAGTGGATAGAGAAATGTGGTAAATCTACCACCATGTAATTCTATGTAGCAGTAAAGAACGCGACCTCCCGAGCTTTGCGGGAAAATGGGAGCTCGAGGACCTCATGCGAGTGAAGTAAACCAGTCCCGAAAAAACAAAACGATTGCCTGGTATCACTATCTGTGGATGTTAGTGTTCAATTTACCTGGTTGTAAGTATTTTCTTGTGTAGGGCCCCCTGAGCTTCTGTACAAGCCGTGGGCATAATGCATTTTGGAAACAAAACAACAACGAAATACTGCATCAAAGCACTGACTGAAACAGGGAACTACTGCTCAAAACAGTAAACTTCCCAATGGAAAATATTGAGAAAGAACTAAGAGATGAAAAGCCATGTTTGGCAGAATGCACGAGCTCTGGTGGGGTGGGGGAATGAGCGGGAACAGGTCTAAGATTTGTTAAAAAAATAAATAAATTTATGTGAAAAAACCAAAACATTAGTTTATACTAAATTATATATTACTACCTACAGTTTTAGCACAATCATCAGCAAGACCTTATCNTTAATACTTCCATTTCCTTTTAGAGCTCCTCAATTCTCACTTGAGCTTCTCAATCTCTTCTTGGTGCTCCTACTTTGATTGGTTGGCTTCCTTTTCAGTGTTCTACTTCTTTCAGATGTTCGTTTTTTCTCCCTCTAGTTCTTTCTGGAGTTTTTTGTCTGGTCCTTTTCCTTTGGTTTCTTTCTGAAGTTTGTCATGTATCCCTCTAGGTCCCTTTTTTGAGTTTTTCCATTCTCTCTCTTAGTTCTTTATTTTTTTTTTTTCTCTCTCTAGTTCCTTTCTGGAGTTTGTCAATCTGTTCTTTTAGTTCTTTTCTGATGTTTGTCACTTGTATCCCTCTAGGTCCTATTTATTTTCCATTCTCTCTTCTTTAGTTCTCTGAATTCTCTTTAATGTTCTTAATTTCTCTCATAGTTCTGCAATTATTCCTCTAAGATTGTTCTTCGGGTCTCCTCAAGGAGGTTCCTATTGTAACTATCTCCTACAGGTTTGGGGTAGAGCTTTGTGTGGAATGTATCCTGTGCACTTTCCCATGTTGTCCCTTCATCGTGTCCCTGCATGTGGGCTTCTCTTTTTCGGTTCAGATCACCAAATAGTTGTGGTATGGTTTTTGCTTTCCTCCTTCAGATGGCTTTTTTTTCCTTTCCTCTCTTGTCTTATGGTATGGCACTACTAGATTCTAGGCTTTTTCAAATTTTGAGTTAATATATTGGGAACTACAGCTGCACTCTTCTCTTCTTGTTCTGAAGGTTCTCCAAAAAAAAGTCCACTTGGATTCTCACCGATCCAAGTTACTTCTAGGTAGCCCACACAAAGTTGCAGAGCCACTGGCCCTGGCCCAAATCTGCCGACCTGGTGTGATGCCTGAGAGGTTGATCAACATTAAGGGATAGCACACACCCAAGATCATTTTGGAAACACGCATTAGACTTGATAGGTCTTTATAAAAAGACAAATAAAACAGAGGACATGAAGTGGTGGAGGGAGGTACAAGATGGGGGGAAGTGGAGGCTCTCTGAATTGATCAACATGCATTGTATGACATTCTCAAGGAATCAAAATTATAAAAATGTGCCATATCTAATTGGCATTTTAAATCAATGAGATTGGAACAATTATTTATTTGGATAAACAGCAAAATTGGATTCATGTGGCAAATATCCATGATAACCCTACAGGACTAAGAACTCTAAATGTAAGAGATAAAGCTTGACAACTATCAGAAGAAAAGAAATGTGATTTCTTTCCTCAGTGTATCTTTTTATTGCATTTTTGCAAAATTCATACATCTTAATCATATTTGGATCCCTTCTCCCATCTATACCTCTTGAATCCCTTCCAAAGTACACCATGCCTTCTGTAGTATACATTAAGGACTATCAAATCAAGTTTGTACCCGATGTGGGGGCTTTCCAGGCACTCCCAAGCCACCAAGGGCCAGGACTGCCAGGTAGGTCCACCTCAACTTGCCTCTGTGCTGATGTCTTGCTCCCTGCCTGTCTAGCTCCAAGCATGCTGCTTTGCATGCTGGTACCAAAGATGGGGGATTTCAAGGCATTCCCAAGCCACCAGGGATGGGGGACTGCCAGGCATTTCTGACTCACCTGGCCAGAGCAGTGATGTCCTGCTGTCCCACTAAAAATATTTTTGATTTACACACAATTCCACAGTCTACATATATGCAAGTGAGAAAGGAGTTAAAACCCCTACCGATGAGGCAGATATTTTCTATTGGTTGAGGAAATAATACTATTTTGATTAGAGTATTGTTATAACTTTTATTAGAGTATACCACTATTGTTCATTTCTTCTTTATTACTTTTTTCATTTTTTAACAATAAGTAATAACTTATGAGTACAAGCATCCTTCATGTAAAACCAATTTGCAAGCAGTTGTGTCCAAACCCACACAGCCCAAGGGTCCCACCATCCAGCTGGAGGGGCTTGTATGTTAAATCAAGTTGATCAAATAAGTGTCCAGTCTATATTGCTGTAGTTTCACCATTCACCCCAATCACAGCCCTTACATTCTACCACATCCCCTCTTCCACAGATTGTTCCCTAGGCTTAGAAAAGGGGCACGGGTGGAAGAGAAGCAAAACAGTCTACTTTCTCTGGAGCTGTTGTCTTGGTCTCTAATCAATTCTGGCTGTTTCCTTTCAGTAGCTGACAGTTTGTCCAGGAATAACCTTTCAGTCCTACTAATGAAGCACAGGCAATTAGATATAAAGGTATTGAAACAGTACTAATTGTTGTGGTAGGTTACTTTGACAACTATCAGAAGAAAAGAAATGTGATTTCTTTCCTCAGTGTATCTATTTAGACACAGATGTTTGGATGGTATTTTAATCTATGAATTACATTTTTTCTGTAAAATATGACAGGGTCTTACTGTGGCTTATAACATCTCCTAACTGCTAGAGGATATAAGCTTGTGGCATCAGCCATGGGGTATTCCTCCAAGGAGAGAGCTAATACCCAATTCGATTTGGGATATACAGGCATATGGCTGCCTCTGCTGCACAGTATTTCCAAGCAGGTGAGGTGTAGCTGGTGCTGATGGAGGAGTCTTGCTTGACTCAAGGAGATATATATTTGCTTTATTCATTTAGTGACCTTTGGTCACACTCTCTGGTATTCAAGAGACCAACTGTACACTTGCAAGTGCGGTCTCAATACATCTTTCCCATGCTTACGTCAGGTCTTTGACAGCAGGGCCTTATCACCTCTCTTCTTGCAGGTATCCCAGTTTACAGGCAAGAAGCCTTTACCTTTTGGGGGGGGGCTCGGATCCCCTGGCCAACATCTCCTTGGTAGAATAATCCATTGCTGATATCAGAGCTCTCCTGTATTAATATATTTTGCTTAAGTGCATAGTTTAAGAAGACTTTAGTATTATATTTGGTTCTGAATAGAGAATAATCTTTTTCACAATTCCTGTGTCTATTAGTCAATTAAAGAAGTCAGTTTTTACCAGTTTTATAAGAGATTACCCCTATGACATTTGGCTCCAATTTACAGTTAGAGAACGACCAAATCATCATCATATTCCTCCTTGTTTTATGAAGGAGAGGTAAGAAAATCTCTCATGTTAAAACTTTGCAGCACCTAGAAGGTACGTTTCATTAGGACTCATTATAAATAGTTGTTCCAAGTATGATCCACAGAGGGGTTTGATGCCTGTAGCAGTCTGATGCTCTTCTTCCTTTCAATGTTCAGACAGGCAAACCTTTCTGCTGGCACTTCCCCGTGCATCCTACACAATGCAAAGCTGTGTCTTTTCTTTCTCAGCTGCTAAGTTGGTAAGTTTTGATCCTGAGGGAACATACAAATATCTTTTCCCATAGTTAATTTAAGATTTGAAGTTGCAAAGTTTTTGACAAAAATAGTTATATATATATTATATAATAATATATATATAATTGAATATATAATAATTATAGTAATATCCCCTTTTTATTTTAGGTTTTTGTTTTTTGACCCATGAGTCTCAAAAAGTCAGTTGTAGTGCACATACCTATAGGCAGGAATCAAGGCACAGATTTCATCAAATTCACCCAAGCTATTTTGGGTGACTGTATGTAGTTAACTTAGGAAGCAAAGTTAATTTCTTAAGTTAATTCATCCTCCAGGTAAAAGAGAATGCTACAAAATGATACTGTACAACAGAAAAATTATAGAGAACATTTGTATGTGCCAATCCCAAAGTTATTGTTATACAAATTTTAAGTAAAACAAATGTGGACTACAACAATTTATATTTCCAATTAACTAAGGTGCATTACCGTTTTTAATCAGAACCTTTAAACCAATGTTGTTTAATGTACACATATTTACTTTTACTGAGTCCTAAAACACCATGTATCCTGTAGACAGAGTTTGGGAAAAATTGGATACTTGTTGAACTCACGTAAATTAAATATACATTAATCAAATATAGACACGTATCCCTCTCCTGCCACTCCTACCCCTCCCGATTCACCATTTCAGTCAGTTTTCTGATGCATTCTTTCTGTTGTTGTTCTTTTAATATGCATACTTCTCTACAAGAAATAGTTACAACTGGGTTATTGGCGCTAGCATCCACAGATGAGGGATACTATTCGTTGATTGTTTTTCTGGGACTGTGTTACTTCACTTAATATAATATCTTCTAGCTCCATCCATTTCCCTGAAAAGTTCATGATATTGTCTTTCTTTACTGCTGCATAGAACTCCATTGTGTACATGTACCACATTTTCTCTATCCACTCATCCATCACTTGAGGGGCATTTGGGTTGGTTCCAGCTTTTTGCTATTGTGAGCACAGCTGCAATAAATATAGCTGTGCATGTATTTCTGCAGTAAGATGAGTCTTGTGGGTATATACCCAGAAGTGGTATGACTGGGTCAAATGGCAAGCTCATTTTGAATCTTCCAAGGGTTCTCTACACTGCTTTCCATAGTGGCTGTATGAGTTTACATTCCCACCAGCAATGGATGAGGGTTCCCTTTTCCCCACAACCTCTCCTGCACTCGATATCATTTGTTTTTTTGATCCTGGCCAGTCTCTTTGGAGTGAGGTGATATCTTAGAGTGGTCTTCATTTTCATTTCCCTAATTATTAGTGACATTGAACAGTTTTTAAGATGTTTCTCAGTCATCTCTAATTCCTCTTCTGTGAAATCATAATAACACTTTTTAGTCAAGTATATAGTGTGCTGGAAAACATAAAATAATGTGCAGAAGCAGTTTATTAAGTTTATTAAGGACATGAAATGTTTTTATTTTGTCTTGGTCTTTTATTACCAATTGAAATTGGGCAAAATAAAGGGGTTTATGGTGAGATTTTCATTCATGCCTACGTTTTTTGCATATACTCACCCACACCCCTCTTTTACCTTATCTTCCCTCTCCTGACTTTGTAAAAATTGAGTTTTTGAGAGGCTGTTGGCCCTTGCCAGAGAGCTGGGCCATAGGTATGGGCTGGTGGGCAGGCAGGTCAGCCAGGACCAGAGCACACTGGGAAGTGAGGCTCAGTCTTTAGCCTGGGTTGCATAGAGGCTGCTGATCCATGCCAGAGAGCTGGGGTACAGGTATGGGCCTGTGGGCAGGTGGGTCAGCTTGGACCCGAGCACCATGGGAGGTGAGGCTCTGTCTTTGGCATAGATGCTGCTGGCCTATGCCAGAGAGCTGGGGTGCAGGGTACCAGTGCCACAGGCTAAGCCAACCCTCCCCCCAACTAGAAATCTGGAGAGAGGTTTCAATAAGTCCTACAGCCAACACACAAGAACTGGCTGGCAGCAGAGGACATACAGTGCTCAGAAGGTGTCATTTGGGCTGTTACCCACCTAGTTCTTTTGGAACAGAAAGGGAAGAATGAACTGTACCTTCCAATATTTAACCAAAATGGAAAGCATGAAAACTAAGCAAGTCAACACTCCATAAATAAGGAGAGTAGAAGGAAGGCGCCTGAAGGAATCAAGGAAAGAAATCCTCCAACACATTGAAGAGACACTAGAGATTCACACCAGAATACAGGAAAATAGTAAAGGATATGCCAAGAGCACAATAAAAAGACAAGATGGAAAAAGCCTAGGATAACCCCACACCAAACTCTACAGAGCCTGTGGAGGACCCCTACAATGGGATCTCTGTAGAGGTAGCCCAGGATACAGATTGTAGATTAACAATCACAGATATATTCAAAGAAATCATAGAATTAAAGAGAGAGAATGAAAAATTCAGAAAGGACATAGAGGGAGACAATGAGAAACTCCACTTGTGTTTAGGGTTTCCACTTATTGGAAACACTGAAAAGAACCCATACTGAAATGAAAATGGAAACCAACAAGCAAAACAAGGATCTACAAGAAAAGATTGGGAAGCTCCAAAAGAAGGCGGAAATAATAAAGCAAACACAGGATGAAATGAAAAGGGAAATCAAACACTCATCCAATCAAAAGGAAAGATGCAGAATGGAGGAAGTAGAAAAAAGAATATCAGACCTAGAAGATAACATGGAACAACTAAAAAGGTTGTGTAAAGATTATGAAAAGTTTAAAAATATATGAGAGTGGAACAACCAGGAAATGTGGGACATGATGAAAAGATCAAACCTCCACATCATAAGGATAGAGGAAGGAGAAGAATCCCAAGAGAATGGTATTGATAAGATCGTCAACAGAATAATAGATGAAAATTTCCGCAAACTAAAAAAAAAAGACAAATACAAGAAACACATAGGACACCAAATAGACTGGAACAGAGAAGAAACTCCTCTCTCCATATCATAGTTAAAACGTTAGATGCCCAAAACAAAGACAAAATTCTGAAAGCCATAAAAGAAAAACAACAAATTACATATAAGGGGAAACCTATCATAATTACAGCTGACTTTTCAGTGCAACCTATGAAAGCAAGAAGAAAGTGGACGAAAGCATTCCCAGTGCTAAATGACTATTGATGCCAACCCAGGTTACCATACCCAGGTAAAATGTCAATTCTAATTGAAGGAAGGAGAAAAATCTTCCATGATGTAAACAAGATGAAATAATACATGTCTGGAAAACCAACCCTTCAGAGAATACTTGAAGCAATTCAAAGGACAGAGGAGGAGAGCAACTACCCCAGACAGCTTGAAAGAGAAATTGATAAAAGCAGAACTGCAGAAGTAGAAACCTAGACTAAAAACACAAATGGATACTAAGGTGAAAGGAAGCAACACACATCTCTGTTGTAGTTTGTCTTCCATTGCTGTAACAAAACACTCTGATCGGCACCAACTTGGGGAGGAGGTTTATTCAGGTCACATCTCCCGGTCACAGTTCATCAGTTAGGGAGCCCAAGGCAGGAACTCAGGGCAGGAACCTGGAGGCAGGAGCTGAAGCACAGGCCATGGAGGAGTGCTGTTCACTGGCTTGCTCTCCTGGCTCATTCCCAGCCCACCTTCTTATACAGTACACAACAACCAGCCCAGGGTGGCACTACTCACTGTGGGCTGGGCCCTCCAACACTGCTCGACCATCAAGACAATACTCCACAGATGTGGACACAGGCCAATCCAATGGAGTCAATTCCCTAATTGAGGCTCCCTCGACCTAGGTGTGTCAAGTTGACACTAAAGCTATCCAGCACAATTGACCCCTTGTCAACTTGACACACAAAACACATCACTATTAAACCACCACCTTTCCAGTTCTTGTCCCCAAAGTATGATGTTAACATTAATCACAACCTAAGACAGTACAACTTTAAAAGCCCCACAGTCCTTAAAATGTCCAAACACTTAAAAGTTCAGTCTATTAAAAGTCTCTTAACTGTGGGCTGCTGTAAAATCCAAAACAAGTACTGTCTTATTTCAAAGGGAAGAATCAGGTACTCTCAAACAAAACCTAAGTCCAGAAAAGTAGCTCAAGGCTGGACACCTGGGATTCACTCATGATCTTCTGGGCTCCCAAAGGGTTTCGGCAGCTCCCCTTCTCTGACTCTGCTGTCCTTGGCACACACAGCTCATCTCACAGGCCCAGGCCAACTCCATTCCACACCTACTGCTGCTCTTGGAGGTCGTCCCATGGTCCTGGCATCTCCAAAAAGCTGGGGTCACCACTGAAACTGAGGCAGCACCTTCACCAATGGTCTCTTCTGACCTCTCCTGGTGCAAAGCCTCAGCTTCTCTCCATGACCCCTGCAATCCTGGGTTCTCCACTGCAACCAAGGTGCACTTCCACCAATGGTCTTTCCTGACCTCTCACAGTGCCAAGCCTCGGCTGCTCTCTGTGACCCCCTCAAATTTCAACACCAGAACCATATAGGAGACTCTTACATGTTACCAAGTCCTGCTTCTGGCTCGAGATGGAGACTCAGGCCCCTTCTGGATCACAGCTTCTGTGTGCTGACCCTGAAGAAATTCTTCCCAGAAGATTTCACCACAGTGATGCTGGTCTCTTGTTACTTACAGCTGATTTTTCAGCCCCAGCTAACCAGCATCAATTGTCCCAGTACAACAAAAATTTCACTTCAGGTTCTGGTCTCTTGTTACTTACAGCTGATTCTTCAGCCCCAGCTGACCAGAACCCACAGATTCCACAGTCCTGATGATCTCTGCTCCCTTTTGAAACTAGAAACTTCACAAGCCAGGCCTCCGTCTTCTACAATTCCTTCAGCAAAACTGCTCCAAGCTCCACAGCAACAATCTTTGGGCATTCAATGTTTTTTTTCTAGTCCAAAGTTCCAAATGCCTCCACAATCCTTCCCCAAAACACAAAGGTGAGGTCTGTCACAGCAATACCCCACTCCTGGTACCAAGTTCTGTTGTAGTTTTTCTTCCATTGCTGTAACAAAAGACTCTAACCGACACCAACTTGGGGAGTGGGGTTATTCAGGTTACATCTCCCGGTCACAGTTCATCAGTTAGGGAACCCAAGGCAGGAACTCAGGGTAGGAAACTGGAGGCAGGAGCTGAAGCACAGGCCATGGAGGAGTGCTGTTCACTGGCTTGCTCTCCTGGCTCATTCCCAGCCCGCCTTCTTATACAATACACAACAACCTGCCCAGGGTGGCACTACTCATTGTGGGCTGGGCCTTCCCACACTGCTCGACCATCAAGACAATACTCCACAGATATGGCCACAGGCCAATCCAATGGAGCCAATTCCCCAATTGAGGCTCCCTCGACCCAGGTGTGTAAAGTTGACACTAAAGCTATCCAGCACAATCTCTCAATTATAACTTTAAATATTAATGGACTAATCTCCCCAATCAAAAGGCATATACTGGGAGGATGGATTAGGAAACAAAATCCGTCAATATGCTGTATACAAGAAACCCATCTCACCCTTAAGGATAGGCATCAACTTAAAGTGAAAGGATGGAAAAAATATTCCAAGCAAATGGTACCAAAAAATAAGCAGGAGTTGCTATTTTAATATCAGACAAAAGAGACTTCAAAGTAGAAGCAATTAGAAAAGAGAAAGAGGGCCATTACATACTTATTAAAGGGAAATTTGACCATGAAGACTTCAGAATTATGAATATATATACACCTAACTCTAGTGCACTGATTTTTATAAACACAACTCTACAGGCCCTTAAGGCACATTTTAACCACAGCACACTCATAGTAGGGGACGTCAATACCCCACTCAGTCCTTTGGACAGACCAACTGGGCAAAGAATACACAGAGAGACATCTGAAATGAACAATACAATACAGAAAATGGACCTCACAGACATCTTCTTAATAATCCACCCAAACACCAGAGAATATACTTTCTATTCAGCACCCCTTGGAACATTATCCAAAATTGACCACATACTTGGACACAGGAAAATCCTTGACAAATACAAAAAAAAATGAAATAATTTCATGCATTCTATCAGACCATCGTGCAATAAAGCTCAATATCAACACCACGACAAGCCCAGCTACCTAAAGGAACACATGGAGACTAAACAACACACTCCTGAATAATGAATGAGTCAAGGAGGAAATAAAGAGATAAATGAATTCCTGGAAATAAATGACAATGACAGTACAACACAACAAAACGTATGGGACAATTTAAAAGCAGTCTTAAGAGGGAAGTTTATAGCCCTGGCTGCCCACATTAAAAAAATAGAAAGAGCAAAAATAAATGAGCTAACACTGTAGGTAAAACCACTTGAAAGACAACAGCAAATGAACCCTAAACACAAAAGACAGGAAGAAATAACAAAAACCAGAGCAGAAATCAATGAAATAGAAACAAAGAAAACAATACAAAAAAATCAGTGAATCCAAAAGTTGGTTCTTTGAGAGAATAAGCAAGAATGAAAGACCTGTAGACCTGTTAATCTATGGAAAGAAAGAGCAACTTGGAAGTCAATAGAATTCATGATGAAAGGGGAAATATCACAACAAACAATGAAACAATCCACATAATCATACAGGAGTACTTCAAAAACTTATACTCTACCAAATTTGAAAACCTAAGCGAAATGGATGAATATCTGCAATCCAGGGAATCACCAAAACTAAACAAAGTAGAGACTGACAGCTTAAACAGACCCATAAGATAGGAAGAAATAAAAAATGTAATGAGACTTCCCAACTTAAAAACCCAGTCCCAGATGGTTTCACAGCAAAATTCTATAAAATATTTAAAGTGGACTTACACCCACTATTACTCAAACTGTTCAGAAAGATATAAGCAGAAGGAAATCTCCCAAATTCCTTCTCTGAAGCCAACATCGCTCTAATACCAAAACCAGGCAAGGATACAACCAAAGAAGAGCACTACAGACCCATCTCATTAATGAACTTAGAAGCAAAAATTCTCAATAAGATACTTGCAAACTGTAAACAGACCCATATCAAAAAGATCATCAACCATGATCAATTTGTATTCATGCCAGAGATGCAAGGATGGTTCAATATATGAAAATCAGTAAATATCATAAAACACATACATGGACTGAAGGACAAAAAACACACAATCTTCTCAATTGATGCCGAAAAAGCCTGTGACAAAATACAGCATCACTTCATGATTAAAGTGCTAGAGGGAATTGGACTGGAAGGATCATTCCTCAACATAATCAAAGCCATATACAAGAAACCCACAGCTAGCATCTTCTGAAATGGAGAAAAGTTAGAAGGATTCCCCATAAAGGTATGAACCAGGCAAGGGTGCCCCTCGTCACTACTCCTCTTCAATATAGTGCTTAAAACACTGGCTAGGGCAATAAGGCAAGAAAAGGAAATCAAAGGAATACTAATTGGAAAAGAGGAAGTAAAAATATCCCATTTTGCAGACTATATGACAGTTTACCTAAGGGATACTAAAAACTCTACCAGTAAACTCCTAGAAATGATTAGGTGTTTCAGTAAAGTAGTGGGTTAAAAATTAACCTAGAAAAATCAGTAACCTTTCTTTACACCAACAACAAGCAACTGAAGAAGGAGTACAAGGAGGCCTTCCCAATCACGATAGCCTCAAAAACAATAAAATACCTAGGAATTAACCTAACCAAAGTCACCAAAGACCTCTACAACAAAATTATGAACTCTTGAAGGAGATTGAGGAAGACATCAGAAGATGCAAAGACTTCCCATGCTTATGGTTTGGTCACTTTTCTGTTGCTGTGATAAAACACCATGAGCAAGGGAATTTTGCAGCATCCACTCCCATGCCTGCCACAATGTCTGTCACACCCACTCCAGTAACGCCTGTGTAAACAATATGAGAAATCATATTCAAGGCAGGCGGGGGAACAATGTCCTACGGGGCTGGACCCCCTGGAGGTCCCTGGCAGAACACTCGGCTAAGAGCACTCCCGAGATTGAGATGCTTTCCTAGGATCTTACGTTTTCTGGTGTTGGACTTAGCATAACACTGAGCACAAAAAGATCTTTTCTTAAAGCCAGCTTATAGATACAAAATAAACTATTTGAATGTGTCAAGAACTGGCAATTAAAATGCCTCTCTTGGGCACAGGGCTTTTTCCTGGCAGCAAGAATTTTCTGCAGATCCAAAGTAAAAAACAGACCTTTCTCCTTAACAAACAATATAATGTAAGCTGTTAATATATATGGCAAGGTTAAAACTTGCTTCAGATCAAGAAAACAAAATAATTGCATGACAGTAATGTTCTTGCCTTACATGAGTGTCCTTGAAGAAAACAGATTCCAGTGGTAAAAATGTATGATGAAAAAACATCTCTTCATTAAGGTTAAAACAAAAATTCCCCTTAAACCTAAAATAAAAGAATCCTTTTATCTCATCCTCTGGTCCTAGACAAAGAGGTAGATAAGACATTCTTCTTGTTAAACGCCTGGATTCTAACACTCCCAGTAAAGCAAGGCAGAGGCTAAGTCTCCTTACACCAGCCACTTATCTGACAAAAACAAAGCTGTTAGCTGGAGCAAACAGTGGGACAGCTCTTAGTTCTCAGTAAAAATTTAAACCTTAGATTAGCAGTTAGAGTTAGAAAAACTAATAGGTAACTTAGGATATTATAGGAATAAGGTTTTTACTTCAATAGAAACTTAAAAGAAACTATTAACTTTAGGATGTATTTACTCTAGCTTCAGGATAGAGATATAAGACCAATATCTGCTGCTAAAGAACTTTGTGTGCTGTAACTTTTCAATTACAACTTGTAAACTATTGATGTTCCTTTTTTCGTCTTTGATGTTATTTCCTCGGTAAAGGTTATCTTAAGATTTCTACATTTTACTTCAAAGAAAGTTCATTTCCTAACTAAACTTTGTGATGTTTTAGTTTCCTGCTCTGTGTGCTCTGTATCTCATCAATGAGTTTCTTTTACCTACCTATGTAATTGTAAAGCTTTGCCAAATCCTTTGTTCTGCCCTCTCCTAAGACTACTATATAATCACTGCCCCTGTTCAATAAAGTTGCTGTAGATTTGGAAAAACTTCTCTTAGTTTTTCATTTCTGCACGCCGTTCAAATTTCCCTGTGTTCTTCCTGCCAAGAGGACTCCCCAGAAACCCACAACCCCCCGAGGAGGGCTGGCCAGTAGCAGAATTTATCAAAGGAAGAGTTAATTTGAGCTTACGATTGATGACTCCAGGGAATCAGAGTCCATTGTGGTGGGAAGCATAGTGACTAGGGCTGGAGCAGCAAGCTGAGGGTCACATCTCGCAATGAGCACAGGAAGCAGACAGAGTGGAGACCACAAGGCCCTGTTAAATTCACTAATCCTGCCCCCAGTGATGTACTTCCTCCAGCACGGCCACACCTTCTAAGACCTCCAAGAACAGTGCCACCAACTGGAGACATAATGTTTGAATACTTAAAGCCTATGGGGGGCTCTCTTATAAAAACCACCACATTCCACTCCTTGGCTCCCATAGGCTCCTGACCATATAAAATGCAAAATGCATTTAGTCCAACCTTAAAAGTCCCCATAGTCTTTACCAGTCTCAATTCTATTCAAAAGTGTATAGTCCAAAATATCTTCTGAGACACAGGCCAATCTCTTACCTCTAAGCTCCTGTAAAATTAAAAGGCAAATTACATACTCCCAACATACAGTGGAAGTGAATACACATTCCCATTCCAAAAGGGAGGAATAGAGGCATAATGAGGAAATACTGGACCAAAACAAGACCAAAAACCAGCAGGGCAAACACCAAGTTCATTAACTCCATGTGCAACTTCTGGGACTTGACTTCCAAAGGGCTTAGATGGCTCAGCTCTTCCAGCTTTGCTTGCAACATACATCTCGTTCTTATGCCAGTACCACTCCATGTATGCAGCTCTCTTTGGCAAATATCTCACAGCTCTGACATCTCGAATGTTTTCTTGGGGTCTCCACTGCCAACCAGGCTTCACACTCACAGCTTCACGCAATGGCCTATCAGGGCTTTCTAATTCAGGGACAGCACTGCTGCACTCTGCCTGGCCTCAGCTGCTCTCTGAAACTGTGGAGGAAGAACTGATGACCCCTTCACTCTTGCGTCCTTCGTGCCTCTAAAGCCAGCACCACGTGAATTAAACTGCCAAGTCTGGCTGCAAGTTTGGGATGGACCCTGGCCTATTTCAACCACATTTGAACTTTTCTCTGCCCTGAACTTGTTGGAGCAGAAAACCCTTTCAGTATTTTCCTTTCAAAAGTTGGAGGATTAGCTGGGTGTGGTCTTGACCTAAAGTTACTATTTCTGTTGTTTACTTGTAAATCTCGAGGCCTCTCCTTAATCACTTTAATCTCCTTATCAAAAGGAACCTCTCCTTCACATGACTTGGCCCCAACTTTAATCTTCCTAGTGTGGTTTTCAGATCCAAACTGTACATTCTGCATTTCTTTCTTCCCCATCTGCTATTTTTCCCTGTAGATTTGTACAATATTCACCATTAAAAGCCATGCCATCGTTTTTACATTAGGCTGTCTTGAAATATCCTCTGCAAAAGACATTAGTCCATTGCTTTTCAACTTAGCACCAGGAAAGCATTTGGGCTGTGGGCAAACTGCTTGCAGACTCTTTGCCAAAATATCCCAGTTGCTGCCTAAGTCATTACTTTCCTCTGGAACTACATTTTTGGCAGCAATGATTTCTTCCAAGCTTCTACTAGAATGACCCATTAAGCTCTGCTTACAGTAGCCAACATCTTTACTAGCCCAAAGTTCCAAGTCTTCCACATTTCTCCAAACACCCACATGGTCATGTTCTTCACAGCCAACAGCCCACTCTCTGGTACCAAATAACTATATTAGTCACTTTTCTGTTGCTGTGATAAAACACAATGACCAAGGGAACTTATCAAAGGAAGAGTTTATTTGAGCTTACAATTGATGGTTCCAGGGAATCAGAGTCCATTCTGGCAGGAAGCATGGTGGCTGGGACTGGAGCAGCAAGCCAAGCATCACATCTCTCAATGAGCACAGGAACCAGAGAGAGCAAGTGGAGACCACAAGGCTTGTTAAATGCACTAAGCCTGTCCCCAATGATGTACTTCATCCAGCATGGCCACACCTGCTAAGACCTCCAAGAACAGTGCCACAAACTGGAGACAAAATGTCTGAATACTTAAAGCCTATGGGGGGGCACTCTTATTCAAACCACCACACAAACTGTATACAGACCCACATCAAAAATATCATCCACCATGATCAATTTGGATTCATGCCACAGATGCAAGGATGGTTCAACATATGAAAATCAGTAAATATCATAAAACACATAAATGGACTGATGGACAAAATACACATAATCATCTCAATTGACGCAGAAAAAGCCTGTGACAAAATACAGCATCCCTTCATGATTAAAGTGCTAGAGGGAATTGGACTGGAAGAATCATTCCTCAACATAATCAAAGCCATATACAAGAAACCCACAGCCAGCATCATCCTAAATGGAGAAAAGTTAGAAGGATTCCCCATAAAGGTAGGAACCAGGCAAGGGTGCCCCTTGTCACCACTCCTCTTCAATATTGTGCTTGAAACACTGGCTAGGGCAATAAGGTAAGAAAAGGAAATCAAAGGAATACCAATTTGAAAAGAGGAAGTAAAACTATCCCTTTTTGCAGACTTATGATAGTTTACCTAAGGGATACTAAAAACTCTACCAGTAAACTCCTAGAAAGGATTAGGTGTTTCAGTAAAGTAGTGGGTTACAAAATTAACCTAGAAAAATCAGTAGCCTTTCTTTACACCAACAACAAGCAACTGAAGAATGAAACAAGGAGGCCTTCCCAATCACAATAGCCTCAAAAACAATAAAATACCTAGGAATAAACCTAACCAATGGCACCAAAGATCTCTACAACAAAATTATAAACTCTTGAAGGAGATTGAGGAAGATATCAGAAGATGCAAAGACTTCCCATGCTCATGGTTTGGAAAAATTAATATAGTAAAACTGTTCATTCTACCCAAATTAATATCTTAATTCAATGCAATTCCAATTAAAATCCCCAGGACCTTATTCACAGGCTTGGAAAAAAATTCTTAAGTTAATATGGAACAACAAAAGACCCCGAATAGCTAAAGCAACCCTGAGTGAAAACAGCAATGCAGGGGGAATTTCTATACCAGACAGCAAACTATACCTCAGGGCTATAGTCTTAAAAACAGCCTGGTACTGGCACATAAACAGACGTGTAGACCAAAGGAAGAAAACTGAAGATCCAAACTTGAGCAAATATAATTTAAGGCACCTTATATTTGACAAGAGGGCCAAAAAGACTCAATGGAGGAAAGACAGCTTCTTCAGCAAATGGTGTTGGCAAAACTGGATCACCACTTATAGAAGAATAAAATTAAACCCTTACCCCTCACCCTCTACAAAAATCAACTCCAAATGGATCAAAGACCTCAATTTGAAACTCAAAACCCTGAAGGTGTTAGATGAAAAATTTGGCAGCAATTTACAAGACATAGGTGTAACAAGGGACTTTCTAAATCAGACAGCAGCTGCACAGGAAATAAGGTCAACAATTGATAAGTGGGACCTTATTAAACTCAAAAGTTTTTGTACAGCAAAAGAAACTATCAGAGAAGTGAAGAGAAAACCCACAGAGTGGGAGGAAACCTTCAGTGATGATTCATCTGACAGAGCATTAACTTCCAGAATATATAAACTACACAAAATACAAAGGAGTAAGAAAACAAATGACTCACTCAAAAGATGCAGTAAAGCGCTGAGCAGAGAATTCACAAGTGGAGAAATAGATTGCTGAGAAACATCTTAATAAGTGTTTAACATCACTAATAATTAAGGAAATGCAAATTAAAACCACTTTAAGATACAATTTCACCCTGATAAGGCTGGCTAGGATCAAGAAAACAAATGATACCAAATGCTGGAGAGGGTGCGGGGAAACGGGAACACTCATCCACTGCTGGTGGGAATGCAAAATTGTACAACCACTATGTAAAGCAGTATGGAGAACCCTTAAAAGACTCATAATGAGCATACCACCTGACCCAGCCATACCACTTCTGGGAGTATATCCCCCAGAATATTCCTACAGCAGAGATACATGTACAGCCATGTTTGTTGCAGCTTTCTTCACAATAGCGAAGAGCTGGAACCAACCTAAATATCCCTCATCTGATGAGTGGATATAGAAAACGTGGTACATCTACACAATGTAGTACTATGCAGTGGTAAAGAAAGATGACATCATGAAATTTGCAGGTAAATGGATAGAACTAGAATATTTTATGCTAAGTGAAGTAACACAGTCCCAGAAAAACCAAAGACAAATGGTATCCCTCATCTGTGGATGCTAGTACCAAGTACCTAGGTGTAAGACAAAATGAGGAACATTAATATTATATTCCTCATGATCTAAAGACAACTGTGCTCTTATATTGGGAATCCCTACACAGGTTCTAGAGCTGACCTAACACATATTTTCAGACCTTGGACTTTAATATATGATGGAGTGTACGTGTGCATCTTTTAGAGTAATATGGGATTAAAATGGAAAGATGTGAATCAAGAAATATGCTATGGAAATAACATACAGTTTTTTTTCCCAAACGATACAATGTTAATATAGGTGCAATGTAACAGAATGGTGCAACCTAGCCTTTATGGGTACTTATCAACCATACCTGAAGTCCCTACCAATTTGGCTGAGGAACCTGGGGTCCAACTTTGTTCCTTCCCATCAGAGGTCAACCAAGTCTTAGGGGATTGTATATTGGGGCATCTCTTGAAAAGTCCTGCAGTTGTAGGTCACCATTCTTCCTGTTCAGGGAGGTCTTGGAGAGCCACTAAGGAGACTTCAGCCAGTGTCCACTCTATAAAGAGGAAGAAAGAAAAGAAATGACCCACTCAATAGATGGAGCAAAGAGCTGAACAGAGACTTCAAAAGTGAGGAATTAGAGATGGCTGAGAAACATCTTAAGATGTGTTTAACATCATTAATAATTAAGGAAATCCAAATCAAAATGGCTTTAAGATATCATCTTACGCCGGGCGTGGTGGCGCACGCCTTTAATCCTAGCACTTGGGAGGCAGAGGCAGGCGGATCATTGTGAGTTCAAGGCCAGCCTGGTCTACAGAGTGAGTTCCAGGACAGCTGGGGCTACAGGGAGACCCTGTCTCAAAAAGACAAAAAAAAAAAAAAACACCCAATCAAAAAAAAAGATATCATCTTATTCTAATAAGACTGACTATGGATCAAGGAAACAACTGATACCCATGTGCTGGAGAGTTTGTGGAGAGGAACACTCATCCAATTCTGGTGGAAATGTAAACTCATACAGCCACTATGGAAAGCAGTGCGGGAAAGTTATAATATAATGAACTTGCCACCTGACCCAGCCATAGCCATCCTTGGCATGTACCAAACAGACTCATCCACCGCAGAGATGCCTGCACAGCCATGTTTATTTCAGCTCTCTTCACAATAGCAAGGAGCTGGATCCAAACAAATGCCCCTCAACTGAAGTGGTTAGAGAAAATGTGGTATACATCTACACAATGAGTCTATGCAGCTTTAAAGAAAGTTGACATCACGAGCTTTGCAGGTACATGGCTGGAGCTAGAGGACAACATGCTGAGTTTAGTAACACATCCCAGAAAAACAAACGCTGAATGGTTTATTCTCATCTGTGGATGCAGTGCCAATTACCTAGTTGTAAGTATTCTTGTGAGGGCCCCTGAGATTTTGTCCAAAACAGTTGGAAGTGATGCATACTGGAAACAACACAACAACCGCATCAGCAGAAAAGACTTATTCAATGAACTGACTGAAACGCCAATGAAACTTCGCTCAAAAACAGTCTACTTCACACGTAGACTTTTAATAAAGACTGAGAAAAAGAGATGCAAAGCATGTTTGGCGGATATGCATTGATGAACTCTGGTGGGGCAGGAGGTGTAGGGTGAGGGACACGGGTCTAGATTTGATTAGTAACATAATCTTGTACTATACACATACACATACACACACACACACACACACACACACACACACACACGCACACACACACACAAAAGAAAGACAGAAAAAAGCCTAGGAGATAAAACTCTCTCATTTATTCATGCCAGCAGTGTGTTCATATACCAAAAGTTACTGTGCTCTGGACAAGGAAGTGGGGGGCAGGCAGAAGGGAGGGGCAATCCACCTGAGCTCCTACTGGGGGGCTGCAGAGCTCCTGTTTGTGCAATCAGTAAACTAGAAGTGTGGCATTTTGCTCAATACCTCAATAGAAGGGGCCATCCAGTTCTGGAAATTTGCAGAGATAGGTGAGGCAAGAAAACACTGTAATATCCTGGATCTTCTGGAGCTATAGATAACAGAGACAACTGAATGCCCACAGAGATATCAGATAACTCTTAGAAGTTTTTCGGGAGAGGTCTTACAAGTTCTTGTCTCAAGTGAGGCGAAGTTTCATTCCTATACCCAAGTGCTAGGATTAAAGGCCTGTGCCATCACCCCTGGCAGATGTAACATTTTAAATATAGTTATCAAAGAAGGCAAGGATCTATGGTTTCTGGACAGGCACTGTCAACAAAATCAGTAAGCTGAATATTGCCGGAGGTAGCTTGATGTACTAGAGTCAAGCTTTTCTTTTGTACAACATCAGGGAGATTGTGCTACATTTCCTGTCTATGCAAAGTGACAGAAACCAGGAAGTCTAAATGTTATGAACTAAACTAAGCCTTAATTTTGGTTCAATATTTTCAACTCAACATTATTCTGAATTCAGTAAATTTACGAAGTAAATATTTATTGACTTGATCCCATGTCTAGGCAATGTTTTAACAACTAGGAATGCCACATGAAGGAAGAAAACCATAGTAATAAGAAGGTAAACTGCAGACTTGGGAGGACAATGGTTCCCTCTATGCTAAAGGCTGCTGCCAAATCATGTGTTCTCAAATATCAAACTTCTGGAATTCAGGATTATACATATATATTAAAATACTTAGCATATTTATGTAATGTAAATAATATAGAAATTGACATAAAATTTCATTCTATGTTCTATACTAAAAGCTGTAGGTTTCCAAGTATTTTTCTTCCAGTCTTCCTTCTTTCTTTCCCTCCTTCCTTCCTTTCTCTCTTTATCTCTCTTTCTTATTTTACTTTTTCCTTCTTATCTTTTTCTCTTTTTGTGTGGGGATCTAGGGATAGAATCCAGTGCTTGTGAAAGTTAGGTAAATATTGGACAACTGTGCTACACTCACAACTGTGAAAATTCTTACTTTTGACGCTTTGTTGGATTTGGAAAATAATACCATCAATAATTGACCATATTTGTGTGGCTATGTGTATGCATGCAATGTCAGGTTTTCCAGCTATTAAGAAAAACTGTGTTCCATTCCTCCAAAATGAGCTTTTATAATGGTGTGTGATATTTCCTGTGTATTCCAGAAAATAATACCATAACTTAAATAGAGGCCATGGAAGGGAAGGAGAGAGTATTTGGGATTTTAACCAATGGGTTTTCTAATTTGAAGGTTGTTGTTACTGTTATGCATTTCCGTTTATCACTGTGACCATTATATATGCCTCCAGTGACCATCCATATTTGTCAAAATAAAAACATGCATTTTCCAATCCCTAATATTTCTACATCTTCCTGAAGTCCCCAAAATGAGGTGCTACAAATATAATTTTGAACTCTATATGTTATCTAATACTTTAGAAATCACTCTGA
Source organism: Rhizomys pruinosus (assembly GCA_009823505.1). Classification (NCBI taxonomy): domain Eukaryota; kingdom Metazoa; phylum Chordata; class Mammalia; order Rodentia; family Spalacidae; genus Rhizomys; species Rhizomys pruinosus. Next base: position 160,436 of record VZQC01015347.1, on the reverse strand, counting down.
GAGGTTACAATATGCACATTTTCCCTTAAAGCTATAATTTTTTAGACTAGCTTTTTCCTATATTAATATGCTGGTGGCAGATTTAGAAGTTTGTGCTTTTGCTTTGTTCTATTGCCATATGTTCATCCACAATGTACTGGGTTCATAGAAACATTATCTTTTAAAATAGTATTAATGTTTTGTGTATTTCATACAGAGTATCTCAATCAATCTTAATCATCTTTATACCACCTTCCCCACTGGAGCCACCCCCCTTATTCCATTCCTCATTGGAATTCCTACATCATGTAATTTGTGTTAAGGCCTCTGTTGTAAAGTTAATGTTCCTGGATGTTCCTCAGTGCTAGTTTGTGTACTGAGTTCTAGTCAGCCTATCCAGAGTCCCTCCCTTTGGGAGATCAGCTCACCCTTACCCAGAAGTAATCAGTGGCCAATATTTCTTCAGCTAAGATTGGGGTCTGATATTTTCCCACTTTGGTGCTGGGATTTTGTCTGTTTGTTTCTATGGGTCTTTTGCATGCTGATGCCATTTCTGTAGCTTCATCTGGGCAGGGTCCAAGGAATTTGTAGGACTGTATTTCCATATAGATATGTCCTTCTCTCTGGCTTTTTAAAATCTCTCCACTACCTCTTCCACAAAGATCCCTGAGCCCTGGGTGGATGAAGTTTAATATAGGAGTCCTGTCCAATGAACAGAAGTCTATAGACTATTAATTTCTATGCTTTGGCCATCTGTGTCCTTTTGTGTTCATGTCCTTTTGTTGCATGAGGGAGACTTATTCATGAGAATTGAGATATCCATTAATGTCCCTTTTACCCCTTGTGTTATATTCTTTGTGCCTTAGATGTTGAGGTTGCATTGTAGATGTGTCACTAAGGCTTGGGCAATTCACGGACAATGTCTGTGTGTGACAAGTTGTGGTACTCTGTAAGAGTCACTCTTTGGTGTAAAGAAGTGTCTCTGATGAATAGTGACTGGGATATTTGTCTGTAAACATAAGGATACAGCTTTTTTACATAGTAATAAATTACATGGGGGCTGGAGAGATGGCTCAGCAGTTAAGAGTACGGAATGTTCTTACAGAGGACCTGGGTTTGATTCCTAGTACCCACATGGCAGCTAAGAACCATCTTTAACTCCAGTTCCAGGGGAATCTGACACCCTCTTCTGACATCCATGGCATCGCATGACACAAGTGCACCAACTTCCATGCAGACAGTACACTCATCCACATAAAAATAGTAATAAAAAAGAAATTACATTATTCTACGGATGTGAACAATTTGGGGTTTTCTCTAAGATCTATGACCTCTTCAGCCATGTGTTTTTGGCTTTGTTTACAGTACCACACATGAGTTCCTCCCATTGAGTGGGCTTTTTTGTCTAATTAGGTAGCTATTGATTGCTCCCAAGATAAAAGTACGATGATTACACCAATGTCCTTTGCTGTGCCAGTCATTGGTGTGATTTTGTCTTAAAGCTGGTGTTGGACCATCTGTGTTCTCCCTCAACAGTGTGCATACTTCTCTAAAGCTATGAGAGAGCTAGCCTTCAAAGGAAGCAGCTTCTGGGTCAATTCCAGCCCCATTGCTCCAATTCCTATGTCTGAAGTATGTTCTGTCTTCAGCAATAGGGTCTTAACTTCATGTTCTTGGAGGCAATTAAGGATTGTAATAATAACCTGTGTAATTTTGAGAGTCTCTTGAACTACCTTGGTCAACAGCTCAGAGGAAAGTTTCTCCAGTCTGGCAGTTTTTTTTGTTTTGTAATGTAGCCTTCAGCTACACACATGAACACATGTAGAGATTTTATGTATACATTGACATTAGAATATTGGACTGATGATTCCTTCTGCTTTTTTTATACTAGCTGGACATTATTTATTTATCTTCTTTCCCTCCTTCTATACCTCTTTCTCCCTATCTTCCCCAATAAATTGTCCCCCTGTAGCTCCTGCACTCCTGCATTACCCAAAGGGTTAAGCAAGGGGCTGAGGATTTAAAGGAAGACAAGACAGCGGGTCATTCGTACTGAGAGAATGCTGTTTATTGAAGAGACAGGGGAGCCTTATATACAGGCTTACAGCACAAGTGAAAAAAAACAGGGTCAGAAGTTCATGCTCCCAGGCACTGGCGGTACTCTGGCGTGGATGGAAAACAGGAAGTTGTGGTCAGTCCTTCTCAGAAGGAGGGCAACAAGATGTTCCAGTAAGATAAGTGCTTGGTCAACTAGCTGGTCAGCAGATCCCCTGGGGGCCAGGACCCAACAGGTCCCCCTTCTTTATATATAAACGAGTATCTGTCTTAGGTTGCCCAGGATGTTGACATCTATCTTACCCATCACCGAATAGCCTGCCCAGGCCCCACAGATCTCCTGTCATAGGTTGACAAACATCCCCCAGGTCTTACCCATCATTGATCACTCATTTTTACTGCATGCTCAACCATACCTGAGCAGTGGGGTTTTCTGCTGCCAAAGAAAGCATGAAAATGGCACTGGGCTTGTTTCCTCCCCATACGGCAAAGGCAGACCAAGGCTAGGGTAAGGTACCCAGGATTATCAGGCTTAGGGCCACTGTCCTGCTCCATTCCTTAATTAATCAACCTGCCAATTGCAGACCTTGTAAGAGTGCATCCCCCCCCCAGTAGAGGCAGCCTGTTCTCTTTGATCTTGATAATTTCATTGGTCAATTTGTAAAATTAGAATTCCAAGGTCCAAGAAGGTAGCTGTTTAATTTTCGAACTTCTAAGGAGGCATTGCACACCTTGGCAGGGGTGATGCAGATATGTGAAAAAAGAGGCCTATTTTATTTTTGCTACATGGGGTGTAGTGAAAGTGTAAAGAGTCCTCAAAAGTCAAAGAGGCATTCCAAGGAGTAGTCTGATTAAAACAAACCATATCACGTGCTACCAAGGGGACAGCATCCAGGCAGGCACATGCAGCTGAATGGTTCAGGCCAACACCTGGGCCCAGGGCGGGGTGGTGGCACAGCCCCAACAACACTGGAGTCTCGACCAATGGGGCCCCAAACACCGTGGAGGCCAACAAAAGAAGCATTGGCAGTGCCGGGAGAAAAATCGGAGACAGACCAACTGCCAAGAATCACACAATCACCTAGAAAAGATGAGGCCTGACCAATGGAGGACTCACCCAAGACCCTAATAAAACATAGTGTATTTCTCAAGTGAAAGACCGTTGTTAGATTGGCCTCTTCAAGATCCTCCAAAATGGCAGCATTTCCTAGGCTAAGGTTGGTACTAACTAACACAGGCCATACAAGTCTGTGGATCCCCACCAGCATCAGGATCGGAGGATTCTTCACGAACATCCAGAACGTTTCCTGCCAACTGAGGTGAATCAGCAATAACATGATGCACACATTGCTCAGGCACCCATATCAGACTTTAGCCAACATGTGGGAAAACACAAACAGACCCTCAGGCCCATACCAAAACCGGACCTGGTCCTTTCCAGTGGCCCGTAGAGAGGTCCTTCCATTTTACCAGTGGCTTACATTGTATACCAGGTCTCCAAAGACGATCTGCTGCTGAGCAACCATGGGAAACCACAGTCAAATAATTTAAAAAGTAAAGTAATAAGAGATATGGTAGAATGGGGGGAACAGAGGTGACTCTCTAGGTCACCTCTTTTTACTTTAGTAAGAAGCGTTTTAAAAGTGCTGTGAGCAGGGCTGGAGAGATGGCCTAGCAGTTAAGAGCGCTGACCGCTCTTACAGAGGACCCGGGTTTGATCCCCAGCACCCACATGGTGGTTAAGAACCATCTGTAACTCCAGTTCCAGGGGAATCCAAGTCCCTCTTCTGACCTCCGCAGCATTGCACGACACGGGTGCACAAACCTGCATGCAGACAGTACATTCATACACATATATAAATAAATAAAATTAAAAAAAAATAACTAAAAATAAAAGTGCCGTGAGCTCATTCCACAATAGCCTGCCCCTGAAGATTATAAGGGATGCCTGTTTTGTGAGTTATGGCAAATTCCTGGCAAAAATGTGCAAACCCCGAACTGGTATAAGCAGGGACATTATCAGTTTTATATAATCTTGGCACTCCCATATAGGCAAAGGCTTGTAAACAGTGTGCTTTAACAGCCTTTATTTTTTCCCCTGTATGAGTGGAGGCAAACATTAAGTGGGAATAAGTATCTACAGAAACATGTACAAACTGAAGCTTGCCAAAAGCTGGTACATGAGTTACATTCATCTACCAGATATGATTTGATGTAAGACCTTTAGGATTGACTCCCCAATGTGGAGCCAGAAGTTTTTCAACACAAGCAGGACAATTTTTTTTAATTTTTATTTTTATTGAAGCTTTGTGTATTTCATACATCATTTTCCAATTCAGTTCAGGCATATTTCCCTTTCCCTTTCTGCCACCCCACCCCACCCCATCCCAGATCATACATTCTGCCATAACTGTCCTGCATCTTTCTCTCAGTTTTTTTTTCATTTTTTTAGCAATAAGTGATAATTTATGAGTACAAGCATCCTTCATGTAAAACCAAATTGCAGGCTGTTGTGCCCAAACCAACACAGCCCAAGGTTCCCACCACCCAGCGGGGGGTGGGGGGGCTTGTATGTTCAATCAAGTTGATCAAATGAGTGTCCAGACTATATTGCTGTAGTTTCACCATTCACCCCAATCACAGCCCTTACATTCTACCACACCCCCTGTTCCGCAGATTGTTCCCTAGGCTTAGAAAAGGGGCACGGGTGGATGTGAAGCCAAACAGTCTACTTTCTCTGGAGCTGTTGTCTTGGACTCTGGTCAATTCTGGCTGTTTCCTTTCATGGGCTGACAGTTTGTCCAAGAATAACCTTTCAATCCTACTAATGAAACACAAGCAATTAGATATATAGGTATTTAAACAGTACTAATAGTTATGGTAGGTTACTTTGGTATAGACATAGATGTGTCGATGGTATGTTAATCCATGAATTACTTTTTTTTCTGTTAAATATGACAGGGTCTTACTGTGGCTTATAACATCTCCTAACCATTAGAGGATGTAAGCTTGTGGCATCAGCCATGGGTTATTCCTCCAAGGAGAGAGCCAGTAGCCAATTAGATTTGGGATATGCAGGCATATGGTTGCCTCTGCTGCACAGTATTTCCAGGCATGTGAGGTGTAGCTGGTGTTGACGGAGGAGTCTTGCTTATCTCAAGGAGACCCATATTTGCTTTATTGGTTTAGTGGCTTTGGTAACACTCTCTGGTATTCCAGAGGCCATCTGTACACTTGCATGTGTGGTCTCAATATATCTTTCCCATGTTAATGTCAGGTCTTTGACAGTAGGGCCTTATCACCTGTTCATCTTCTTGCAGGTATCCCAGTTTAGAGGCAAGGAGCCTTTACCTTTTGTGGGGCCAACATCTCCTTGGTAGAATAATCCATTGCTGATGTCAGAATTCCTGTATTAATATATTTTGCTTAAGTGCATAGCTTAAGGAGACTTTAATATTATATTTGGTTCTGAATAGAGAATAATCCTTTTCACAGTTCCTATGTCTATTAGTCAATTAAAGAATGCAGTTTTACCAGTTTTATAAGAGATTACCTCTATAATAGTTGTCTCCAGTTTACAGTTGGAGAACAACCTCATCATCATCATATTTATCCTTGTTATATTAGGGGGAGGTAAGAAAGTCTCTCGGATTAAAATCTTTGCGGCACCTAGAAGGTAAGTTTCATTAGGACTCATTATAAATAGTTGTTACAAGTAGGATCCACAGAGGGGTTTGATGTTTGTAGCAATCTGAGGCTTTTCTTCCTTTCAATGTTCTGTTGGCACTTTCTGGTACATCCTACTCAATGCAAAGCTATATCTTTTCTTTCTCAGCCATTAAGTTGGTGACATTTTGACCTGTTGGAACATACAAATCTTTTCCCGTAGTTAGTTTTAAGATTTGAATTGCAAGGTTTTTGACGAAAAGGTTTCATATATATCGGTATTCCCCCCCCTTTTTTTAGGTTTTTGTTTTTTGAGCCATGAGTCTACAGAAGACAGTTGTATTATACTTACCTATAGGGTGGAAACAAGGCACAGCTTTCATCAAATTAACCCATGCTGTTTTGGGTGACTATATATGATTAACTTGGGAAGCAAACTTAATTTTTACGTTAAATCATCTTATAGGTGAAAGATAATGCTACCAAGTGATACTGTACAACAGAGAAATTATAGAGAACATTTGTATGTGCCAATCCCAAAGTTATTGCTCTACAGATTTTATGTAAAACAAATGTTGGCAACAGTAATTTATATCTCCATTTAACTCAGATGCATTACCGTTTTTATCAGAGCCTGTAAACCAATGTTATTTAATACACGCAAATTTACTTTTACTAAGTCCTAAAACAAAAACACCATGTATCCTGTACGGAACAGTATCTGGGCAAAAACGGATACTTTTTGAAACTCACGTCAATTAAATATGCATTAATCGAATATACACACGTGTCCTTCTCCCACCCTCCCACCTTCCCAATCCCCCTCATTTCATTTCAGTTTTCTGATGCAGACTTCTGTTGTTGTTGCTTTTTATGCATCCCTCTCCATGAAGAAATATTTCTATCTGGGTTATTGGCACGAGCATCCCACATATGAGGGACAACCATTGTCATTTGGTTTTCTGGGGGACTGTGTTACTTCACTTAACTAATATGTCTTCTAGGCCCCATCCATTTTACCTGCAAATTTCATGATGTTGTCCTTTATCACTGCATAGAAAATCCATTGTATAAATATACCACAATTTTCTCTCTCCTTCCACTCGTCATTGAAGGGGCACCTGGGGCCTGGGTTTCCAGCTTTTTTTTGCCTATGTTGTAACAGAGCCTGCAATAAAAACATACGCCTTTGTGCATGTATCCTCTGCAGTCAAGATGGTGTTCCTTTGGGTGGGTATATACCCAGAGAAGTGGTATGAGACTGGGTCCCAAATGTCAGGCTTCCATTTTTGAGTCTTCTAAAGGGTTCTCTTCCACATTTGCTTTCCATAGTGGTGTTACAAGTTTTTTCACATGGCCACCAGCAATGGATGAGTGTTCCCCTTTCCCACCACCTCTCCCAGCACTTGGTATCATTTGTGTTCCTGATCCTAGACAGTCCTCTTATTGGAGTAAGATGAATCTCAAAGGTGATTTTAATTTGACATTTCCCTTAATTTAGTTAGCGATATCGCACCCACTTCTTAAGATGTTTCTCAGCCATCTCTAATTCCTCCTCTGTGAAGTCTCTATTCAGATCTTTGCTCCATCTTTTGAGTGATTCATTTGTTTTCTTTCTTCTTTGTTTTTTGAGTAGCTTGTATACTCTGGAAATTAATGCTTTGTCAGATGTATCTGCTGTGAAGGTTTCCTCCCACTCTGTGGGTCTTCTCCTCACTTCCTTTATTGCTTCCTTTGATGTACAGAAGCTTTTGAGTTTAATGAGGTCCCATTTGTCAATTGTCGATCTTATTTCTTGTGCAGCTGCTGTCTGATTTAGGAAGTCTTTTCCTACGCCTATGTCTTGTAGTCTGCTACCAAGTTTCTCTTCTATCACCTTCAGAGTTTGGGGTTTCACGTTGAGGTCTTTGATCCATCTGGAGTTGACTTTTGTACAGGGTGAGAGGTAGGGGTTTAATTTCATTCTTCTACAAGTGGTGATGCAGTTTTGCCAACACCACTTACTGAAGATGCTGTCTTTTCTCCATTGTGTCTTCTTGGCCCCCTTGTCAAATATGAGGTGGCTGAAATTGTATGAGCTCAGATTTGGATCAGGTTTGGATCTTCGGTTTTATTCCATTGGTCGACTTGTCTGTTTTGTGCCAGTACCAGGCTGTCTCTATGACTCTATCCCTGTAGTATAGTTTGATGTCTGGTATAGTGATCACCCCTGTAATGCTCTTTTCACTCAGGGTTGCTTTGGCTGTTCAGGGTCTTTTGTTTTTCCAAATGAAATTGAGGATTTTTTTCCCAAGCCTGTGAGGAAACTCTTGGGGATTTTGATTGGGATTGCATTAAATCTGTACACTAGTTTGGGTACATTGGACATTTTTACTATATTTATTTTTCCAATCCATGAGCATGGAAGGTTTGTCCATTTTCTGAAGTCTTCCTCAATTTCCTTTTTCAGGGGTTAAAATTTTTTGTTGTAGAGATCCTTGGTGTCTTTGGTTAGGTTTGTTCCTAGGTATTTTATTGTTTTTGAGGCTATTGTGAGTGGAAAGGTCTCCTTGTAGTCCTTCTTCAGTTGCTTGTTGTTGGTGTAATGAAAGGCTGCTGATTTTTCTAGATTTATTTTGTATCCTGCCACTTTACAGAAGCTCTTAATCATTTCTAGGAGTTTTCTGCTGGAGTTCTTAGCATCCCTTAAGTAGACAATCATATCATCAGCAAAAAGGGGTAGCTTGACTTCATCTTTTCCAATTAGAACTCCTTTAATTTTCTTTTCTTTTCTTATTGCCCTAGCAAGGATTTCCAGCACTATATTGAAAAGGAGTGGTGACAGGGGGCAGCCTTGCCGCGTTTCTACCTTTAAGGGGAATCCTTCTGTCGTTTCCCCATTTAGGATGATATTGGCTGTGGGTTTCCTGTATATGGCTTTGATTACATTGAGGAATGATCCCTCCAGTCCAATTCCCTCTAGGACTTTAAACATGAAGGGATGCTGCATTTTGTCAAAGGCTTCTCCGCGTCAATTGAGATGGGTGTGGTTTTTGTCCATCAGTCCATCTATATGTTTGATGATATTTATTTATTTTCATATGTTGAACCATCCCTGCATCTCTGGTATGAATCCAACTTGGTCATGGTGGATGATTTTCTTGATGTGGATCTGTATGCGATTTGCCACTATCCTGTTTAGAATTTTGGCATCTGCGTTCATTAGGGAGATGGGTCTATAGTTCTTTTTAGTTGTATCTTTCCCTGGTTTTGGTAATAGCGTGATGCTGCCTTCATAGAAGGAATCTGGGAGAACTCCCTCCGTTTGTATCCTTCTAAACAATTTGAATAATAATGGTTTTAAGTCTTTTTGAAATATTTTCTAGAATTCTGCCATGAAACCATCAGGGCCTGGGCATTTTTTGGTTGGGAGGCTACTTATTACATCTTCGATTTCTTCCTATATTATTGGTCTATTTAGGCTGTTGATCTCTTCTTGGTTGAGCTTTGGTGATTCCCAGGATTTCAGATATTCATCCATTTGTTCTAGGTTTTCAGTTGTTCTTGAAGAGGACCTGGGTTCAATTCTCAGCACTCACATGGTGGCAAACAATTGTCTATAATTCCAGTTCCAGAAGAATCCAACTCCTTTTTATGACTCCATGGACATTGCATGACATGAGTGCACTTACAAACTTGTAGGCAATACACTTGTACACATGAAATAAAAATAAAATATTTTTAAATTCACAACTTAATAAGTGTCTGTGGAAATAATTGGAAATGATTTTTGTCTAATGGAAATGCTGTGGTTTGTTTTTGCAGAGGTGTACAAAGAAATAGTTAACTTTTTGTTCCACACTATACATATGTTAAATGATTAAACTCCAACATCTTTAACCTGTCTGTACACATCAATACCCTCCTTTCAGATGAAACTTTTTGACTTATCACAGTTCCAATGAGTTCACCTATATTTACTTTTTGATCTCTAATAAACTTCAAATTCCTAAATGTATAAAGTCCACAGGTGCTTTTCCTGACTTCAAATTGTTTTTAATTATATACTTTTCTTGTGTGAATCAGGAGTACCAGGTGCTAAGTGAGAGGTTTGTCACCCCTTGGAGACTTAACACCAATTCTATGAATGGGACATAATTGAGGGCTAAGCAGGTGCAATGAAAACACACTCCCAGAAAACAAAGGAATGTTTAGGTTTTAGTACATTTGTATCAGGACCAAGCAAATGCTTTATAAACCTGTCCCACATTAATTGGAAAACGACAGGTTTTGAGCACTTTGTTCAAATACTGTTAGAATTTATTAGTTCAAGATTTACAACTGAGTATATTTCTGAGACTCTATTAATTATTTATGAAAGTTATTATGAAATTGCTCATTGCTGTCCCTCTCTTCGCCATTCTCACTATATTCCAGGAAGAGATTTTTAGCTTTTCCTTAAACATACATGCTTCTCCTGGCTACTATCAAGATGGGGATTTTGTGATTGGTGGACTCTTCTCCCTGAGAGTGACTGATGGGGACACCAAAAGAAGAGATGGCTTTCAACACGGATACTACATGCCAGATTACATTTTTGTGTAAGTGTATGGCTTCTTCTCAGTACAAAGGAAGGCTTAAAAACAACCTAGAGTTGTGAATAATTTTGTTTATATAATAGTGCTGAGAATTTTATTCTGCTTAAATTTCTTTTACACTGGTTTTGTGATTTGCTAGGGGTAATCCAACACAATTTATTTTTCTGAACTGGGTCTTATTATCCAAGGCAAGACACATGAAATACTAAACCTTAATGCCTCTATTTCCCATTTGCTTCATTCCCTGAGTTTATTTTCTCAGACTCAAGCTGCTCCTTAAAAAGCCAAAATTGTAAAATAAGGCATGAATTGTTGTATGAGTTTGATATTTTTAGGTAACTTTTTTCTACATTTTCATATAGAATATGGTGTTTATAACTCAGATTATTATGACTCAGTGATTTAGAAGTAACAACTCAGAAAATTATCTTTCCAACTTTGCCTTCTAGGGACCTTACTAAACATTATCAGCATATGCTGGCCATGGTTTTTGCTATAGAAAAAATCAACAAGAACCTGAATCTGCTGTTCAATATGTCTTTGGGATTCTATCTCTTCAATGTCAACTTCATTGAGATGAAGGCCATGGAAAGTTCCATGTCTTTGCTTTCAGGACAAAGCCCTCCAGTTCCCAACTACAGCTGCTGGCCTGAGAAGAGACACAAGCTGGTGGCCGTGGTAGGAGGTGTTTCAACAGGAATATCCACTCAGATTTCCCGAGTGCTAAGTCTCTACAACATTCCACAGGTAAAGAAAGCATTCTGGCCCTTGAAATTAAACAGTATGATAGTACTTAATGCCAAATAATCCAATTAACATTTATTGTAAAGGTAAGGAACTCCTTAAAAATTTACTACTTATCATTGTTATTTAAAAGTATATTTATAAGATAAAACCATGCTTATGCAATAAAATTTTCTTTTAAATGTCTCTACAATATGAAAACATATAAATAAAAATATAACATCTAATATTTCTATCCAGTCTGTTCATCTTATGAAACTTTAGATTAATTTTAATCATAAACGTGGGTAATATGACAATTTTACTCAAGTTTTTACTGTATATATGCTATAACCTCTTTTACCTAGAATTCATTACTGGCAGTATCATTTAAATTTCCACATAATATTTCTTTCCACAAAGTTAACTAATATATTTCTTATGGCCCAATACTTAGGTTGTTTACAATTCTGATCTATTCAGAAGAAATTGTTAACTCATGGTCTTTTTAAAAATGGTTTTATTGATTAGCTATAGCTTCCTATCAATATTGTTGCAATACTGGTATTTCTAGTGTAGATTTTTTTGTAAGACTTTTGATAAACTTGAAAATTGCTGTTTTGAAACATCAATTAAGCCAGACATCATGGTGCACACCTTTATTCTGAACACTTGAGAACCAGCAGTAGGCAGATCTCTGTGAGATCAAGACAGCCAAGCTAAATGATGCTACAGGAGGACACTATCTCAAGACCAAAAAAGAAACATTAATTTACAGGCAATAGAAAGGTCCCAAACTTTTTTATATTTTCCTCCATAATTAGGGGAGTTACTTTTAGAATTTTGTCAAGTGTGTTAGGCCATAAGTTGACTTTTGTTGTAAGTTGATTTTTTATTTCTTTGGGGGTTACTTATATTTGTGTTATTTACTTTTGCAAGGTATATTTTTATTACAACATTTTCATATACACAGGCATATAGCATTGTACCTTGCTTTTCTTAGTTACTACCTCCCCTGGTTCCCCCCCATAGACCTCCTTCTGTTTGCATGTCATATAATTGCTTCCTTGCTCTGCAGAAGGTATTTAATTCCATTCAATTTCTATAGTCAACCCCCTGAGAATTTGCAGAATTGGATCCTTCCAAAAAATCCATGTCCATGCCAATATTTAGAAGGTTTTTTCCTTAACATTTTCAAAAGTTTCAGGTTTTCCTTAACTTCATCTCTGAACAATTTTGACTTGATGGTTGTATAGGGCCTGGGAGGTATAGAGCTCTAAAATTTTCTACATGTGCATATTCAGGTCTCTTAGAACAATTTGTGGAAGCATCTGTCTTTCAGTAATATATGTTTTTACTATAGTTATATGAATTTATTTCTAGGTCCTCAATCTATTCCACTTTTAATGCCTGTTTGTGCCAATACTATGCTGTTTATGTTACTGTGAGTGCTGGTATAATTTCATATCTGGTCTTGTGAAACATCTGCTATTCTCTGTTTATGAATGTTTTGTTCTTTGGGGAGTCTTTTGTGTGCCAATATGAGTTTTGTAACTACTTTTCCTAGATGTGTGAGGAATGTCATAAGATGTTGATGAGGATTGTGCATATACCCAATTTAAATAATATTAATTTTCCTCATCTCTCTGCATATTAAGGTCCTTCCATCTGATATCCTTGATTTCATCATTGTAAAGAACTTTCACCCCTCGGTTAGTTTTATTCCTAGATATTTAAAAAAAATATTGCTAATGAGATTTTCCTCCCTGCTTCTTTTCTGTAAGGTCATTACTGATATATAGAAAATTATTAATTTTAGCATATTCATCGTTTTTGGTATTTTGAGACAGGGTCTCCTTGTAGCCCCAGCTGTCCTGGAACTATGTAGACCAGGCTGGCCCTCAACTTACAGAGATCTTCCTGCCTTTGTCTCTGAGTGATGGGACTAAAGGTGTATGCCACCATGCCTGGCTAGCATGTTGATTTTGTTCCTTGCTCATTTGCTGAAAGTTTAAATGAAATTTGAGAGTTTTCTGGCAGAATCATCATAGTATTTTAAGTATAAAAACATCTGAAAAAAGGGATCATTTGACTTCTTTCTTTCTTACTTGTATATTTTTCTTGCCATATTGATTTTGCTAGGATTTCAAGCTGAAATTGAAAGGGACAATGGATCTATTACGGATTTTAGAGAAAATGTTTTTAGTTTTCCCCCATTTAGTATGTATTGGCTATCAGTTTGTCATAAATAGATATAATAATGGTGAGGAAACTTGCTTTTTTTTCTAGATCCTTCAGGGCTTTTGTCATGAAAGACTGTTGAAGTTTACAAAAGGTCTTTTCTGCTTCTGAGATGATCATGTAATTTCTTCCCTCAAGTTTATATATATATATATATATATGTATACATATACATATATGTATACATATAATTTCTTCCCTCAAGTTTATATATATATATATATATATATATATGAAGAGAAACTATCCTTTCATTCCTTGGATGAAACCAACTTGGACATAGTATATTCTCTTTTTTGGTCTTTTTGAGACAGGGTCTCCATTTAGGCCAAGCTGGGGGCCTGGGGCTCTCTATGCAGACCAGGTTAGCCTTGAACTCATAACCATCTGCCTTCCTTTGCCTCCCCAGTGCTGGGATTAAATGTATGCAGCACCATGCCCATCATTTGCACATACTTTATTGAGAACTTTTAAATCTATTCCTATTCTGCAATTTTTGAATATGTAACCATTTTTAGAACTCAAATGAAAAGAATAATTATTTCATTTATTCTTTTTCTTTTTCCTAGACTTCCTTTTATTAAGTTCTGCCCAGATCTTTATTTTTTTTCTATTTACTGCTTTTATGATTACGTTGCACTTGATTTTATAAGACCTGGAGGTGTTGCATTAGGTTCTTTATTTGTGATCCTCACTGTTACATTTTAATGTAAAACCCCTAGCTGTAAAATCTTCTCTTAGGAACATTCAACATTGCTCTTGTTGTTTGGAATCACATCGTTTGTTTGTAGGCTTTTGTGTTTCTATAAATTTTGAAATTTCTTTTTATGCTTTTTAAAGAATATCATTGTAATTTTGATGAGAGTTGCACTGAGTCTATGACAGAGAACATACATTGTTTTTGAAATCTGTTACTTCACTTAGCATAATGGCTTCTAGTTCTATCCATTACTGCAAACTTCATGATGTTATCTTTCTTTACCACATGGTTTAACTCCATTGTGTAAAAGTAAATTTTCTTTTTTTTCTGATTTTTACATATGTGCATTTATTTATGTTTTTTGTTTAGTGTTTCAACAAAATACATGTTTTTTTTCTCACTTTTGCAATAATCCTGTTTGTGAATGACTGGAAGAACAGAACTATTGTATCTATAGGAATATAACACAGGTTGCCTGCTTCCCTCCAATTAATGTTTATGGTCTCCTACTTTGACTCGGTTGAAAATGCCTTCTCTTGACTGAAACTTTCTGGCTTCCTTCCTGATTCCTTTCTCACGTTCCTTTCTTTTTTATTGTTATTAAACTTTTTCCATAAGTCATACATCATTTCTCAATCGAATCTAGAGTTGCTTCCCTTTCCATGAACCCCACCCCACCTGAATCCCTGCACTCTGCCCTACATGTCCTGCATCTTTTTCTGAGTCTTTCCAGAGTTTTTTCCTTTCAGTTCTTTTGTTGTTGTTCTCTCCAACTTGTATTGCTACAGAATATACATATATATATATATATATATATATGTGTGTGTGTGTGTGTGTGTGTGTGTGTATGTACTTTTATTGCTACAGTATATACATACATATATGTATATACTATATATATACATATATATATGGAACAGTTATTTAAAATATACCACTATAAAGTATAAACTTAAAAAAAAAAAAAAAAAAAAACTCTCTCTCTCTCTCTCTCTCTATTAATATATGATATATATATACCTATATATATATATATATATATATCACTTGAATTGGAGAACTTTTTTCCCTAAATGGTGTCATGTTTTCCTTAAAGAAGTGCTTGAAGGTTCCTCCTTGCCAATCCCAAACAACCATCAATCCTGCACTTTTTTTCCACATTGGGGTCTTTCCCTCCCATGGTTCACCAGTAAGCACATGAACTATCTTGATACCCCTGTACTGGCCTCCATGATGCAGCCCAGGTTGTCCAATAATGGAACTCTATATTCTGATAAGGCTGAAATCCCCTTAGCTGTTGAGTCCACAAGCTGGGTATCTCAGTAGTACCCATCTGGCATTGAAGGTTTGGAGGATTCTTGGAGAGACACGAGTCTTCAGTCCATATTGGAAGGTTAAAACTTTGTGTCTCATGTCTTTGAGGAATGCCAAAAGGGGTGTCAGCCACAGGGTAGATGCACTTGCCAGTAAGAATTGAAGACAGGCCAAACCACAGTACTCTCTCTTTTTTTTTCTTTTCTTTTTGTCTTTTTACTAAGATCTCAAGTTTTATGTCTGCAATACAGTTTCTCTGGTCTTATTGATTATTTATTTCTGGTTGTACCTTCCTTTTGGATACTTAAGGCCAAGGTTTTTGTTTTCTCAAGGTCAGTTGAGGATCTGTCCTCAGGGGTCTCTTGGGGCTTTTTTGTGGGGGGAGGAGAATGGGAGCACCTTACTCCCTTCAGCTTTTCATTTACCAGTTCCATCCACTCGAGGACAAAATCAGGTCTTGCTAGGCCAGGCTTCCCTTTCTGAAACATGAGCAGACTTTCCTCTTTATAGACTGGACACTGGCTGATGTCCCATTAGTCGCTCTCCAAGATCTAACTGAAAAGGAAGATTGGTGACTCACATTTGCAGGACATTTTAAGAGATGTCCCATGCATAATTCCCTAAGACTTGGTTGACCTATGAGGGCAAGGAGCAAAGTTATTCTTTAGGACCCTCAGCCAAATTGGTATGGATGTTAAGTATGGTCGTTAAGCACCAAGAAAGGCTAAGTTGCACCAGCCTGTTACATTACACCTATATTAAAATTGTGTCATATGGAAAAAATTGTATGTTATTTCCATATCATATTTCTTGATTCACATCTTTCCATTTTAATCTGATATTACTCTAAAAGATGCACACATACCTTCCATCATATATTCAAAACCTCAAGGTCCAAAAATAAATGTTAGATCAGCTCATTTGTTTCCTTGATCCTAGCTGGTCTTATTGGAGTGAGATGATATCTTAAAGTGGTTTTGATTTGCATTTCCTTAATGATTAGTGATGCTGAACACTTCTTAAGGTGTTTCTCAGCCATCTCTAATTCCTCAGTTGTGAAGTCTCTCTTCAACTCTTTACTTCATCTTTGGAGTGAGTCAGTTGTTTTCTTCTTTGTTTTCTTGAGTAGTTTATATATTCTGGAAGTTAGTGCTCTCTCAGATGTATCACTGTTGCAGGTTTCCTCCCACTCTGTGGGTTTTGTCTTCACTTTTGCTGATGGAGGAGTCTTGCTTGTCTCAAGGAGATCTATATTTGCTTTATCCGTTTAGTGGCCTTTGGTAACACTCTCTGGCATTCCAGAGACACTCTGTATACTTGCAGGTGTGGTCTCCATGTATTACATCAGGTCTTCAACCGCGGGACCTTATCGCCTCTCTTCCTGCAGATGTCCCAGTTTGGAGGAAAGGAGCCTTTACCTTTTGTGGGGGCTTGGATCCCCTAGCCAACATCTCCTTGGTAGAATAATCCATTGTTGATGTCAGAGCTCCTGTATTAATATATTTTGCTTAAGTGCATAGCTTAAGGAGACTTTAGCATTATATTTGGTTCTGAATAGAGAATAATCCTTTTCACAGTTTCTATGTCCATTAGTCAATTAAAGAAGGCAGTTTTACCGATTTTACAAGAGAATACCTCTATAACAGCTGGCTCCAATCTACAGCTGGAGAACGACCTCATCATCATCATATTTCTCCTTATTCTATGGGGGGCGGAGTTAAGAAAGTCTCTTGTATTAAAACCTTTGCAACACCTAGAAGGTAAGCTTCATTAGGACTCATTAAAAATAGTTGATACTAGTAGGCTCCACAGAGGGGCCTGATGTCTGCAGCAATCTGAGGCTTTTCTTCCCTTCAAGCCCAGAGGAGTCAATCCTTCTGCTGGTATTTTCTGGTACATCCTACTTATGGCAAAGCTGCATTTTCTTTCTCAGCCATTAAGATGGTGATACTCTGGCCTGTTGGAACATACAAATCCTTTTCCATAGTTAGTTTTAAGATTTGGATTGCAGGGTTTTTGACAAAAAGTTTTCATATCTATCTGTATGCCCATTTTTTTTAGGTTTTTATTTTTGACCCATGAATCTCAAAAAAGCAGTTGTATTATACATACCTATAGGGTGGAGTCAAGGTACAGATTTCATCAAATTCACCCATGCTGTTTTGGGTTACTGTATGTGATTAACTTGGGAAACAAACTTAATTTTTAAATTAAATCATCCTATAGGTGAAAGAGATTGCTACAAGGTGATACTATTTAACAGCAAAATTATAAAGAACATTTGTTTATGCCAATCCCAAAGTAATTGTTATACAGTTTTTAATTAAAGCTAATGTAGACAACAGCAATTTATATCACCAATTAACTCAGATGCATTACCTTTTTTATCACCCTTTAAACCAATGTTGTTTAATATACATATATTTACTTTTACTAAGTCCTAAAACACCATTTATCCTGTAGACAGAGTCTGGACAAAACTGGATACTTGTTGAACTCACGTCAATTAATTATGCACCAATCAAATAAACACCCGTGTCCCTCTCCCACCCTTCCCACCCTTCCCGAGTCACCATTTCAGTCAGTTTTCTGATGCAATCTTTCTGTTGTTGTTCTTTTAATATGCATCCCTCTCCACAATAAATATTTATAACTAGGTTATTGGTACTAGCATCCACATATGAGGGACACCATTTGTCGTTTGTTTCTCTGGGACTGTGTTACTTCACTTAACATGATGTCTTCTAGCTCCATCCATTTACCTGCAAAGTTCATGATGTTGTATTTCTTTACCGCTGCATAGAATTCCGTTGAAGACCTGATGTAAACATGGGAAAGGTATATGGAGACTGCACTTGCAAGTATACAGATGGTCTCTGGAATGCCAGAGAGTGTTACCAAAGGCCACTAAACTAACAAAGCAAATATAGGTCTCCTTGAGTCAAGCAAGACTCCTCTGTCAGCACCAGATACACCTCACCTGCCTCGAAATACTGTGCAGCAGCGGCAGCCATATGTCTTTATATCTCAAATCTAATTGGCTATTAGCTCTCTCCTTGGAGGAATAACCCACAGCTGTTGCCACAAGCTTACATCCTCTAATGGTTAGGAGACGTTATAAACCACAGGAAGACCCTGTCATACTTAACAGAAGAAAATGTAATTCATGGATTAACATACCATCCAAACATCTGTGTCTATACTAAAGTAACCTACCATAACAATTAGTACTGTTTAAATACCTATATATTTAATTGCGTGTGCTTCATTAGTAGGATCAAAATGTTATGCCTGGACAAGCCGGCAGCCCATTAAAGAAAACAGCCAGAATTGACTAGAGACCAAGGCAACAGCTCCAGAGAAAGTAGACTGTTTTGCTCCTCATCCACCTGTGCCCCTTTTCTAAGCCTAGGGAACAATCTGTGGAAGAGGGGGCATGGTAGAATGTAAGGGCTTTGATTGGGGTGAATGGTGAAACTACAACAATATAGACTGGACACTCATTTGATCAACTTGATTGAACATACAAGCCCCCCCTACTGGATGGTGGGACCCATGAGCTGTGTGGGTTTGGGCACAACTGCTTGCAAATTGGTTTTACATGAAGGATGCTTGTACTCACAAATTATCACTTATTGTTAAAAAAAATGAAAACAAAACAAAACAAAACAAAAAAACAGAGAAAGATGTAGAAAAGTTATGGCAGAATGCATGATCTGGAATGGGTAGGGGTGGGGTGCGGGGAAGGGAAGGGGACATGTGCCTGAACTGAATTGGAAAATGATGTAGAAAATACACAAAGCATCAATTAAAAAAAAAAAAAAAAGATAGACCAGAGCCCTAATGTGGTGGGTGAAGTGAATGGAAAGCTGGGTCTGACTTACCAGGGTCCAAGGTAGGGTAACACAGCCTGTTCTACAAGGTCAGACACCAGGGAAATGGAGTTCATGGTCACCTGAAGGGGCAATCAACTACCCATGCTAGGCTGTTCAGCTAGTTGGAGTTAGGGAGTTAGTCCAGTGATGGAATTGGTGCCTGTGGATGTCTGAGGCTGGGTGAAAACTCTTTCTTATTTTTATCCCTGGCATTTGTTCCTTTTCCATTGTTTTTTTAGGTAAGGCTTTGGGAACATATCTGAATAAGAGTGGAGAGAGTATGCACCAATATTTAGTTCTAGATACTAATGGAAAATTTCCCAGTTTTCCACATTTAGTATAATGTTGCCTTTATCATGTAGAAATGTCTTCAATCTTCCTCATTCCTTCAAGTTTATTGAATGCCTTTTCTGTATCTATTGAGATTATCTTGTGATTTCTATCCTTACATTTATTTGTACATGTATTACACGTTGTGCTTCATTATTTTGAACCATCTTTGTGTTAGTCGGATTATGAGTCTATTACTTTGTTATTTATTTGGGGTTGTAAATATTTTATTGAGCATTTTACATTTATGTTCATCATGAAAATGGCATGTAGTTTTCTTTTGTTGTTATTGTGGCCTTATTATGTCCTTTGTTAGGAGTTTCAAAGTATTTCTATTTTTGTAACAATTTGAGACACAGAAGTAGTTGCTGTTTTTGACAGGCTTTACAGAGTTTATGAGTAAATCTATCCAGTCCTAGGATCTTCTTTGTTGAGATACTTTTAATAACAGAATGCACATTTTCACTCATTATGTGTTTATCTTCTTTTTGATTTGGGGGTATGATATTTCATAGAAATATTTTTCTCTGGCATGGCTACTTGGCATTCTATTGCTTGTGTTTACATATACATTTCTTTCTGAAAATTAGGGAATTTTTAAGCATTGTTTTCTTTTTCTTTTGGTTTTTTATTTTTGTTTTTGTTTTTTACCCCACCCCAGTTCACAAATTCTGCCATACATGTCTTGCATATTTTTCTCAATCTTTTTAAAGATTTTCTCTGCAGGGATTTATTGATTTGGACAGAAGTTAACTGTTTCAGTTCGTTCTTTGACCCAGTTCTTTTGTCACTATATTTTCACTGATTAAATATGTGTATTTATCTCAGTTGTTTTCCTTTTCAAATCCTTAGATTTAATAATCTGAATGTAGTCCAGAAATCTCGGAAATTTTGGTCTAATTAATTTTAGTTTTTGTTTATATATCTCAATGGAGTATTATTTTACCTTTGTCTTTCCTCCTATATATTTTTTTCTTTTATTGGATTTCATCTGTTGGTACTTGTTTGGACTTTTGATTTATTTCAAATGAATTTTATTTTTAATTGAATTTTCAGATTTATCAGAATGATACTTAACATGGGAATAAAAGTCAGAAATTGAACAAAATATAAAAATGTCTGCTACATTTTTCCTTACCACCAGAGTCCCATTCCCCAGAAGCAACTCCTCTAAGCTGTCTCTTCTTCAATTAACCTCTACATATTAGTGTCATGACTAGTTATGTCAACTTGACAGGTCTAGAATTACCTGGTAGATGGGCCTCTGTGTATACCAATGGATGATTATCTTGATTACATTAGATGAAGTGGAAGATCTACCCGCTGAGGTTGGCACCATTTCCTGACTGCCATCCTAGACTATATGAACAGAGAAAAGGAACTGAGCAGCCAGCATGCATCTATTACTCTCTGTCTGTGATTATGGAGGTGACGTGGCAGTGGCTTTAAGCCTCTGCTGTCTTGACTTCCTGTCCATGATAGACTTACCTTGAACCGTGAACTAAAACAAACCCTCTTCCTTAAGGTGATTCTGGCAAGACATAAACAATCATTCATGGTTCATGCTGATCCATGTTTTATACTATATTTTCATTTCCTTTATTATCAGATTGACATTTTTGTTTGATATATTTTTCTGAGCACCATTAAGCAATTTCTCTGCCCCTAAATATATGTAAATTGTTCTATTATTAAATATGACTTCTTTTCATTCCATTTGTTGCCTTTATCATTCTGGATCCTGCACACCTTCTTCCACACCACTCCTTCCTTGATTTGTGTTTACTCCTTAGAGAGCACATTTTGAAGAATGGTAGTAGAAATGTTACAAAGATTATTCGACTCAGTTTTTCATTTGATTATTTTAATTTCCAAGATTTTTGCTTGCTTCTAATTTTAGAATGTGGATTCCTCTATTTCCCTTTTCTGTGATAGAGATTCCCTCAATGATCTCCCTTGCCCGAGTCTTGAACAATAGAGGGTATGCTTTGTAAAGAAGCCTTGAGAGAAATGCCTAGAAATATATAGCATTAATTGTACAGACAACTCAACTCAAGAGTTTCTTAAGAAAGGCAGCAACATGATTGAAAAGGTGAAAGTAATGGATAGAGATTTTAAATCAAGTATAGGGGGAAATAACAATGATTTTTCCTAATCTTATTTTAGGATGCTTGAGTATATAAATTAAGTGTAATAGAGAGTCATTCGAATTTCTATGGAAACACAAATGTCTCTAGTGGATATAAAGATATTTAATATATTCATCTTTTTCAGTACATTATGGATTTATGAGTTAAAATCTCTTTAGTGTTCATGTTTCACTATTCCAGTTATCCAGAAAACGTAAAGCTCAGCATGGGAAACTACAGATTTGCAGTGTCTTGGCAGATTCCTATTACTACAGCTGAAAGTGGGAGATTGAAACTTTGTGACTTTGTTTGTATATATAACCAGTCTAAAGAAAAAGCCATGTATGTCATGTAAGCATTGAGAATTAAGTGATGGGTGATATATATCAAAATTGTGATTTTTTTCTGCTAAAAGTATTCAATTGTTTCATTTCTTATAGACTCTCCTTAAGAGAAAATATAGATTAAGTAACTTGAGAACGATAATCATTTTCTTGTGTAAGCAATAAATTTGTTTTCTGTTCAGGTCAGCTATGGTCCTTATGACATCAGTTTCAAGAATAGACCAGACCTCCAGTCTCTTTACCAATTTCCCACAAACCCAATAGTTCTCTATCAGGGAATTATTCAATTATTGCTGTATTTTCACTGGATCTGGGTTGGCATTGTGGTCCCAGATGACATCAGAGGAGAAGTATTCCTTAGGGACATGACAGAAGAAATGATGAAACATGGACTATGTGTTGCATTTGCACAAAGGATCCGGGAACTTCCTGCTAAAAATAGAGTTAACAGTCAACTTTTTATAGAAAGATTCACATTCACAAGAGTCAATGTTGCATTTGGTGAAACATATTCCCTTCTGAGATTTATGTATAACATTTTTTCCCATAGTCTTCATGGTAATATCTGGATTACAACTTCTGACTGGGATATCACTCTACTACCCTTTCAACAACAGGAAAGTTACGCATATTTTGGTGGAGCATTATCTTTTTCTGTTCATGTGGATGAAATTCCTGGGTTCAAGGATTTTCTGAGTGGTGTTCAACCTTGGAAATATCCTCATGATATTTTTATCCAGGAAGTGTGGTCTGTATTATTTGAATGTCCATACTTGATTAAGTCTGTGGTCAGGAAACTGAGTCAATGTGAACAAAATGGTTCCTTGGCCACTCGACCTCTACGTGTTTGGGATATGAATACCTCAACCCAGAGTTACAAGATCTATGCTGCTGTGCACACCATTGCTCAGGCACTACATGAGGAGCTGTCACTCAGTGTCGAAGAAGATTCGTTTGTTAAAGGTGCACACATGGCTCCTCTCACAAGGAAGGTAGCAGTAGTGTTGATGTGTTTTCCTAGGGCAATGGGATCTGGCTCATTTTCTTTGTTTTTTTTTTATGATCTTTTCATAGTTAGCCTTAAATTAAAGATACAGATTAAAAATACCTTTTAAAAAGTTCTTATATCCTCTATAATTAATATTTCTATCCTAAAAGAATGACTGATGTTTGAAGAAAGATTATCAGATCCTAAGGGTGTTCAAACAATTATTTTTATGCCTTTTTTCAGACATACATCTTTTTCATTAATATGTTTATGGTTTTGAAAACATATCAAAAATTTATATTCAAGGGAGTTTTACAATGAAAATTATAGCTTGTTTTAAGGGAATTTTTTTAGAGTTTCTTACCTAAACATGGGTAGGAGTTTATTTACTAAAGCAAGTGAAAATTCAGATCACAAATGTCCTTAGCCTTTTTTAATTTTGACATGAAACCTCTTACACATATGAGGTGAAGGCTCATGCTGCTCCCCCTTCCTCTGAGGATTGATGATGCTGGTCATCTTTCATATATTTGTGACCACATGTGTGCCTTTCTTGAGAAACTGTCTATTCATATATCTTTGTGGTTTCTTGATTTGTTTGCTCTGGAGAAGAATTTTAAAATTTTATTTATTTATTTTTTATGTGTATGAATGTATTGTCTGCATGTAGGTCTGTGCACTCGTGTCATGCAATGCTGCATAGATTAGAAGAGGGTATGGGATTCCCCTGGAACTGGAGTTGTCCTGGAATTGGAGTTACAGATGGTTCTCAGCCGCCATGTGGGTGCTGGGGATTGAACCCGGGTCCTCTGCAAGAGCAGTTGGCGCTCTTAACTGCTAGGCCATCGATCCAGCCCCTGGAGAAGCCTTTTATTTTGGTGTAGTAAACTTTTCCTTTAGTTGAGCATGCTTTCTAAAATATTTTTTTAATTTATGTATATGAGTAATTTACCTATATGTATGTACATGCACCTGTTTCATGCAATGCTGATGAAGGTCAGAAAAGGACATCAGATCCCCTGAAACTGGCATTACCGTCAGTTCTTAGCTTCTATGTGGTTGTTTTGTATCAAACCTGGATCTTCTGCAAGAGCAGCCAGTATTATTGATTTCTGAGCAATCTTAGCAGCCCCTAGATGACTATGTATTTGATGATATTTTTTAAAATGTCATTACCTTGCCAGGCATGGTGGCATATACTTTTAATCCCAGTACTGTGGAGGCAAAATCAGGTGGATCTCTATAAGTTCAAGACTCATCTGGTCTACATCGTGAGCTCCAGGCCAGCTGGGACTAAAGAGAGACAAGGCCTCAAAAAAGACCAAAAAATGTCATTATCAACCCAATGGCATAGAAGGACTTCTCTTTCTTTTATTCTTTGAGTTTTATAGTTTTGGAGTTTTCATGTATTTTTACCTTTGTTTTATTTTTTTATAATGCGTAAAAAAGATCCACTTGCATTTTTTCACATACCATTTTCCCAACACCATTGAGAAGAGGCTATCATTTCCCCTTTGTTTATTGTTGGTGCCCTTGTCAGAGATAGATGGCCTCATATGTTCACATTAGTTCAGGACT
This sequence comes from Rhizomys pruinosus, assembly GCA_009823505.1. Classification (NCBI taxonomy): domain Eukaryota; kingdom Metazoa; phylum Chordata; class Mammalia; order Rodentia; family Spalacidae; genus Rhizomys; species Rhizomys pruinosus. The sequence goes on along the minus strand of VZQC01015347.1, from coordinate 135,937 downwards.
TTCTGTTCTGTCACTTTGGTCTCTGTATCTGATTTACGCCATGTTTGCATTGCTATAGTTTCACAAAAAATTGAGATTAGTAAATATGATGCTTCTAACTTTGCTCTTTTTAAATCAAGATTGCATAATACATTTGACTTCTTTTTCACAAAAAACTTTTGTTGATTTGAGAATTTTATGCAATGCATTTTGATCACAGACCATCTGTCCCACATCCACTCCCACATTGCTAACCTCACTGACTTCAAGTCCTTATTACTTATCTTTTTTGAAATTCCCTTTCTTTTTTTAAAACCATTTCTATGACTTATTTTAACGACATAGCACTCATAGTGAAGAAACCAATCTAAATCTTATACAGGTATATGGCCAGGAATAGAAGAAACTTTAAAGTCATTTTTAAGCAAGTCCATAATGTTTGTTTTTAACAAGTCTCCAAATAAAACAAGTGGTCCTGTTTCTCCAAATCATTCTTCAGTTTTTTGTTAGTCAATCCTAATACTTCACCTTACAGAATTAGAATTAAACTTATTTTTTTAAATATTTATTCCTTGTTGAGAATTTCTTACATGTTTATAATTAAACATTATCTTATCAACCTTGATCTTCCAACTCCCTAAATCCTTCCAACACAGCCAACACTCAGAGATAACAACAAACTAATCTTAAAATGCCACATAAATATTTTGTCAAGTCACTAATATACAGGTTTATATTGCATACAGCTCTTCTTGAGAGTTCAAACACATTCTAATGTATGTGAACTGGCTAAATGTAATAAATCCAATTGATCATTATTAATATAGATCTCACAATTATGGCAAATTGCTACTAAACTTTCCAAAAGTAAGGAAAATGAATGCAATAAGATGAAAAGTCCATAACTTTTTGTATGTAGATCACGATTTATGATTTCAGTACCTGCAACAAATGTACATTTTCTCTAAGACATATGACAAGTTCTTGTATCACACTTCCTACCACTAAGAGAAAAAGCATATTTTGAGATATGAATTCCATTTGGTAATACTGTTTTGACCCATTATCAGCTCAAAGGTATATTAATCAGGCTTTTCTGTCTGTGGAACCAGATACTTGAGAGAAGCAGTGTAAGAGAGGGAATTTACATTGCTCATATGTGAATTCTAGTAGGAAACTGTAACAGAGTAGCTCACATCATGGCAGTATCTTCAGCAATAGAGTTTTATTGTCCATTTCTTGTGCGCACTCAAAGTTATAGGCAAATGGTCTTTGTTTGCTGTTTGCAAACAACTCCTGGTAGAGGATCCCAGAGCTGGCACTGATGTGTTTATCTACCAATGCTTTTTATTTACACATAGGGCAAAAATTGCAACGTGGAGGGAATGCCTTTCAATTCTAATCTGTGGTCCATAAATGCTTTTGAGTGTGGAGCTACACTTGGAATTTGGTCAACCTATCAGGCATCACATCAGTGAACAAAAAAGACTCCTCCTCTCCCAGAAGCCATCAGTTGCCAATAGATCTTCAGCCACTGCTGAGACTTCTGTCCTACCTCCTCCATGCATTTTGGGATCTTTCATCTGCCTGTGGCTTGTGTAACTGTTGCGCATACTGTCACAAGTGCTATAGGTTCGTTTGGGCAACTAACCACTGGTGTCCTGACTATGTGGTTTCCTGAGATTCATCTACCACCTCTGGCCCTTACAAACACTCTGTCCTTTCTTCTGCAATGTTCACTGAGCCATGGAAAGAGAGGGTGTGATACAGGTGTCTCATTTAGGGCTAAGCACTCCCTAGTCTCTTATTCTCTACAGATTGTCCAGTTATGGGTCTCTGTATTAATCACCATCTGCTGCAAGAATAAGCTCCTCTGGTAAGAACTGAGTGATGCACACAATTATATCTATAACTATATTTATAGGTATAACAGTAGGTCATAAGGACTCAGTTTAATACCATTTCCACTTAACAAAATAGTAGTAGTAGGTTTCCCCCTATGGCCTGTGATCTTTCTAGATGTGGCACTGTTGATAACAGTGACATGTATGGATTCCATCTTATTAAGTGGACCATTAATTCAATCAGAAGGAGATTGGTGACTCCCATAACATTGATGCCACTAATGCCCCAATGGGTATATTTTCCCAGATGGTTGTTGTGGTAGCTCACATGCTTCACTGCTGGGTTAGGTTGATGATTAACTTTCTCTGTCAGAAGTGAGGGATTTGACATCTTTGTGAATATCATCTATATTAATTTAAGGAATTGTTAATCTATGAGAAATTATCACTAAATTTTTAGAGAATGTCTTCATCTGTAATTCATTTTGTTAATGGGTGCATTTAAACAACACTTAACTCTTCCAATCCATGACTATGATATTTCTCTGTGTGTCTTCCATTTATTTATCATTTTACTGCAGGGACATTTTACATTCTTGGTTAAGTTTATTCCTAATTGGCAATCCTAGAATTTCTTGTTTTAGCGCCCTGTGATCTCAGCCTTGGCTCAGCTCATTCCCTCCTCTGCACTTACCAGACTTGTGAGTCCTGCTGCAACTTCAGCATTACTTGTTACATTCCAGCTCTCAGGCCTAGCTTTGGCAAGCGCATTCACACATACCCTCTACATCAGTGAGTTCCTCAACCTCAGCATTCCATGCCCACAGTTCAACTCTTCTTGGCCTAGTTCAGCTCATCCACCCCCACACTAACCAGTCTGTTGAGTTTCCAAACACTAGAATTCTTTCTCCACTGTCTCAGATTCCCAGGCCCAGCTCATGTCCTGCTACCTTTGCGTGGACCCAACTTGCTTAGTGCTACACAACCTCTGCTGTCTTGATGCCATAGCCATACTCCAAGGGATGGCTATGGATGTACCACCTTTAAATCATGCCAGACTGACCCAGTCAAGAGATATACTTTGCATGTTTTCTTGGTCCACCAAATGAGAATCACCCACATCCCTCCAATCCAAAAATCAACACGGACTTCTCTGCCTGTCAACATATCTAGCAGCCACTTGACTCATCACACTGCAGGACTGAGTGGAGTCTCTCCTGGAACCTGAGGTTCAGGAGCTGCACCTCTCTCTGCTGAACTTAGACCACTTTTCACACTCTATTCACACTTCACCATACAGTGCCTCCTTGACTGAACACCAGACACATTTGGTTGGGCCACAACCTAACAAGTTGAGGTAACAACAAACAAAGATCCAAACACCCACTTCACAACAGAAAAGTCAGATAACCATATGAACAAACACTAACAAAGTCATAAATCCAAGTACCTAGGTCCTGTCACAAAACAAACAACTTGAGTAGCCAAGATAATCTGTGTCTTTCAGGTTAATATCTACATCAGAATGTTTCCTGAGAAAGTCATCCTAGGTAATTCAGAATATAAATGATTTCAAAGACATAATTATAAATCTGTTTAAGGAATTAATTAGAAGTCTGATTAATAGACTGAATGAAATGACAATTTTAATGGTGCAAACCTTTAGTCCCAGGGCTCAGGAAGAAGAGGCAGCAGGCCTGTGAAACTTAAGGCTGGGCTACATAACGTAGCAAGTTCCAGGGGAGTGCAGATACAGGAAGACCCTGTCAGGAAAAAAAAAAAAACAATAAAGACTGAACGAAAACCATGAAAAAACAAACGGTTATATGAAATAACTAAAATTTCAAGAAATTAAATTAGTATTCAATACAGAGATCAAATCTCTGAATAAAAGCCAAATTGAACTGGGAATATTTTGGTCCAGGCCCTTCTGGCCCTCATCATTTGCATTGGAAAGTAAGGTGTAATTCTGATGGGTCTTCCTTATATGAAATTTATTGTTTTTCTCTAGCAGCCTTTACTACCCTCTCTATGTTCTGTATATTTAATGCTTTTAGTATAATATGCTGTGAGGATTTTCTGTTCTGTTTATATATAGTTGGTATTCTATGTGCTTCTTGAATCTGTATAGGTAAGTCTTTTCTTAATTTAGGGAAGTTTATGTTATAATCCTGTTGAAGATCTGTTCAATGCCACTGGCCTGAGATTCTTCCCTTCTTATGCCTATAATTCATAGATTTTGTCTTCTCATATTGTCCCACATTTCCTGCATATTCCATTCTTGTGTTTTAATTTTATGTAATCTTTGCTTAAGGACTCCAGATCAACCTAGCACCTTGTCTTAATATTCTGTTTTTCTGTTCCATACGTTTTGCTTGTGCAGATTTCTGCCATTGTTTCTAATTGGCTTATTAAGTTTGGATTTCATGTTCATTTCTGTTTCACTTTTTCTCACCATTTCTATCTCTTTTGTGAATTCAAGTTATGAGGGTTTTTTTTTTATGTTTCATTAAGCTGTATATTTGTATATTCGTGAGCTTCCATCACAAGTTTATTTAAGTTGTCTGTGTTTTCTTTAACTTCTGTGATCATGTTTGTAATTGTTCTTTGAAATTCTGAGTCCAGCTGTTCCTCAGAATGGTTCTCACTGCAGTGCACTTCTTCTATAGAGGGTGGCTTTTATTAAGGACATATTCTTTTGATATTTTATTTATGTATTCACACTGTCATTTGGGCATATGGATATTTTTTGTTGGTTACCTGTCTAGTAGGTACTTCTCTTTGGCTTTTGTTTAATTGAATTTTGGGATGTTTATATTGTTAATGTAGCTTGGTTACTTTTTGTTCCAAGTTTTAGGTGGACAGGTCTGTCCAGCAGATCAGGAACAAAGTTAGATGGGGTTTCAGAGCATCTGAGACGTTCATACCACTCTTTGCTAAGGTGTTTAGCAAATCTGGGTTAGGGAGATAGACCAGAGGTCTAAGGTGGAAGATTTGGTGCCTGCCTATGTCCAAGGCCATTAGGATCAGGGTGGGAGGATGAGAAGAACTGAATAGAGAGGAAAGCAGGTTCTCATGTACCAGAGTCCTAAGTAAGGTAAGCCTGTCTGACAGTTCAGGCCTCAGGCAAGATGGGGTTTGGGGTCACCCAAAAGGTGTCTCACTATATCCTCTGCTGTCATTTGTCAAAGTGTATCTTTAGCTCATCTTTATTTCAGAAGAGAAAATTTGTAATGGTAATATAGTCTTTATTTGCATAATTTTTTGCATTTGGTTATTCCAATATACCATTCTACACTCCCCTGGCCAGAAAGGTTAATTATTGTTTTGTTTTTAAATGTAATTTTCATTTTTAAATTTTTTACCTTTTTGAAATAGTTTTGATTTACTTGAAAATTTCATGCATACATACAAAATTCCTTTATCACACCCACCCTTATTTTCCCTCTTCCTCTACCCTGAGGAATCCCCATCACATATCCCTTCACATCCTCCCTTTATATTTATATCTATTGAGTCCAGTTAGTGCTGCCCATACACACATTGGTGTGAGGTTATTCAGTGAGGGATGGGGAACTTATCAGTTGTCATGAATGTTTCTGCTGCGTAATCAGCTGATGGTTCTGCATGGTGAGTCCTTGTATGTAACTATTTTATTTTCTCCTGCTCTTTTCACAATCATCTCTAACTTGTGAAACTTGATGGCCATGTGTCTCTGTGAAGTTCTCTGGGAATAAATCTGTTTGGGGACCTACTACATTTGGCTGCCTAAGTATTCTCAAGTATTCTCATTTCTCTTCAGAATAAAAAAACTCTTCCCTATCCTGTCCTTAAAGAAGTGTCCTACAACTCTTTCACTCTTTTTTTCCCTAAAACTCAAATGATTTCTAATGTTCTTGATAGTGCCCTCCACACAGCACAGCAATATTCTACTCCATTCTCATTTTCCTTTTCTCCCCTAAAGTCCAAGTTCATTGATTCTTTTTCCTCCTTAGCAAGTCCCTTGATGCTACTGTATTGTCATTTCGTTCATTGCATTCATCACTTCTAGAATTTCTGCATCATTATTTTGATTATTACCATCTTTTTTGTTCATGTACTTTTTCATGTACTTTTTCGTGGATATCATTAAGGTATCTTTTTTTTTCATAGATAGTGCAATTTCTTAAAACCATTATATTGAATTACTGTCAGGCAATTCATAGGTTTCAATTTCTTCAGGGTTATATTGGCAACACTAGGTTATTCCCTCGGTTTAAAAAGAAGAAGCCATTTTGAAAGTGGAGTCCCCTGTCCCTGCCCCTGCCCCTGCCCCTGCCCCTGCAACTGTAGTCACTGTTGTAGCAGCTGCTGCTGCTGCCACCAGTCCAGCTGCCTCTGCTGGTATGGTCGCAGGGGAAGAAACAGAAGCCAGGAAGCACTGGAGTGAAAGTCACCTCTTGCTGGCTGCTCCGCCCTGTGGGCTTCCCTTCCACCCTGGTCCCTGTCCCCTCCCACTCAGGTGCCATCCACCACCATCAGCGCCTGAGACACCCCCATCCCCAGGTGAGGGGGCTGAGCCCATTCGCTAAGACACCAAGGAGACCAGCAGTGTGACCATTTGCAGTGGGACATGGCAGGAACTGAAGGAGGGAATGATATCCAGTGGTGTTTTTCTCAGGTGAAAGGAGCAGTAGATGATGATGTAGCAGAAGCAGATATAATTTCTACAGTTGAATTTAATCATTCTGGAGACTTGCTAGCAACAGGAGATAAAGGTGGGAGACTTGTCATCTTTCAACAAGAGCATGAGAACAAAATCCATTCTCATAGCAGAGGCAAATATAATATTTACGGCACCTTCCAGAGCCATGAACCAGAATTTGACTACTTGAAAAGCTTAGAAATAGAGGAGAAACCAATAAAATTAGGTGGTTAACCCAGAAAAATGCTGCTCAGTTTAATGATAAAACAATAAAATTATGGAAAATCAGTGAAAAGGACAAAAGACCAGAAGGGTATAACTTGAAAGAGGAAGATGGAAGGTGTAGAGACCATACTACAGTCACACACCATGAGTGCTATTCTTCAGGCCCATGGATCCCATGGGGAAGTCCAGTCCCCGGAGAATATTTGCCAATGCCCATAAGTACCACATCAACTCAATTTCCATCAATAGTGACTGTGAAACGTATTTATCAGCGGATGATTTACAAATTAATCTTTGGCACCTGGAGGTTACAGACAAGTTTTAATACTGTAGATTTTAAACCTCCCAATATGGAAGAGCTCACTGAGGTGATTATAGCAGAATTCCATCCCAATAGCTGTAATACATTTGTCCACAGCAGCAGTAAAGGAACTATTTGGTTATGTGACATGAAGTCTTCCACCCTCTCTGATAGGCATTATAAACTGTTTGAAGATCCTGAAGATCTCAATAACAGGTCTTTTTTTTTTTTTTTCCTGAAATCATCTCCTCTATTCTTGATGTAAAATTCAGCCATAGTGGTTACTATATGATGACTAAAGACTATTTGTCAAAATAGTAAAATATTGTCAAAATTTGGGACTTGAATATGGAAAAAACCCTGTGGAAACATACCAGGTGCATGAATACCTCAGAAGTAAGCTGTGCTCGCTGTATGAAAATGACTGCATATTTGACAAATTTGAATGTTGAAATGGATCTAACAGTGTGGCCATCACTGGATCCTAAAATAATTTCTTCAGAATGTTCGACAGGAAGAGATATAAACCTAGAAGCATCACAAGAAAACAAAAAGCCTCACATAGTTTTGAATCCACACAGTCTGTGCAAGTGGCAAGGGAAAGAAAAAAGCGGCAAGAGAAAGAAAGATGAAACAGCCTAGTCTTCAAGCAGAAAATCAGAAAATCCTTCACACAGCCTAGCACCCCAAGGAGAATATCATTTCTGTAGCTACCACAAACAATCTGTATATATTTGAAGACAAAGTGAATTAGGGCCTGCATTCCTAGCAGAAGAGCCCACTTCCTGCTTAGTTGAGATAGTTGAATCTAGCATTCATACCTATAAAAGAGAGAGGTTCATTGTGGCATCTCTTTCTGTCGGGTCAGTGTCTTTGAGTCATGTATGACTGCCTTCCACATGCTGTCCTTTCCTTCTTGGCTCAGCTCCAGGACTTGCCTCCTGCCTGCAGGTTGGCAGTCTCTGGGCTCTGCTCCTGCAAGAAGCGGGGAGGGAATACCGCCAGGGATAAGTAAGCAGACTCACACATATGCGTAGAGAACTGGGGAGGATAGGAACTCCGTTTATTTTCAGTCAATGAGGTCTATATATTCAAGACTATTGTGCTTTGGGCTAGGAAGTGGGGAGCAGGCAGAAGGGAGGAGTGATCCAACTTGGTTCTAATCCAGGGGCTGCAGAACTCCGGTTTGTGGAACAGGTAACTAGACGTATGACATTCTGCTCAATGCCTCAAGGGAAGGGGCCTGGAATTTTGCAGAGATAGGGCGAAGCAAGAATCATTGTAATATCCCAAATCTTCCAGCTACAGTTAACTCTGGAAGCCCACAGAGATATCAGATAACTGGACACCTCCCGGGACAGGTCTTACAATTTCTCGCTTCAAGCCACACACACAGCTCCATTCCCACACCTTTCCAGTGTTTGACAGTGTGCTATTTGACAACACATTTTTTTTTAATTTTTATTTTATTTTATTTTTTCATTTATTTATTTTTGTATGTGTATGAATGTACTGTCTGCATGCAGGTCTGCGCACCCGTGTCGTGCAATGCCGCGGAGGTCAGAAGAGGGTCTCGGATTCCCCTGGAACTGGAGTTCTCCTGGAATTGGAGTTACAGACGGTTCTTAGCCGCCATGTGGGTGCTGGGGATCGAACCCGGGTCCTCTGCAAGAGCGTCGGTGCTCTTAACCGCTAGGCTATCCCTCCAGCCCCGACAACACATTTTATAGATCCATGGAGAAAGCTTTTCTCCAAGTCTGCTAGCCATGTAGGTAAGGGTAGGGCACTTTTAATTTAAATGATTTCTTGCACCATTTTGCCTAATGGATTAGATTGGACTGTGTCAACATTGATTTACTCCACTTTTTGTGCTTTCCATTGTGATGACGTCAAACATAGTGAAAGACTTATGCTATGGGATTTAATTGTGTATCCACTTTACTATATCATTGTGGGGCACACCCCTTCCCTCTTTTTAAATTAAATACATCCCATTCTTACTGTGGCTTGTAGCATTCCTCCTCTCTGGCCTCCTGGACTCTCCCCTCCATCTCTCTTACCCTTGCCCTTTCCACCTGGTCTTGGTGGTGGCATATTAGAAAAAAAGTAAGAATGAAAGCACACAAAATGAGTGGGTTAGGGGGTCAATGGTAAGAGGATGTATGTGGTGAGCAAATGTTTTAATAACAGTTGACTGTAGTCACTCCTTGCCATGTTTGGCAATGAAGATAAGGAAAGAAAAACTACTACTAAATAAAAGTGACAAAAAATGGAGAAAAAGGAAACCACATAAAATTGCGAGGAAACATTGTTGGCGGGAATAAGGGAGAAATTGTTGTAGAGAAAATGGAGGATAACTTGATCTAAATATTACATGCACATATGAAAATCTCCATCAGTTATAACAGAAATGGGTTTTTCATTTTATTTTTGCTAATGTCTGTGTATTTGAGAAGTCATTTCTTACAGTCCTTTCTATACTTCTCACTCTTTTCAACCCCGGTTCTCTCCAAGTGGAGAGAGTATAATTTTTCAAAATGTATGTGTTCTCTTGGTCCCTTAAGGACAGAGTAGGTACTAATACCCTCTTCATCCAGCTTAGTGAGATGCATTGAAATACTCACCTTTCCACACCTCCCTACCTTATTATACTGCCTCTTACTTGTATTAACATTCTACTTACAGGGTCTTTGCTTTTCCATATAAACTCTGAACTCTGTTGATATCCACAAAAGAATGTGCTGGCATTTTGAGAAGGATTATATCAAATCTATGTCAAGTTGGATGGCACTGACATCCTCAGAGTGTTGACTTTCCTTATCAATGAACATAGAGATGCTCTCCACTTTTAAAATTCTCTATTCCACTAGAAGTTTGCTCCATATACTATTTAAAAAATGTGTTGAAATCATCAACTTTTAGAGGGAATTTGTCCATTTCTCCATGCCTTTCTAATGGCTATCTTACCCCTGATTTTCAGCACTGTGAGTAACACATTGTGTAAATAACAATTTTCATTTATAAGTGAACATTTTGTTGATTTTCGTGGGTTTTGTTGATGATTTTATTAATCCCATAGTTCAAATAATTATTGTCCTGGCACCCCTTTTTATTCCTGATGTTTCCTTGTTAGAATGCTGATTTGTCTAACTTTAGTATAGTAAACCCAAATTTCTTTTTATAACTGTTGGCATAATGCATATTTTCCACACCTTGACAAACTGTCATTCTTTATTTTTCTTCTTTTTAGAATTTCATACATGAGTACTGACTTTGCATCATTTCTACCACTTCTAATATCCTAGCAACTCCTCCCATGTCCCCTGACTCCCTCTCAATTTCATGACCTCTTCATTAACTACTATTTTATACATACATACACTTATAAATAAATATAAATATGTGTGTAATGCAGTGCTTTCATTATCTGATGCTCCTGTGTACCTGCATTTAGGGCTGTCTGTGTGGCGTTTGGTACCCTCTCTGGAATCTAAGCCCTTAATAAATCTTCTCCCCCTTCCTCATCATCTCTTGAATGCCTACTTGTTGACATCCTCTGTCCACCTTGACATGTCAGCTTGTTTGACTTGTGTAGATCTCATTAGATCATCTTACTGTGGATATTTCATTGGTGTAACTTCTCATCATGTCTAGAATGTATTAACTAGCAGCACAAGTCTCATCTCCCTGGCTCTTACATTCTTTCTGCCCCCTCTTCCATGATGTTTCCTGAGCTTTAAGTGTAGATGTTGCATTGTAGATGTGCCACTTAGAGTTGGGCACTTATGGTCATTTTTTCTTTGAATTTGACCAATTGTGGAACTCTGTAATAGTCTACATCTATTATAAAAAAGAGGTTTCTTTGATGAGGGTTGAGAGGTATACTTGTCTGTAAATATAAATATGCATATTCAGAAAACAGGAAGAAGTTACATTGGTCTAGAGAAGTGGGAAAAGTAACTTTTCCCCTGGGATCCATGCATTGTCTTTATTTGTAAAGTGGATTTCATGTTAGACAAGTTCTGCTAGAGTCCTGTTTGGGTGTGTTGTTTGTTTTAAGTAATTGTGTTTTCCTCCTCTCTCTTTTAATTGGTCTTCTTAGTATGATATCATAAATCTGTTAATAAATTTGAAACTTGTATTAACATATATCATGTGCAAAATTTTTCCATTTGTATTTCTTGGCTTTGGATTCTTTTTGTCATTCTTTTTCTCTTGATATAATTGAACATTTTTTATTCTAATTTTTCTCTTTTCTTAGAATATCAGTATATATCATATATATTTATATGGATGGTCTAATATTTGCAATGTACATTGTAAAATGCTGCTATCAGTAGCATTGGCACCTTTGACAGCATTTCTACTTCCTCTTCCTCTTTGTCCTTATTTGTAATGTTACTATCAGTCATTTCCTGTAAGAATGACTTTTATAATATGGACATATTCTGAACAAATGACTTACTTTGCAAGCAAAATTTTATGTTAGCTCATTTATCATTATAGACAAGCTTACTCAGCCATTGCTCATGTTATGACCTAAGAATATTTTTTAATCCCTCCCAACTAAAAAAAGCCCAGGCCCAGATGGTTTCACTGCAGAATTATATAAAACATTTCAAAAAGACCTACAACCATTATTACTGAAACTGTTTAGAAGGATACAAACGGAGGGAGTTCTCCCAGATTCCTTCTATGAAGCCAGCATCACACTATTACCAAAACCAGGCAAAGATACAACCAAAAAGAGGAACTATAGACCCATCTCCCTAATGAACACAGATGCCAAAATTCTAAACAGGATACTGGCAAATCGCATACAGACCCACATCAAGAAGATCATCCATCATGACCAAGTTGGATTCATACCAGAGATGCAGGGATGGTTCAACATACGAAAATCAATAAACATCATCAAACACATAAACGGAATCAAAGACAAAAACCACACCATCATCTCAATTGATGCTGAAAAAGCCTTTGACAAAATCCAGCATCCCTTCATGCTTAAAGTCCTAGAAGGAATTGGATTGGAGGGATCATTCCTCAATGTAATCAAAGCCATATACAGGAAACCCACAGCCAATATCATCCTAAATGGGGAAATGAAAGAAACATTCCCTTTAAAGGTAGGAACTTGGCAAGGCTGCCCCCCTGTCACCACTCCTCTTCAATATAGTGCTTCAAAAACTTGCTAGGGCAATAACAAAAAAGGAAATAAAGATGTACTAATTGAAAAGAGGAAGTCAAGCTACCCTATTTGCTGATGAATGATTGTTTACTTAAGGGATGCTAAAAAATCCACCAGAAAACTCCTGAGAAATGATTACACTTCAGCAAAAGTGGCAGGATACAAAATTAACCTAAAAATCAATGGCCTTTCTTTACACCAGAGAAAAGCAAATGGAGAAAGAATTCAGAGAGCTTCCCACTCACAATGGCCTCAAAAACAATAAAATACCTAGGAACAAACCTAACCAAAGGCACCAAAGATCTCTACAACAAAAATTTTAAACCTTTAAAGAAAGAAATTGAAGAAGCCATCAGAAGATGGAAAAACCTCCCATGCTCATGGATTGGGAAAATTAACATTGTAAAAATGTCCACTCTACCGAAACTCTTGTATAGATTTAACGCAATGCCAATCAAAATCCCCAAGAGTTTCTTCACAGGCTTGGAAAAAAAAAGTGCTTAAATTCATTTGGAAAAACAAAAGACCCCGAATATACAAAGTGAAAAGAGTGAAAAGAGCTACACATGGGGTATCTCTATACCAGACTTCAAACTATACTACAGGGCTATAGTCATAAAAACAGCCTGGTACTGGCACAAAAACAGACCTGTTGACCATTGGAACAAAACTGAAGATCCAATCCTGAGCACATACAATTTCAGCCACCTCATATTTGACAAGGGGGCCAAGAAGACACAGTGGAGCAAAGACAGCATCTTTAGCAAGTGGTGTTGGCAAAACTGGATCACCACTTGTAGAAGAATGAAATTAAACTCCTACCTCTCGCCCTGTACAAAAGTCAACTCCAGATGGATCAAAGACCTCAATGTGAAATGCCAAACTCTGAAGGCGATAGAAGAAAAAGTTGGCAGCAGACTACAAGACAAAGGTGTAGGAAAAGACTTCCTAAACCAGACAGCAGCTGCCCAAGAATTAAGGGCGACAATTGACAAATGGGATCTCATTAAACTCAGAAGCTTCTGTACATCAAAAGAAACAATCAAGGAAGTGAAGAGAAATCCCACAGCGTGGGAGGAAACCTTCACCGCAGATACACCTGACAAAACACTGATCACCAGAATATATAGACTACTCAAAAAACAAAGAAGAAAGAAAACAAATGATCCACTCAATAGATGGAGCAAAGAGCTGAACAGAGACTTCACAAGTGAGGAGTTAGAGATGGCTGAGAAACACCTTAAGAAGTGTTGAACATCACTAATCATTAACAAAATGCAAATCAAAACCACTTTAAGATATCATCTTACTCCAATAAAACTGGCTAGGATCAAGAAAACAAATGATACTAAGTGCTGGAGAGGTTGTGGGGAAAGGGGAACACTCGTCCACTGCTGGTGGGAATGTATACTCATGCAGCCACTATGGAAAGCAGTGTGGAGAACCCTTGGAAGACTTGGAATGAACTTGCCACCCGACCCAGCCATACCACTCCTAGGCATGTACCCCCAAGATTCACCCCACCGCAGAGATACATGCACAGCCATGTTTATTGAAGCTCTCTTCACAATAGCAAAGAGCTGGAACCAATCCAAATGCCCCTCAACTGATGAGTGGATAGAGAAAATGTGGTCCATCTACACAATGGAGTTCTATGCAGCAGTAAAGAAAGATGACATCATTAGCTTTGCAGGAAAATGGCTGGAGCTAGAGGACATCATGCTGAGTGAAGTAACACAGTCCCAGAGAAACAAACGAAGAATGGTATCCCTCATCTGTGGATGCTAGTGCCAATTACCCAGTTGTAAGTATTTCCTGTACATGGCCCCTTGAGATTTTGTCCAAAGCAGTTGCGAGTGATGCATCTTGGAAACAACAACAAAAACAACAGAAAGGACTGCATCAAATAACTGACTGAAACTGTAAACTTCTGCTAAAAACAGTCAACTTCCCCATGGAGAATATTGAGAAAGAGATGAATAGCATATTTGGCAGAATGCATGAGCTCTGGAGGGGTGGGGGGATGGGGGAGACATGGGTCTAGATTTGATAAATGTATGTATAAATAAATAAAAAAAGATTATTTTTTAATCCTTCATGACCCATTTTCCTTTTGACATATAATGTCTAGAGATCAGAATGTTCATAACCCTGTGATTTTTACTTTTACTTCCCAATTTCACCACGGTTATACTCTCATTAAGAGAAATACTGAGCCTTTTCTTAGAATAGCTCTGAGGGAATTTTGGAGGAACAGCGTTTGGCGGTTTGGGCTTGTTCTTGGCTGAAAATGGATGCTTAGAGTCAGGTTGTTTTATCAAGGCACAATTGTAATGTGGTATTTCATAAGAACCAGCAGTTTCATTCATGGATAAGATATAATCACATGAAATTTTATTTGTATTGGGGTTTGGAGTAAAATTTTACCTAATGGACAAAGGAAGAAAGAAGGAAATACGATGTTCAGTTTTACTGTCATCACCTCCTACTGAAGCTTTTCTTTTTCTCTATATCAATTTGATTGTGTATCTCACAGCATTTCATTTTTCCTCCAAACATTTTCTTTTAATATTTCCTACAAAGTAACAAAAATTTCCTTCAACTTTCATTTCCCTGGGATCATATTTATTTCCTATTTAATTTCAGATGAAGATTTTGTTGATTAAGCTTTTTAAAAATCCCTAATTCTATAGATAAGGTATTTTTTGTTCTTGTTTCTTCAAACACTTGTTTCTGTTTGATATTTTTTCCATGTTAAATTGATAAAACTACATATAGTGTTTTTGGATATTTAACCCATGTGGTGTTTTAAATTTTTGTTTATCTTTACTTTATGTGGTTGAATATTTTGCTTGCATGTATGTAAGTGCACTTGTGCATGCAATGCCCATGGAGGCAAGAAGAGGGTGTCAGATCCCCTGGTATTAGAGTTATAGGTGATTGATATACACTATGTGCGGACTAAACATGTGTCCTCTGCAAGATGAGCCTTTACTCTGAATGGCTGAACCATCACTGCAGCCCTTCGTATGATGTTATTTTAATGAATTTATTCTTCATATTTTCATACATGCATACAAACTTTCTGATTAAATTCATCCCTCTAACATTTCTCTCCCTTCACCCCAGAGACTCCATCCTTCCTCCTATTTCTATCTTATTTTCATGTCTGGTTCTTTTGTTTTTGTTTTTGTTTTTGTTGTGTGAGCTGCTGGATTAACAAGGGTTAGGGGATGGAGCTGTCCACTGGAGCAAATGTAACTCACCAATGGCTATATCACAGAGAAAAATGACTTGAACTCCTCAGAAGCCCTTGACTTCCAGTTTCTCCCAAGTTAGGGGCTGGATATCATGATCTCGTTTGCTCTCCCTTATCTGTAACTGGATGTTTATGGGCTCAGTCTTACGCAGGCTCTACTTGGAAAGCCATACTTGCTATGATTACATTAGTTCTACAGCCATGTTATGCCCTTAAAATGGCATTTCATGGACCTCTTCTCCATTTTCTGGCTCTTATATTTTCCCTATCCCCCTCTCCTGAGCTGTTTCCTGGGAATTCTCCCACAATCATTCCCAATGAAGTTGGTGATATGGGTATCTCATTTAACGCTGAACATTCTATAGTCATTTGGTCTCAAGAATCTCAACCAGTCATGAGTCTTTATTTGCCACCAATCACAGCAAATAAAAGTTTTTTGGTCAAGGCTGAGAACAGCATTAATCTGTGTATAAAGATTTAGGAGCCTGTCTTACAGCGTGTCCACTTAGTAAAACCAAAGTAGAGAGATCACATCTAATACCTATGTGTTAGTTACTCTTCTGTTGCTATGTTAAAATATCATGACCAAGGCAACTTATAGAAAGAAGACTTTATTTATCTTATGGTTCCAGAGGCAAAGCATTATGGTAGACATGGGCAGAGCAGAAAGCTGAACACTCATCTCTTCAGGCATGGGCAGGAAAGAGAGAAAGGTATTCAAAGTGTGGCAAGGCTATGAACTCCTAAGCCCACCACCAGTGGCATGCTTTTATGAGGAAGTTTATACCCCTTAAGCCTCCTTCAACAATGCCACCAGCTCAGACAAGGTATTCAACCATTTGAAACCTATGGAGGACATGTTCATGCAAACTACTATAGCTTATGACCTCCCAGCCATGGGTCTTTGACCAGATCCACAGTATAGGGCATGAAATCCTTCCTGCAAGACAGTCTCAGCATGAATCAGTAAGCAGTGGTTTACTCTATGACAGCTGTGCCACTCTTACACCAGTATATATATATATATATATATATATATATATATATATATATATAT
>VZQC01015347.1:60119-118021 GCA_009823505.1 Rhizomys pruinosus | reverse complement strand
AAAAAAAAAAAAAAAAAAAAAAAAAATAAAACATGACATCTGAATTGCTTTCCTGATTTCTTAAAAACTATAACTTAGTTCCTGGGTTCCTGCTTTTATGACTGACATGAATTTGAGAAATTAAGGTTTCAAATTTGTAAAATGAAGATACTATTCATCAATTGAATATGTATGTGCCAATATGTATAAAATAAATAGCACTACTTCTGCTATGAATTAACCATATAATAAATGTTTGTGGACAAAACAATAATGAAATCCACAACGACAAATAATTAGAGAACAGATATCAGTTGAAGTAATAAGGCTCGAATCTATTTCTCTGGCTAATAGCTCACATTCTGAGAGTTGTTTTTTACTTTCAGCTACATGCATTCCTACAAAAGAGCCAACTTGAAAGAAGTGCTGAAAAGGAGAACTTAGTGAAAGAGGAAAATTCAACAACCAAGCTTGACATCTTTAATTACCAGTCTTTCATGAATAGGACAACAGCTCAACTGAAAGTTGGAGAGTTCATCTTTGAATCACACAGTGTTCAGCACTTTTCCTTAAATGATAAACTGGTATCATGGGGTAAACACCACAGTGGAGTAAGTATCTAAAATCAGTGTCATGTGTCAGAATGAAGTTCCTCAGAGCACAAGGATTATAGGAACTGCTGAAGTCCAATACCCTGGAATTCATCTTAATTTACCCATTCTAATGCCAAGTACTAGAACTATCTGGTCTCAGAGTCACTGTAAAAATTCGTGATTAATTTTGGATTATTTAGATTGCTTATCCTTATAATGACAAAATACACCTGTGGCCTCCATGCTATGGAAAAGCAAATTGAGCATTTTTCTAGAGTAGATTATATGCAGCAGTGGAGGAAAAAGAAGTGACTGACTCTGATGAAAGAAAGAAAATGAGGAATGGGTATAAATAATCTCTGTAAAAAAAATACAATCATTTTGATATTATAATTTTAATACTACAGGGATTTTTTATTTTAATTTTTGTTAAAACTTGTTAAAACTGTTCTCACACAGTAATAGGAACATTATGTTCTCCAAGAGATCTTTGGCTATGTAAGTCTTTCTAAAATCACTATAGTTCTTGGTTGTTACCACAAAGAAAACAACTCCTAAATTCTACCATCTAAGCTAAATGCTTCTGACTTTTGCCTGTTGACTGGTTTCCCTCCCTATGTTCTACACAGCCTCCCTTTGCTCTCTGCAGTTCAAGCTGTCAACTTGGATTCATAAAATCATCTATGGAAGGAAAACCATTTTGTTGTTTTTATTGTCTTCCTTGTCCAGATGGGGAGATTGCAAATGAAACAGGTAATTCTGAAAGTGAAACGAAATGAGGAATGATGCTCAATGACACATGGGTCAATAACATAACACATGAAGATATGTGTATATTTATATAACTAACTCACATTCCTTTAAAAAATCCTTGATGTCATCCTAATAATTTTATTGCTGTTGTTATTTGTTTTGTTTTTGTTTTGTTTGGTTTGGTTTATTTTCATTTCAGACAAGGTCTTGCTATGCTCCCCAGACTGGTCTCAAACTCCTGGACACAAAAAAATTCCTCCTGCCTCAATCTCTTGGGTTATTGAGACTATAGGACTATGCCATTGCCTCTGGCCCAGTTTAGTCTTTATCATGTTTACATTGAAGTCAGTTTCTTTTCTTTCTAGCTCTTTCCACTAACTGTTCTATTATTTCTACTGAGTAGTAATGGCTAATTTCTTTTAGCTTTCTCTATACTATAGACCAAAAAAACCATGAAATACATTATATAAGCATAATCTTCTTTTACCTTTTTGCTTCTGTAGCCCCAACTGTCCTGTAATTTGCTATGTAGACCAGGCTAGCCTTGAACTTACAGAGATTTACATCCCTCTCTGCCTCCTGAGTGCTGGGATTAAAAGCTTGTACCACCATGCCTGACAACAAAAGCATACCCTTATTTAATGCTCCCAAAACCCATTCATACAACTAACATAATCAATATTTAACTGATGAGAAAGTTGAACTGAGTGAAATTACATAAATTCACAAGGCTATGCTACTGAGAGACAACTCAGACAAAATATGGACTTTTCAAATCAGGTAGTTAAAATATTCTAAAATGATGATAATGCTGTCAGATGCATCACTTTTTTGAGACCTTACATTCAACATTTTAAGATTCATATTAGAAACTACATAAATACCTGGTTAAGGAATTTCTTTTCTTTTCCTTCCTTTGTTCCTTCTTTCCTCCTTCCTTCCTTCCTTCCTTTCTTTCTTTTGTTTGTTTGTTCCTTTCTTTCTTTCTATCACTGTATTCTTTTTAGATAATTTTTCACTGTAAAGCTCTGTCTTGCCTGGAATGTGTTATGTACATCAGGCTTACAAGCAATTCTCTTGTCTTTGTCTCCTGAGTGCTGGTATGTTGCACTGTGCTTGGTTAATATTTTTCTTTTTTTCTTTTTTTTGTTGTTATTAAAATTTTCCATAAGCCATATATCATTTCTCAATCAAATCTAGAGTAGCGTCCCTTTTCATGTCCCCGACCCACCCGAGTCCCTACACTCTGCCCTACATGTCCTGCGTCTTTTGCTGAGTCTTTCCAGAGTTTTTGTTCCTTTCAGTTCTTTTGTTGTTGTTCTCTCCAACTTGTATTGCTATAGTATATATATAGTTATATATGTACATATATAACTATATATATACATATAAACATAGTTATATATACATTATATAGAATAAATAGATATACATACATACATACATACATATATCACTTGAATTGGAGGACCTTTTTTTTCCCTAAAAGATGCCGTGTTTTCTTTAAGGAGGTGCTTGAAGGTTCCTCCTTGACAATCCCAAACAACCATCAATCCTGCACTTTGCTCCACATTGGGGACTTTCCCTCCCATGGTTATCCAAATGAAGTCCAGTAAGAATGTGTCCTATCTTGATACCCCTGTACTGGGCATCATGATGCAGCCCAGGTAGTCAAGTAATGACAGTCTATACTCTAATGAGGCTGAAATCCCCTTAGCTATTAAGTCCACAAGCTGGGTATCTCAGTAGTCCCCATCTGACATTGAAGGTTTGGAAGATTCCTGGAGAGACATGAGTCTTCAATCCATATTGGAAGGTTAAAAAGCTTTGTCATGTCTTTGAGGAGTGTCAAAAGGGGTGGCAGACACAGAGTAGATGCACCTGCCAGTAATAATTGAAGACAGGCCAAACAGTACTATCTCTTTTTGTCTTTTGTCTTTTTACTAAGATCTCAAGTTTTATGACTGCAGTACAGTTTCTCTGGTCTCAGTGATTATTTACTTCTGGTTGTATGTTCCTTTTGGATGCTTAAGGCCACAAAGCCCAGATTAACCAATGTTTTTGTTTTAGCAAAGTCAGTTGAGTATCTGGTCCTCAGGGGTCTCTTGGGGGTTTTTTGGGGAGAGGAGGAGGATGGGAGTGCCTTGCTCGATTCAGCTATTCATTTACCAGTTCCATCCACTCGAGGATAAAATCAGGTCTTGCTAGATGAGGCTTCCTTTTCTGAAGCATGAGCAGACTTTCCTTTTTAGAGACTGGACACTGGTAGAAGTCCCATTAGTAGCTCTTTAAGATTGTATCCTTTGGAAGAAAAACTGTGTGTTATTTCCATATCGTATTTCTTGATTTGTATCTTTCCATTTTAATCCCATATTTCTCTAAAAGATGCACACATACCCTCCATCATAAAAACCCAAGGTCTGAAAATAAATGTTAGTTAAGCTCTAGAACCTGTTTAGGGATTCACATTGCAAGAGCTTATTGTATTTAAATCATGAAGAATATAACAATAACTTTGTTCAGTTTGTCTTACAACTGGGTACTTGGCACTAGCATCCACAGATGAGTGATCGCATTCGTCTTTTTTTTTTTCTAGGATTGTGTTACTTCACTTAGCATAAAATCTTCTAATTCCATCCATTTACCTGAAAATTTCATTATGTCATCTTTCTTTACTGATACATAGAGCTCCATTATGTAGATGTGCCACATATTCTCTATCCACTCATCAGTTGAGGGGCATTTGGGTTGGTTCCAGCTCTTCACTGTTGTGAAGAGAGCTGCAATAAATATGGCTGTACATGTATATCTGCAGTAGGAAGAGTCTGATAGACATATTCCCAGAAGTGGTATGGCTGGGTCAGGTGGTAGGCTCATTTTGAGTCTTTTAAGTATTCTCCATACTGCTTTCCATAGTGGTTGTGCAAGTTTGCATTCCCACCAGCGGTGGATGAGTGTTCCCCTTTCCCCACACTCTCTGCAGCATTTAGTATCATTTGTTTTCTTGATCCTTGCCAGTCTTAGCCAACCTTTTCAGGGTGAGATGATATCTTAGAGTGGTTTAATTTCATTTCCTTTATTATTAGAGATATTGAACACTTTTAAGATGTTTCTCAGCCATCTCTATTTCTCCTCTTGTGAAGTCTCTGTTCAGCTCTTCACTCCATCTCTTGGGTTGGTCATTTGTTTTCTTTTTCTTTTTAGAGTAGTTTATATACTCTGAAAGTTAATGCTCTGTCAGATGTATCAGCAGTGAAAGTTTCCTCCCACTCTGTGTGTTTTCTTCACTTCCCTGATTGTTTCTTTTGCTGTACAGAAACTTTTGAGTTTAATAACTTCCCACTTGTCAGGTGTGGACCTTATTTCCTGTGCAGCTGCGGTGTGATTTAGAAAGTATTTTCCTATGCCCATGTCTTATAAGTTGCTGCCAACTTTTTCTTCTATCACCTTCAGAGTTTTGGGTTTCACATTGAGGTTCTTGATCCATTTGGAGTTGATTTTTGTACAGGGTGAGAGGTAGTGCTTTAATTTTATTTTTCTATAAGTTGTGATCCAGTTTTGCCAACATCATTTGCTGAAAATGCTGTCTTTCCTCTATTGAGACGTTTTGGCCTCATTGTCAAATATGAGGTGGCTGACAATGTATGTGCTCACGTTTGGATCTTCAGTTTTGTTCCATTGAACTACAGGTCTGTTTTTATGCCAGTACCAGGCTGTTTTTATGACTATAGACCTTTAGTGCAGTTTGATGTCTGATATAGAAATCCCCCCTGTATTGCTCTTTTCACTCAGGGTTGCTTTGGCTCTTTGGGGTCTTTTGTTGTTCCATATGAATTTAAGAATTTTTCTCCAAGCCTGTGGAGAATATACTTGGGATTTTAATTGGAATTGCATTGAATTGGTATATTAATTTGCATAGAATGGACATTTTTACTATATTAATTTTTCCAATCCATAAGCATGGGAGGTCTTTCCATCTTTCTGATCTCTTCTTCAATCTCATTCTTCGAGAGTTAATAAATTTTTTTGTAGAGATCATTGGTGTTCTTGGTTAGGTTTGTTCCTAGGTATTTTATTTTTTGAGGCTATTGTGAATGGGAAGGTCTCCTTGCATTCCTTCTTCAGTTGCTTGTTGTTGGTGTAAAGAAAGTCTACTTATTTTTCTAGGTTGATTTTGTGTCCTGCCACTTTTCTGAAACTCTTAATCGTTTCTAGTAGATTTCTGGTGGAGTTTTTTAGCATCCTTTAGGTAAAGGATGCTAAAAACTATCATATAGTCCACAAAAAGGGATAGTTTTACTTCCTCTTTTCAAATTAGTATTCCTTTAATTTCCTTTTCTTGCCTTATTGCCCTAGCCAGTGTTTCAAGAACTATATTGAAGAGGAGTGGCAACAAGGGGAAGCCTTGTTAAGTACCTACTTTTATGGGGAATCCTTTTAACTTTTCTCCATTTAGGATGATGCTGGCTATGGGTTTCTAATATATGGCTTTGATTATGTTGAGGAATGATCCTTCCAGTCCAATTCACTCTAACACTTTAATCATGAAGAGATGCTGAATTTTGCCAAAGGCTTTTTCTGCATCTAATGAGATCATCCTGTGGTTTTTGTCCTTCACCCCATTTATGTGTTTTATGGTATTTACTGACCTTTGAATGTTGAACCATCCCTGCATCTCTGGTATCAATTTAACTTGATCATAGTGAATTATCATTTTGATGTGGTTCTGTATACAGTTTGCAAATATTCTGTTGAGAATTTTTGCATGTAAGTTCATTAATGAGATGAGCGTGTAGTTCTCTTTTTTGGTTTCATCCTTGCCTGATTTCAGTATTAAAGTAATGCTGGCTTCATAGAAGGAATTTGGGAGATTTGCCTCTGCTTGTATTCTTCTGAACAGTCTGAGTAATAATGGTTGTAAGTCCTCTTTAAATGTTTTGTAGAATTCTGCTGTGAAGCCATCTGGACCTGGGCTTTTTTTTTAGTTGGGAGGTCTCTTATTACATTTTAAATTTCTTCATATATTATGGGTTCATTTAAGCTGTCAATCTCTTCTTGGTTTAGCTTTGGAGATTCCCCAGATTGCAGATATTCCTCCATTACTCTTAGGTTTTCAAATTTAGTAGAGTATAGGTTTTTGAGGCATTCCTGTATGATTGTCTGGATCTTTTCATTGTTTGTTGTGATATTTCTTCTTTCATCATGAATTCTCTTGATTTGGAGTCGTTCTTTCTTTTTGTTAACTGGGCTAGGGGTCAATCTATCTTGTTTATTCTCTCAAAAAACCAACTTTTGGATTCATTGATTTTTTTATTGTTTTCTTTGTTTCTATTTCATTAATTTCTGCTCTGATTTTTGTTATCTCTTGTTGTATATTGCATTTAGGGTTTATTTGTTGTTGTCTCTCAAGTGTTTTTAGCTGCAGTGTTAGTTCATTTATCTGTATTCTTTCTTTTTTTTTTAATGTAGGCACCCAGGGTTATAAACTTCCCTCTTAGGACTGCTTTTAAATTGTCCCATAGGTTTTGTTTTGTTGCACTGTATTTGTTGTTTAGTTCCAGGAATGCTTTTATTTCTTTCTTTATTTCCTCCTTGACCCATTCATTTTTCAGGAGTGTGTTGTTTAGTCTCCATGTGTTCATGTAGGTAGCAGGGTTTATCCTGGTGCTGATACTGAGCTTTATTGCACTGTGATCTGACAGAATGCATGAAATTATTCATTTTTTGTATTTGTTGAGGTTTTTTCTGTGTCCAAGTATGTGGTCAATTTTGGATAATGTTCCTTGGGGTGCTGAGTAGAAAGTATATTCTCTGGTGCTTGGGTGGAATACTTGGAAGATGTCTATGAGGCCCATTTCCTGTATTGTATTGTTCACTTCAGATGTCATTCTGTTTATTCTTTGTCCAGTTGATTGTCCAAAGGACTCAATGAGGTATTGAAGACCCCTACCATGAGTGTACTACTACATTAACCCCTACTATGAGGGTTAATCTGTGCCTTGTTGTTCTGTAGAGTTTTATTTATAAAGATCAGTGCACCAGAGTTTGATGCATATATATTCATGATTGTGAAGTCTTCATGGTTAATTTTCCCTTTGATAAGGATGTAATGGCCCTCTTTGTCTCTTCTAATTGCTTCTACTTTGCAGTCTACTTTGATATTAAAATAGCAACTCCTGGTTTCTTTTTGGTACTGCTTGCTTAAATATTTTCATCCTTTCACTTTAAGTTGGTGCCTATCCTTGATTGTGAGATGGGTTTCTTGTAGAGAGCATATCAATGGATTATGTTTTCTAATCCATTCTCTCAGTCTATGCCTTTGGGTTGGGGAGTGTACTAGTCTATTAATATTTAAGGTTGTAATTGAGAAGTTTGTGTTGCTTCCTTTCCCCTCTTTATCCATTTGTATTTTTCGTATAGGTTTCTACTTCTGCATTTCTACTTTTATTAATTTCTCTTTCAAGGTGTCTGGGGGTAGTTGCTCCTCTCCTCTGTCCTTTGAATTGCTGAAAGTATTCTCTGAAAGGTTGGTTTTCTGGCATGTATTCTTTCATCTTGTTTATGTCATCGAAGATTTTTCTCTTTCCTTCAACTAGAATCAATATTTTTGCTCGGTATAGTAACCTGGCTTGGCATTTATAATCGTTTAGTATGGGAATGCTTTGCTCCATGTTCTTCTTCATAGTTTGCACTGAGAAGTCAGCTGCAATTCTGATAGATTTCCCCTTATATGTAACTTGTTGTTTTTCTCTTGTGACTTTCAGAATTTTGTCTTTGTCTTGGGCATCTAGCATTTTAACTATGATATGGCAGGGGGATTTCCTTTTCTGGTCTAGTTTGTTTGGTGTTCTATGTGCTTCTTGTATTCGTATGGGTTTGCCTTTTTTTAATTTGGGAAAATTTTCATCTACTGTTCTGTTGACAATTTGATCAATACCATTCTCTTGGGATTCTTCTCCTTCCTCTATCCCTACGATGGGGAGGTTTGATCTTTTCATCATGTCCCACATTTCCTGGTTATTCGATTCTTGTGTATTTTTAAACTTTTCATAATCTTTATTTGAGCTTTTTAGTTGTTCTGTGTTAATTTCTGGGTCTGATATTCCATTTCTCTGCTTTTTCCATTCTGCTTCTGAGGCTTTTTACCATTCTTTCCTTTTGATCAATTTCCTTTTTCATTTATTCCTGTATTTTCTTTACTATTTCTACTTGTTTTTGGAGCTTCTCAATCATTTCTTGTAGGTCCTTGTTTCACTCATTGGTTTCCTTTTTCATTTCATCATGGGATCTATTCAGTGTTTCCACTTCCTTCTGGAGTTTGTCATTTTTTTTTCCTCTAGCTGTTTCTGGAGTCTGTCATTTTCTCCTTTTAGTTCATTCCAAAGTTTGTCCTTGTCTCCCTCTAGTTCCTTTCTGAGTTTTTCATTCTCTCCCCTTAGTTCTATGATTTCTTTGAATATATCTGTGATTATTATTCTATGATCTGTGTCCTTGGTTACTTCTATGGAGATCCCATTGCATGAGTCCTCCACAGGCTCTGTAGAGTTTGGTGTGCAGTTATTTTCCCATATTTTTCTTTCGTTGTGCTCTCAGCATGTGGTTTGTCTTGTGGCTGTATTCTGATGTGAATCTTGAATGCCTCTTCACCTTGTTGAAGTATTGCTTTCCTTGATTCCTTCATGTGCCTTCATTGTATTCTCCTTATGTATGGCATGTTGGCTTGTCTAGGTTTCAGGCTTTCAATTTTGGTTATATAATGGAAGGTATAGTTCACACTTTCCTTTCTATTCTGTAAGAACTGGGTGGGTAATAACCCAGATGACACCTTCTGAGCACTGTATTCCTTCTGCTGCCAGCCACTCTCTCTGGAGTTTCAGTTGGCTGTGGGGGTCATGGTGTTGGGTTGCTTGCTATCTTCTGCCCCTGCTCAGGCACCAGATGCCTGCAGCCACTGAGTTCAAACATCAGCACCCAACTCCCAGAATCGTCTGGATCAAAACACTGGTCCACTCAGCCTCCTTCCTTCTCTGGCACCAGATGTCCACAGCCTCTGAGTTGAAACCTCAGATCCCAGCTCCCAGAATCCTCTGGGCCAAAAGCTTACTATTTTTCTAATTAACAATGTTTCCCATAGAAATGTCCTTCAGAGTTAATACAGTCTAAATGTAATGAATGAAACTTCACATTTCACAACATTTGTTTTAGATCTTTGAAATATTTATTTCTGCCTGTATTGTTTGAAAACATTATGAAAGAAAATTTCTAAATTTTCTATGAAAAAAAAGAAACTGAAGTAACATAAATTTATGTATAATATACACATGTAAATCAAGTGTAATATTGATTTGATTTAATAGGATTGTAATAAGAATTCAATGAAGGTTTTCAAGAAGCTCACAAACAAGTGTATTTCATTATAAAAATATATTTGCTTCTAAAATGTGTAGATTTCAGCATTATTCTCTACTATAAGTATTGAAACCATAGTTCATCGCTTGATAAAATTACTGCTAAGCTAAATGATAACTTAAAATAACAATCTTCCTAAACATAGATACTCAACAAATATTAGGAAGTGTTTATTTCCCAGACCTTCTATAATTAACACTAAGAGGCTCGAAGGATCATTGTGGCAGAAAAGATAAAAAGATTATAAGAGACAGAGCTAGTGGATGTCTGCAAGAAAATGATATTTGCCAGACATGATAGTGTTGTTGCACATATGAACTCACATCAACTTCAAGAACATACACAAGACCTATACCAGATCAAGCCAGAAAAAAACCATCATTGAAGGGAAAGAGGCTTATGAATTCTCATCCCTATCAGAGGAGTTATTGACAATTGATCAGTGCTGAGGGAGAAGGAGTCCATTTACTTCAGGGCCTTCAGGCCATAAAGTAGAAGAGAAGGCCACCACCTCTTGGTGGCCAAGAGAGGGGAAAGACTTAGAGGGTGAGAATAGAAGGAGGTTTTGATCAAAATATTGTAGGCATGGATGAAACTCTCTGGCAATAGGAAGGAAAAAAAACAATAAAGGAATCTAAACAAAGAAAAAGAAAAATCAAAACTAAGAGCTTTATATTTTCTTTTCTTAGCCTGGCTGGCTAGAGTACCCTTTTAATACCAGCAGTCCTGGAAGCAGGCACAAGCAGATCTTCACGAGATTGAGGATAGTATGGTCTACATAAAATATTCCATACTACCTGGGGCTTCAGTGACACAGCTTAAAATATATGCTTTGTCTTTCTTTCCTATTAACCAGATATAATTTTCATATTGTCTGATTTTCTCTCAAAAAAGTTTCCACACTTCTGGATCTCTCCTACTATTCAGTTCAGCTCACTTTATTTTTAGGGGTTCAAGTCTGTATTTTTCTCTCATGAAGGTTAATTCATTCATCTAATTTTTCTCAAATTTACGGTCCTATAAATATAACGAGACATTTTCTTTAAAATTCCAGCATGGTTCTGTTCAAGATATGCTTCCTTAGACATATATTTTGGAAGTAAATATTGGAATCTAATTAACCATTTTGCTTTTCAGACATGGAACAATGCATCAGGTGTCCTGAAGATAAATATCCGAATATCCAGAACGACCAGTGTCTCCCTAAAATTATAACATTTTTGTCCCATGAAGATACTCTGGGAGCTGTTCTGAGCTCACTGGCCATTAGTTTCTCCACCATCTCTGCTTTTGTTTTAGGATTATTTATCCAGTATCGGGACTCACCCATTGTCAGAGCAAATAACAGAAATCTCAGTTACGTTCTCCTCATTTCTCTGATGCTCTGCTTCTTTTGCTCATTGATGTTTATTGGCCAACCTGGACCAGTCACCTGTATCTTGAGACAAATGTTGTTTGGAGTTGTGTTTTCTGTTGCTGTTTCTGCTATTTTAGCAAAGACCTTCATTGTAGTTGTGGCCTTCAAAGCTATCAAACCAGGAAAAAAATTACAAATGGGGAGGGTGACCCGACTCTCAAATGTCATAGTCTTCTGCAGTTCCATCATTCAAGTGTGCATCTGCACAGTCTGGCTGGGAACCTATCCCCCCTTCCCTGACACTGACACACAGGCAGAGTTTGGACAGATCATTCTTCAGTGTAATGAGGGATCTTCCATTGCCTTCTACTGTGTCCTTGGGTACTTGGGCTTTCTGGCTACTCTGAGCTTAGTGATTGCTTTTCTGGCTAGGAGACTACCAGACAGCTTCAATGAGGCCAAGATGATCACATTCAGCATGGTGGTTTTCTGCAGTGTGTGGGTTTCTTTCATACCCGCCTACCTGAGCACCAAAGGCAAGACCATGGTGGCTGTGGAGATTCTTTCCATCCTGGCCTCCAGTGCTGGGTTATTGAGCTGCATATTTCTTCCCAAGTGCTATGTAATCTTATTTCAATCAAATGACAATTCAAGGAAAAAGTTACATGAACAGTTTCCTTCCTTAAGACAAAAGAATTTGTTTACATAATTTTTTATTAATCAAACAAAATGGAAATAAAGTCATTTAAATATTTTCGTTATTACCTCTATTTGTGTGTGTGTGTGTGTGTGTGTGTGTGTGTGTGTACTGCCTGCATGTATATAAGTGGACTTGTGTTGTGCAATGCTCACAGAGATTAGAAGAGGGTGTCAGATTCGGCAGAAGTGGAGTTATGGCTGGTTGTTAGCCACCATGTGAGTGTTGGGAACCACACACCCTGGTATTCTGCAAGAGTAGCCAGTGCTCCTAACCACTGAGCCATGTCTCCACCTCCCATAGGAGAAATATATATATATATAAATATATATATATATAGTTATTTTACTTTTTCTGTAATTTTTAAATTTTTATTATATTTTATTTGGTAATATATTTATCACACAACTATTACCCTAGTATCTTCTAATCAGTATAGGGTAAAATGATACAATAAATGAGTAATAAGTTATAGATGTATATATATATATATATATATTAAGTTCAATGGAAGACAAGGGAGAGTTTCAGATGTGGAATAGATCTAAATATTATTAATCTATATTTTACAAAAATTCAAAATGTGGGAGACTGCCTGAAAGTCCCTGACCCCAGCCTTTGCATAGTAAGCTTACCAAATTAAGCTTTGCTCAGCCCGTGTTTGGGACCACTTTCTATTTTTCCCATTGCCCCAGAGCCAGTCATCTCTGCTGGTTGGGTAGGTTCCATAAGTTGTGATATTGCTGAGACTGGGGACTCCAGCCTACGAGTGGGGAACTTTTCAAATATTGTCATGCACATCCCGCTACTTTGGGGCCACCTGCCTTCATTCTCACTGCCAAAGGACCAGGCTTCTCTGCAGGCTAGTAGGGGCCAAGACGTTGGGAGACTCACTGAAAGTACCTAACTCTGCTCTCCAACTGGCAAACTTCTCCAATCTGGATATGTTCATTAGCCTGTTGCAGGACCATATGCAGCCCAGTGCTCCAAGGGTTAAGCTTCCTCTCTCACAAATAGGGACCAGAAGTTCCACCTCTCATCTCTTCTCCTTGGACCTTGGCAATACCCATCTGAAGTGCTCCTAACTAGCCAGAGCTTCTTTTCCCTTCTGGAGAGCTCCTGAGTAGCCTGACTAGTATCATCTGGTCCCTTCAATATAAACTCAAATAAGAGAATGTGAAGCCTAGACCAATCAACTTTTTGTACTCTATCAGTAAGCAACCAAGGTATATCCATAATACAAACAGAATCAGACTTCAACTCAACAAAAGCCTTTGAGTTTTATAACAGAATCACAGCACATGCTAAAAAGAAAAACAATCATATGAGAAAAAATAATACATTCCCACTCAACACCAAATCTTCAGTCCTACAGAAGATTACATTCAGAACCCCCTAGAGATAATCCATGACACAGAACATGAAAGAACTATCATCAGCATGATCAAAGAATTCAATAAATTTGAAGAACACAGAAGTAAAGAACTGAAAGAAGATAAACTTCTGACTGAATTCACAAAAGAGATAGAAATATTTAAGAAAACAAAGGCTGAGATGAAGAAGGAAGGGAAAAAGTCAATAAGCCAATGTGAAAGACCAGGAGAAAGCCTTACAGAGAATGAGTAAAATGAAAAGCAAAATATCAAGAATGCAAAATAAAGTTGAAGAATTGGAATACTCTAGCAAAGAATTAAAAAAAAACTAGGAAAGGAGTATGCAGGAAACATGCATAGCATGGAAAAACCAAATGTACCCATCAGAAGCAGAAAGTAAGAACAACAATCTCGGGTAAATGGTATTGACCATATCTCCAACAGGACTGTAAAATAATATATCCAAAAATTAAAAAAAACATTGCCATATAAATACAAGAACGACACAGAACACCAAATAGGATCAGAAAGGAAACTCCCCAGGGTATATTATAGTAAAATCACTTACTGTATGGCACAGAGATAATACTTAAAGCTACAAAAGAAAAGCAAGTCACATACAAATGAAAACCCCTCAGAATTACAGCTGACTTTTTTGTCTTTTTGAGACATGGTCTCCCTGTAGCCCCAGCTGTCCTGGAACTCACTCTGTAGACCAGGCTGTCCTTGAACTCACAAAGATCTGCCTGCCTCTGCCTCCTGAGTGCTAGGATTAAATGCATGCACCAGAGGAGCCTGAATACTTATCCGGTAAAACTATGTATTATACTTGATGGGGAAAAAACGTCTTCCATGACATGAATAGGCTGCAAGAATTCATGTCTACCAAACCTGCCTTTCAGAGAATACTCAAAGCAATGCGGAGGACTGAAGTATACCCAAGAGGCACTAGATAGAAACTAGAGAAATGTGTAATTGTGGAAACACAAAATTAGACCAAGAATGCAAATGGAAATTGTAATAATGGCACCACTACACATCTTTCTATAATGTTAAATGTCAGTGGCCTGAAATCCCTAGTCAAAAGATACAGGATATTTGAATAGATTAAGAAGTGAAATATGGGGCTGGAGACATGGCTCAGTGGTTAAGAGCGCTGACTGCTCTTACAGAGGACCCAGGTTCGATTCCCAGTACCCACATGATGGCTTAAAACCATCTTTTATTCCAGTTCCAGGGGAATCCAATGCCCTCTTCTGACCTCCACAGCATTGCATGACACAGGTGCACCAACATACATGCAAACAGTACACTCATACACATAAAAAATCATAAATAAATTTAAAAAGAAGTAAAATACACATTTTTGTTTTCTTCAGGAAACACATCTCACCTTCAAGGATAGCCACTACCTTAAGGGGATAGGATGGAAAAAAAAATAACCCAAGCAAATGGATTAAGAAAAATGCAGGGGTTTCCATTACAATTTCTGACAAATTAGACTGCTATTTAAACCTAATCAGAAGAGAGGGTCACTTCATTATGATCAAATAAACAATTGACCAAGAAGACATTACCATCCTTAACATTTATGCACCAAGTTCAGGTGCAGCCAACTTCATAAAAATAGTACTAGAAGACAGTAAGACATACAGTAACCCCAACACAGTAATAGTAAGGCAAGTCAATACCAAACTGTCTCAAATAGACATACCAACAGGATAAATAATAAATAGATACACAGCTGAATTAAATGATACCTTACATCAAATGGAACTAACAGACATTTATATATTAGTCTGCTTAAGCACCAAAGAATACACATTCTACTTATGTCCTTTGGAACTGTCTGTAAGAATGACCACATACTGAGGCACAAAACAAACCTCAAAAAATACAAAAAAAAGAAATATTCCATGCATTCTATCATATGAAAACATAATAAATCTTAAAATTAATATCGAAAGAAGCTCTAGTAATTACATGAACTCAAGGAGCTCAAACAACCTACTCCTGCATGATGAATGGGTTAAGGAAGAAATTAGAAGGAAATAAAGGTATTCCTGTAATTAAATGAAAAGGATGATACAACACAACAATAGCTCTAGGGACAATTAAAAGCAATAAGAGAAAAGCTCATAATTCTATGTGCCTACGTTAAAATAAGAAAGAGCACAAATAAATGACTAAACACTGCAGCTCAAGAAAATGGAAAGTCAAGAACAAATAAATCCGAAGCCTAGCAAAAGAGAAGAAATAAGTCCTTTGAATATATAAACAAGATAGAAATATATATTTTCCCCCTTAACCAAAAGACAGAAAGAGAAAATTCATGTCAACAACATTGGATATGAAAAACAGATACAAAAATGATCCAGAACATTGTAAGGGCATACTTAAAAACATACTCTATTATATTTGAAAGCATACAAGACATGGATGAATATCTAAAATTATGGAAACCATCCAAGTTAAACCAAGAAACAAGACCATAAACTGATGCATACCATATCAGGAAGTTGAAATTGTAATAAAACATTCTCCGAACAAAAATGCTCAGACCCAGGTAGATTCATAGCAGAATTCTACCAGACAATCAAGGATCTACAGCCAGTAGTAGTTAAATTATTTAAAAAGACAGAATCAGAAGGAGACTCTCCAAACCTCTTCTGTGAAGCCAGCATCACTTCAACACTGAAATCTGGTAGAGACAAAACCCCCAAAACCAAAATTTTACACCCATGTCCTTAATGAAAATGGATTAAAAAATTCCCCTCAGAATACTTCCAAGCCTCATAAAGTCACATGTCGAAAAGATCATCCACCGTGATCAAGTCAGCTTTATCCTAGAGATGCAGGGATGGTTAAATATACATGTCATATAGATGGTCTCAAAGACAAAAGTCACATGATCATCTCACTTAATGCAGAAAAAAGACTTTGAAAAAATTTAACAAGCATTTATTTTAAAAGTCTTAGAGGGGATTGGATTGCATTTGGCATATCTTCAACATAATTACAGGTATAAAGAACAATCTAGGGATGGAGAGATGGCTCAGTGGTTAAGAACTCCACCTGCTCTTGCAGAGACACAGGTTCCATTCCCAGCACCCACATGATGGCTAAGAACTGACTCTACACCAGGTGTGGTGGTGCACACCTTTCATCCTAATATTTGGGAGGTAGGGGGAGGAGGATCTCTGTGAATTCAGCACCAGCCTGGTCTACAGAGTGAGTTCCAGGCCAGCTGGTGCTGTTAGAGACCCTAAACAGAGAAAAAATGTAAGCATCCCCATTTTTGGAAATCATTCCATTAATGATTCCCATTAAAATCAGAAACCAGAAGAGGATCTCCACTATATCTACCGCTTTTTAATATAGTGTTTGAAACTCTTGCTAGAGCGGTAAGACAAGAGATGGAAATTCAAGGAGTACTAGTTGGAAAGGAGATAAAATTATACCAATTTGAAGATGATGATATTATACCTAAGAGATCCAAAAACTCCACCAGAAAACTTATAGAAATGGTTAACACTTTTATCATAGTACAAGTTTAAAAATCAGCCTACAAAGATCACTAGCCATGAGTACACGGAAACCCCCCCATTCACAATAGCCTCAAAACTATGGATGAATTTGACCAAACACATGAAAAATCTCTATAATAAAAAAATTTAAATCTTCTAAGAAAGAGATTGAGAAAGACATCAGGAGATGTAAGAACCTCTCATGCTCATAGAGTGGAAGAGTTAATACATTGAAAATGACTATCATACAGAAAGTAATATATAGATTCAATGAAATCCCAATCAAATACTCATGACAATCTTCACAGAAATTGAAAAAAAAAGTGTAAAATTCATGTGCAAACACAAATGACACCTAACAGCCGAAGCAATTCTGAGCACCAAAAGCAATGCTGGGGGTTTACCATACTAGGTCTTCAACTGTGTTACAAAGCTAGAGTCATAACTTCAGCATGGTATTGCTCAAAACCATTCCCATAGATCAATGACACATAATTGAAGGCTCAAATAAAAGTATATTAAGCTTCAGCCATGTGATATTCGACAAAGGGGCCAAGAACTCACACTAACTGAATGAAAGCCAGAATCTTTAACAAGTCGTGTTGGCAAAACTTGATCCCCACCTGCAGACAAAAGAAAGTAGATCCTTATCTTATACCTGCACAAAAGTAATTTTAAATGGATCAAAGACCTCAATGTGAAATCTGAAACTCTTGAAATGTTAGAAAAAAAATTAGTCAGTAGCCTACAATTACAGGATTTTGAAAAGGATGAAATCAGATATCGGTCACTTTGGAATTAAAGGTAACAATCAAAAGTGGGACCTCATTAAACTACAAATTTTCTGTACAACAAAAGTAAGCAAAAACCAATAAACTAACTAGAAGACAAAAACAAAGCAATCAAGAAACTCTATGGGAGAAATCCCACAGAGTATGAGTAAATCTTAATTCGCTACACATCTGAAAGTGTTTAGCATCCAGAATATCTGAAGAACTCAAAAAACAAAGAATCAAGGAGACATATTACCCAATTAAAAGAAGGGCCATGTATCTTAACAGAAAGTTCTCAAAGAATAAATAAAGATGGCTAAGAATCACCTTAAAATCTTTAATATCCTTAGTAATTAGGGAAATAAACTATAATAAAAACAATTTTAAGATTTCATCTAACATCCATCACAGTTACTATGATCAAGAGAACAAATGAATCCAAAATCCTGGGAATCACCAAAGCTAAACCAAGAAGAGATGGAAAGCTTAAACAGACCTATAATATATGAAGAAATTTGAAAATGTAATAAGAGACCTCCTAACTAATAAAGGACCAGGCCCAAATAGTTTCACAGCAGAATTCTATAAAACACTTAAAGAGGACTTATTGAGTAACCATTGTTACTCAAAATGTTCAGAAGGATACAAGCAGAGGGAAATCTCACAAACTCCTTCTATGAAGCTAGCATCACTCTAATACCAAAACCATACAAGTATACAACCAAAAAAGAGAACTATAGACCCATCTCCTTAATGAACTCAAATGCAAAAATTTTTGCAATTCGCATACAGACCCACATCAAAAAGATAATCTATCATGACAAAGTTGGATTCATACCAGAGGTTCAGGGATGGTTCAAAATAGAAAAATCAGTAAATATCATAAACACATAAATGGACTGAAAGACAAAAAACACACAATCATCTCAATTGATGCAGAAAAAGCTTTGGCAAAATACAATATCCCTTCATGCTTAAAGTCCAAGAGGGAATTGGACTGGAGGGAACATTCCTCAACATAATCAAAGCCATATACAAGAAATCCATAGCCAACATAATCCTAAATGGAGAAAAGTTAGAACCATTCCCCTTAAAGTTAGGAACTCAACAAGGATGCCCTCTATTGTCACTTCTCTTGAATATAGTGTTTGAAACACTTGCTAGAGCAATAAGGGAAGAAAAGGATATTAAAAGAGTATTAATTGGAAAAGAGGAAGTCAAACTATCCCTTTTTGCAGATGACATGATAGTTTAGCTTAGTGGTGCTAAAAATTCCACCAGAAAACTCCTAGACATGATTAAAAGTTTCAGTAAAGTGGCAGGCTACAAAATTAACCTAGAAAAAAAGTAGCCTTTCTTGACACCAACAACAAGTACCTGAAGAAAGAATATAAGGACACCACCCCACCCACAATAGCCTCAAAACCAAGAAAATACTTAGGAATGAACCTAAGTAAAAGAACCAAAAATCTCTGCAACAAAAATTTTAAACCCCTGAAGAAGGAGATTGAAAAAGACATCAGAAGATGGAAAGACCATCCATGCTCATGGATTGGAAAAAATTAATATAGTAAAAATGTCCATTCTACCCATATTAATATACAGATTCAATGCAATCCCAATTAAAATGCCCAAGACTTTCTTCACAGGCTTGGGAAAAAGTCCTTAAACTCATATGGAAAAACAGAAGACTCTGAATAGCCAAAGCAGCCCTGAGTGAAAAGAGCAATACAGGGGGGAATTCTATACCAGATTTCAAACTCTACTAAAGGGCTATAGTCATAAAAACAGCCTGGTACTGGCAGAAGAATAGACCTGTAGACCGATGGAACGAAACTGAAGTTCCAAACTTCAGCAGATATAATTTCAGCCACCTCAAATTTTATAAGGAAGGTCAATGGAGGAAAGACAGCATATTTAGCAAATGGTGTTGAAAAAACTGGATCACCACTTGTAGAAGTATAAAAGTAAACCACTACCTCTCACCCTGTACAAAAATCAACTCCAAATGGATCAAAGATCGCAGTGTGAAATCCAAAACTCTGAAGGTGATTGAAGAAAAAGTTAGCAGCAACCTACAAGACATAGGCATAGGAAAAGACTTTCTAAATCACACAGCAGCTTCTCAGGAAATAAAGTTGACAATTGACAAGTGGGACCTTATTAAACTCATAAGGTCCTGTACAGCAAAAGAAAGAATCAGGGAAGTGAAGAGAAAACACACAGAGTGGGAGGAAACCTTCACTGCTGATACATCTGACAGAGTATTAACTTCAAGAATATATAAACTACTCAAAAAACAAGAAGAAAACAAATGACCCACTCAAGAGATGGAGTGAAGAGGTGAACAGAGACTTCACAAGTAGAGTAATAGAGATGGCTGAGAAACATCTTTAAAAGTCTTCAACATCACTAATAATTAAGGCAATGCAAATTAAAACCACTTTAAGATATCATCTCACCCTGATAAGGTTGGCTAGGAAGATTTGTCTAGCAAGAACTGATTTTGTCCTCATGTGGATGGAACTGGTGGATGAAAAGCTGAAAGGATCAAGGGGCTCACACACTCCCTCCCCAATAAAAACCCTGAGAGACTCCTGAGGACCAGGTCCTCAACTGACCTCAACAAAACAAAGCCTTGGTTAATCTGGGCTATCTGTATGGCCTTAAGCATCCAGAAGGAAAGTACATCCAGAAATAAATAACCAATAAGACCAGAGAAACTGTAATGCAGACACAAGACTTGAGATCTTAGTAAAAAGACAAAAAGAAGAAAAAAAGAGAGCACCGTTGTTTGGCCTGTCTTCAATTCTTACACGCAAGCACATATGCCCTGTGGATGTCACTGCTTTTGGCACTCCTCAAAGACATGAGATACAGCTTTTTTACTGTTTAGCCTTCCAATGTGGACTGAGGACTGGTGAGATACCCACCTTGTGAACTAAGCAGCTAATGGGAATTCAGCCTCCTCAGAATATGGACTGCCATTGTTGGATTACCTTGGCAACATCATGGAGGCCAATGCACGGGGATCAAGACAGGATGCGTGCTTACTGGACTTCATTTGGGGGCACAATATTTAAAGCAGAAGCACGTTAGTAAGGGTTTCCTTCTGCATAAGTTTTTTTTTTGTAGTGTAATGTCTTAATCATAGTCTACCATAACATATTTGAAGAGTATCTTTAATGTTTAGATAGTATATTAGCAGCATGCAATAATTACATCATAAATTCTCAAGCAGAGGCAATCTATTGCAAAGACCTTCTTTGCTGCCATTTATCATAGGCCGTTTAAAGTTAGAAAACTAAATAGTAACACTGAATACTGTAGAAATGCACTTTTCATAGTAATACTTGAATTGTTGCAATATTAGATTATCCATTTGGTTGTTACAGAAAATCCTTAACTGTAATTGGTGGTTGTTGCCATAATAGTATATTGCCTGTACTTCTACATCTAGTAATGGGCTTTATGTGCTACATTTCAATATTCTTGAGCCTGGGCAAGTGCACAAAACTTTTTAAAAAGAAACATGGTTTACTTGCACAAAACCAATCAGATTTGAGAGAATTTTAATGCCTTTGAAGTGTTTTTTGTGGGTGTGAAACAAATGGTGAGAATTTGAATTGTTCCATTATTGAAATTAAGTCTACTTCATCTATCAAATCATGTTCATACCCTTATTTTATATACTTGTATCTATCAATAAACATTGTGATACTTCAAAAAATCACAAATACTAGGTTTATGCTTAAAGGAAAAGCACTAAAAATATATAAACAAAATGCTAAGATCACATCATAATAATACTTTGCAATATCAATAAGTAGTTAACCATTATTTAAATCTTTTCTCCTATTTGTGAGCTCCTCAGTTTATAAAAACGCTACTGATATCCTAGCGTGCTCTCCTATGATTCAACTACTTAGACCCATCAATGCATGAGCCAAATGTTCCTTGGGAGATATGCTTTTTAATTTTTGCTTTTAAATTGTGATGTTGTGAAAATAAAAATGGGGCCCTTCCCCCCTCGCAGCCGGAAGCGGTCCTGGGCTTGGGTTTGGCTCGCTCGGGTGACTGACTCAGCCGTCATAGGGTCGTGTGTTTGGACTCCGGGTCCGGACCTGTTAGGAACACTTGGAGCCGTCCGACACGGCTCTAGACAGGTAAAAGCTTAGGGCAGAGTGACTTTTGTGGTGCTGGACAATTGATTTCTGGTCGGTAGCAGAGGGCCAGGTGGCTGGCAGGGGCTAGATTCTTGTCCTCAGCCCGGCGGGTCGCCCATCCCCCCTCGCAGCCAGAAGTGGTCCTGGGCTTGGGTCTGGCTCGCTCGGGTGCCTGACTCAGGTGCTGGGGCATGGGCTAAGCCAGGCAACCCCCCCCCGCCAACAATTGGATTTGAGGAAGAGAGAGTATCCAGTGGATTGGATTAGGAGAACTCTCAGAAGAGGAAGGGAAGAGTGACTTAGACTTCCAATATCCAATCTATAAACAAAAGTGAAAGCCTGAAAACCTAGACAAGTCAACACTCCATAAAGAAAGAGGGAGAGAGGAAGAAAAAAAAGTGTAAGAAGGAGGTAAGCAAAACAAAAGAAGCTTTCATCCTTCAACACACTGAAAAGGCATTTGTGATTTGAATCACAAAATGGAAATCCACATGCCAGGGACACGACGAAGGGACAACATGGGAAAGGTGCAGGATAATTCCACACCAAGCTCTACCAACCATGTAGGAGATAGGTACAATGGGATCCCCTTGGAGGTGACCCCAGAAACAGACCTTAGAGGAATAATTGCAGACCTATGCAGAGAAATTAAAGAACATAAGGAAGAATTCAGAGAATTAAAGGAAGGGATTGACAAACGCCAGAAAGAACTAGAGAGAGAAAAAAACAAACACCTTAAGGAAGTAGAAACACTGAAAAAGGAAGCCAACCAATGAAGTAAGGAGCATGAAGAAGAGATTGAGAAACTCAAAAAAGAAATTGATATATTAAAGAAATCACAGGATGAAATGAAAAAGGAAATAGAACACTCGTCCAATCAAGAAGAAAGGAAAGGAAAAAGCCTTAGAAATAGAATGGAGGAAGCTGAGCAAAGAATATCAGATCTGGAAGATAACACAGAGCAACTAAAAAACTCAAATAAAGATTATGAAAAATTTAAAAATACACAAAAGTGGAACAACCAGGAAATATGGGACACTATGAAAAGATCAAACCTCCGCATCATAGGAATAGAGGAAGGGGAAGAATCTCAAGAGAATAGTATTGAGCATATCTTCAACACAATAATAGATGAAAACTTCCCCAAACTAAAAATAGACAAACCCATTCAAATACAAGAAGCACATAGAACTCCAAATAGACAAGATCAGAAAAGAAACTCCCCACGCCATATCATAGTCAAAGTGCTAGATGCCCAAAACAAAGATAAAATTCTGAAGGCCACGCGAGAAAAACAAGTCACATACAAAGGGAAACCCATCAGAATCACAAATGACTTCTCGCCGCAAACCATGAAAGCAAGAAGAACATGGAGCAAAGCATTTCCAGTGTTAAAGGACTATGGATGCCAACCCAGAATACTTTACCCAGCAAAAATGTCGATTACACTTGAAGGAGAGAGAAAAATCTTCCATGACATAAGCAAGATGATAGAATACATTTCCGGAAAACCAACTCTCCAGAAAATACTTGAAGCAATTCAAAGGGCAGAAGAGAAGAGCAACTATCCTCAAGCACCTAGGGAAAGAAACTAATAAAAACATAATCATAGGAGCTGAAACAGAGACTAAAAGTCCAAATGGATAATAAGGTGAAAGGAAGCAACATCCATCTTTCAATTATAACCTTAAATATTAATGGGCTGAACTCCCCAATCAAAAGGCATAGACTGGGAGAATGGATTAGGAAACAAAATCCATCTATATGCTGTCTACAAGAAACCCATCTCAATTTCAAGGACAGGCACCAACTTAAAGTGAAGGGATGGAAGAAAATATTCCAAGCAAATGGTACCAAAAAGAAAGCAGGAGTTGCTATTCTAGTATCAGATAAAATAGACTTCAAAGCAAAAGAAATCAAAAGAGACAAAGAGGGCCACTACATCCTTATTAAAGGAACAATTAACGATGAAGACCTCACAATCATGAATATATATGCACCAAACGCCAGCGCACCAAACTTTGTAAAGACAACTCTTCAGGACTTCAAGGCTCAAATTAACCCCAGCACAGTAATAGTAGGGGACTTTAATACCCCACTAAGTCCTTTAGACAGATCAACAGGACAAAAGATAAACAAAGAGACATCTGAACTGAATGATACAATACACCAACTGGATCTCACAGACATCTATCGAATATTTCACCCAAACACCAGAGAATACACTTTCTACTCAGCACCCCATGGAACATTCTCCAAAATAGACCATATACTGGGACACAGGGAAAAACTCAAAAAATACAAAAAGATTGAAATAATTTCATGCATTCTATCAGACCACAGTGCAATAAAGCTCAATATCAATACCAGGATAAGCCCTACACCGTACAAGAACACATGGAGACTAAACAACACTCTACTGAATAATGAATGGGTCAGGGATGAAATAAAGAAAGAAATAAAAACATTCCTGGAACTGAATGACAATGATAATACAACACAGCAAAACCTATGGGACACTTTAAAGGCAGTCCTAAGAGGGAAGTTTATAGCTCTAAGTGCCTACATTAAAAAAACAGAAAGAGCACAAGTGAATGATCTAACACAGAGGCTTAAAGTACTTGAGAGAGAACAACAAATGAACCCTAAACGCAGCAGACAAGAAGAAATAACAAAAATCAGAGCAGAAATCAATGAAATAGAAACAAAGAAAACCATACAAAAAATCAATCAATCAAAAAGTTGGTTCTTTGAGAGAATAAATAAGATAGACAGACCTCTAGCCCAGTTAACTAAAAGAAAAAAAGAACAACTCCAAATCAATAGAATCTGTGATGAAAGGGGAAATATCACAACAGACAATGAAAAGATCCAGACAACCATAAGAGATTACTTCAAAAACCTATACTCTACTAAATTTGAAAACCTAGAAGAAATGGATGAATATCTGAAAACCTGGGAACCACCAAAGCTGAACCAAGAAGAGATCGACAGCTTAAACAGTCCAATAATATATGAGGAAATTGATGAT
The DNA here is from genome assembly GCA_009823505.1 of Rhizomys pruinosus. Lineage (NCBI taxonomy): Eukaryota > Metazoa > Chordata > Mammalia > Rodentia > Spalacidae > Rhizomys > Rhizomys pruinosus. The sequence goes on along the minus strand of VZQC01015347.1, from coordinate 93,363 downwards.
GTAATAAGCAGCCTCCCAAACAAAAAATGCCCAGGCCCAGATGGTTTCACAGCAGAATTCTATAAAATATTTCAAAAAGACCTACAACCATTACTACTCAAGCTGTTTAGAAGGATACAATTGGAGGGAGTTCTCCCAGATTCCTTCTATGAAGCCAGCATCACACTAATACCAAAACCAGGCAAAGATGCAACCAAAAAGGAGAACTATAGACCCATCTCCCTAATGAACACAGATGCCAAAATTCTAAACAGGATACTGGCAAATCGCATACAGACACACATCAAGAAGATCATCCATCATGACCAAGTTGGATTTATACCAGAGATGCAGGGATGGTTCAACATACGAAAATCAATAAACATCATCAAGCATATAAATGGACTGAAAGACAAAAACCACACCATCATCTCAATTGATGCGGAGAAAGCCTTTGACAAAATTCAACATCCCTACATGTTTAAAGTCCTGGAAAGAATTGGATTGGAGGGATCATTCCTTAATGTAATCAAAGCCATATACAGGAAACCCACAGCCAATATCATCCTAAATGGGGAAACGACAGCGGCATTCCCTTTAAGGGTAGGAACTAGGCAAGGCTGCCCTTTGTCACCACTCCTCTTCAATATAGTGCTTGAAACCCTTGCTAGGGCAATAAGGCAAGAAAAGGAAATTAAAGGAGTTCTAATAGGAAAAGAGGAAGTTAAACTATCCCTTTTTGCTGATGATATGATTGTATACTTAAGGGATGCTAAGAACTCCACCAGTAAACTCCTAGAAATGATTAAGAACTTCAGTAAAGTGGCAGGATACAAAATAAATCTAGAAAAATCAGTAGCCTTTCTTTACACCAACAATAAGCAACTGAAGAAGGACTACAAGGAGACCTTCCCACTTAAAATAGCCTCAAAAACAATAAAATACCTAGGAACAAACCTAACCAAACACACCAAGGATCTCTACAACAAAAACTTTAAACCTCTGAAGAAGGAAATTGAACAAGACATCAGAAGATGGACAAACCTCCCATGCTCATGGATTGGGAAAATAAATATAGTAAAAATGTCCATTTTACCTAAACTCATATACAGATTTAATGCAATCCCAATCAAAATCCCCAAGAGCTTCTTCACAGGTTTGGAAAAAAAAATCCTCAATTTCATTTGGAAAAACAAGAGACCCCGAATAGCCAGAGCAACCCTGAGCGAAAAGAGCAATACAGGGGGGATCTCTATACCAGATTTAAAACTATACTACAGGGCTATAGTTATAAAAACAGCTTGGTACTGGCACAAAAACAGATCAGTTGACCAATGGAATAAAACTGAAGACCCAAACCTGAGCACATACAACTTCAGCCACCTCATATTTGATAAAGGGGCCAAGAAGACACAATGGAGGAAAGACAGCATCTTCAACAAGTGGTGCTGGCAAAACTGGATCACCACTTGCAGAAGAATGAAGCTAAACCCCTACCTCTCGCCTTGCACAAAAGTCAATTCCAGATGGATTAAAGACCTCAACGTGAAACCCAAAACTCTGGAGGTAATAGAAGAAAAACTTGGCAGCAGACTACAAGACATAGGTGTAGGAAAAGACTTCCTAAATCAGACAGCAGCTGCACAAGAAATAAGATCGATAATTGACAAATGGGACCTCATTAAACTCAAAAGCTTCTGTACATCAAAAGAAACAATAAAGGAAGTAAAGAGAAAACCCACTGAGTGGGAAGAAACCTTTACTGCAGATACATCTGACAAAGCATTAATTTCCAGAATATACAAACTACTGAAAAAACAAAGAAAAAAGAAAACAAATGAATCACTCAAAAGATGGAGCAAAGAGCTGAATAGAGACTTCACAGAGGAGGAGCTAGAGATGGCTGAGAAGCATCTTAAAAACTGTTCAACGTCACTAATAGTTAGGGAAATGCAAATTAAGACCACTCTAAGATATCACCTCACTCCGATAAGACTGGCCAGGATCAAGAGAACAAATGATACCAAGTGCTGGAGAGGTTGCGGGGAAAGGGGAACACTCATCCATTGCTGGTGGGAATGTAAACTGGTACAGCCACTATGGAAAGCAGTGTGGAGAACCCTTGGAAGACTCAAAATGAGCTTGCCATTTGATCCAGTCATACCACTCCTAGGTATATACCCACAAGACTCATCTTACTGCAGAAATACATGCACAGCTATATTTATTGCAGCTCTGTTCACAATAGCAAAAAGCTGGAACCAACCCAAATGCCCCTCAACTGCTGAGTGGATAGAAAAAATGTGGTACATGTACACAATGGAGTTCTATGCAGCAATAAAGAAGGATGATATCATGAACTTTGCAGGTAAATGGATGGAGCTGGAGGATATTATATTAAGTGAAGTAACGCAATCACAGAAAAACAAACGTCGAATGGTATCCCTCATATGTGGATGCTAGCATCAATAACCCAGTTATTAATATTTCTTGTGATGAGGGATGCATATTAAAAGAACAACAACTGAAAGACTGCATCAGAAAACCGACTGAAATGGTGAACCGGGAGGGGTGGGAGGGGCGGGAGCGGCGGGAGAGGGACATGGGTCTATATTCTATTAATGTATATTTAATTTAAAATTATATGGTATTTTACTCAAAATTTATATAACAATAACTTTGGGATTAACATATACAAATGTTCTCTATAATTTTTGTGTTATGCAGTATCAGCTTGTAACATCCTCTTTTACCTGTAGGATAATTTAACTAAAGGATTTAAGTTTGCTTCCCAAATTAACATCATGCACTCACCCCCCCCAAAAAAAAAAATGGACAAATTTGATGAAATTTACTCCTTGATCCCTGCCTATAGGTATGTGTACTACAACTGCCTTTTTGAGACTCATGGGTCAAAAATAAAATAAAATTTAAAAAGGGGAGATACAGTTACATATTAAACCTTTTTGTCAAAAACTTTCAATTTAATCTTAAGACTAACCATGGGAAAAGATTTGTATGTTCCCACAGGTCAAAACGTCACCAACTCAAAGGCTGAGAAAGAAAGGATACAGCCTTCCGTCGTGTAGGTTGTACCAAGAAATACCAGCAGAGAAGTTCACCCATCTTAACACTAAAAGGAAGAAAAGCCTCAGACTGCTACAGGCATCAAACATCTCTGAGGACCATAGGTGTAACATCTGTTTACAGTGAGTCCTAATGAACTTTACCTTCTAGGTGCAGCACAGTTTCAATATGAGAGACCTCCTTACCTCTTTTTCATAGAACAAAGAAAAACAGGGTGGTAATGAAGTCATCCTTTAACGGTAAATTAGAGCTGACTGTTATAGAAGTAATCTCTTATAAAACTGGAAAAACTGCTTTCTTTAATTGACTAATATACATAGGAACTGTAAAAAGGATTATTGTCTATTCAGAAACAAATATAATACTAAAGTCTCTTTAAGTAGTTCATATAATTAATACAAGAGAGCACTGATAGCAGCAATGGATTATTCTGCCAAGGAGATGCTAGCCAGGGGACCCAACCCCCCCCCCCAAAAAAGGTTAAGGCTTATTGCCTGTAAACTGGGATATCTGCAAGAAAAGAGGTGGTAAGGTCCGCCCTGCTGTCAATGACCTGATGTAACCATGGGAGGATTGTATCGAGATCGCACTTACAAGTATACAGTTGGTCTCTGGAATACCAGAGAGTGTTACCAAAGGCCACTGAACCAATAAACCAAATGTTGGTCTCCTTGAGTCAAGCAAAACTCCTCCACCAACATCAGCTACACCCCAATTGCTTGGAGATACTGTGCAGCAGTGGCAGCCATATGTCTGTATATCCCAACTTTATTTGATTATTAGCTCTCTCCTTGGAGGAATAACTCGTGGATGTCGCCACAAGCTTATACCTTCTAGTGATTAGGAGATTTATATGCCACAGTAAGGCCTTGTCATCTCTCTCAGGGAAAAAAAAAGTAATCCAGGGATTAACACACCATCCAAACATCTGTGTCTATACCAAAGTAACCTACCATAGTAACTAGCAATGTTTAAATACATATATATCTAATCGCTTGTGCTTCATTAGTAGGATTGAAAGCCTGTCCCTGGGCAATCGGTCAGCCCATGAAAGGAAACAGCCAGAACTGATTAGAGTCCAAAACGACATCTCCAGACAAAGTAGACTGTTGTGCTTCTTGTCCACCTGTGCCCCATCTCTAAGCCTAAGGAACAATCTGTGGAAGAGGGGGAGTGGTATATTGTAGGGGCTGCGATTGGGGTGAATGGTAAAACTACGACAATATAGTCTGGACACTTATTTGATCAACTTGATTGAACATTCAAGCCCCTCCAGCTGGATGGTGGGAGCCTTGGGCTGTGTGGGCTGGGGCACAACTGCTTGCAAATTGGTTTTATATGAAGGATTCTTGTGAAAAAAAAAAAAAAAGGAGCTAGATACTGACATTTGAACTAACTGGGAATATAAAATGCTAGTTGTTTTATTTATAGTTTGTATTGGGTTGGTCTCTATATTTTTCTGAAATACACAACATCACAGTGTAACACTTTCTTTTACTTGTAGGACAATTTAAAGGAATTAAGCTTAAATTTTTACTTCCCAAATAAGTAGAAGTCTTAGTCCAGTCATATAGCGTTAAAGAGCAAAGTGTTTATTGGGTAAAATTTATTTAGCAGGTACTCAACTCTGCCCAAGCTTTATCCACCAAGTATAGGATATTTTAAGGCTTAGTGAATTGTTTAGATTAGTTAAATTTAGGTGTAGGTTTTGGTGGAAATGGTAATACAATTGAACTAATTGGGAATATAAAATGTTAATTGTTTTATTTATAATTTGTATTGGGTTAAGGTATACAAATGGCCTATATATTTTTTCTGAATTACACAACATCACATTATAACACTTTCTTTTACTTGTAGGACAATTTAAAGGAACTAAGCTTAAATTTCCTTCCCAAATAAGTAGCATACAGTCAATGAGAAACAGTTTGGGTAAATTTAATGAAAGCTTATGCCTTGGCTCCTGTTTATGGGTATGTGTAATACAACTTAGGCATCTATAGGTCAAAACATAAAAACCCAAAAAAAAAAAAAAAAGAGGGAGGTGGGAGGTGGGGTACTATCCTTTCTGGGATACAAATGGAAAACTCTGTGTTTCAATCCTATTGATAAATTTTCAATTTTTCTGATCTTGAAAATAACAATGGGAGGAGAATTTTATGTTCCCACAGGTAAAAATCACCAATCTAAATGCCTGAAAACATACAACTTATGGCTGTGCAGGATGAACTGGGGAATGCCAGCAGAGAGGTTGACCCATCTGAACATTAAGGAATGAGGAACCTCAGACTGCCTGAGACACGGACACTGAGCATCTCTCTGAATAATATTGGGGTTGACTGTTAATAATGGACCCTAATGCTGAGAAACCTTCCTACCTCTCCCCTTTTTTTTTTTTTAGGAAAAAGAAAAACAGGATGGTAATGAAACCACTCCCAAACTGTAAACTAGAGCCAATTGTTACAGTGGTAATTTCCTATAAAACAGGCACAACGTATTAACTGATTGATAGGCATAGGAACTGTGAAAGGATATTTCTCTATCTAGAGCCAAATTCAATAGTAAAGTGTTTATAAGTTGTGTAATTAAGCAAAATATATTACTACAGGAAAGCTCTGACATCAGCAATGAATTATTCTGCCTAGGAGATGTTGGCTAGGGGATTCAAACCCCCCCCCCCAAATTATAAAGGCCTTTTGCCTATAAGTGGGATATATGCAAGGAGAAAGGCAGTAAGTCCCTGTTGTCGAAGACCTGGTGTGAGCATGAAAAATGTTATGAGACGTCACTTGCTAGCGTACAACTGGCCTCTGAAATGCTAGAGAGCGTTACCAAAGGCCACTAAAGCAATACAGCAAAATATTGGTCTCCCTGAGACAAGCAAGACTCCTCCGTCAATATCAGCTACACCTCAACAGCCTGGAGATACTGTGCAACAGTGGCAGCCAAGTGTCTATATATATCCCAAATCTATTTGGCTATTAGCTCTCTCCTTGGAGGAATAACTCACAGCGGATGCCACAAGCTTGTGTCCTCTGGTGGTTGGGCGATGTTGTGAGCCACAGTAAGAACTTGTCACCCTTTATAGAGAAACCACAGTTTGCGGATTAGCATGCCATCCAAGCATCTGTGTCTATGCTCACAGCTTAGCTTGACATAATAAGTGGTACTGCTTAAATGCCTGTACATCCAATAGCTTGTGCTTTGTTAATATGACTAAAAAGGGTATCACTGGGAAAGCTGTCAATCCATGAAGGGAAACAACCTGAACAGACTGGAGTCCAAAATGACAACTCCAAAGAAATTAGACTGTTTTCTTCTCACCCACTTGTGCCCCTTTCCCAAAGCCCAGGGAACAAACTGCAGAAGAGGAGGCATGGTAGATTGTAAGGGCTGTGGAGAGATAGGGGTGAATCATGAGACTACAGGAATATAGTCTGGACTCCTGATTGATCAACATGTCTGTGCATACAAGCTTCTCCAACTGGTCTATGGGAACCTTGGGTTGTTCAAAATTTGGACATAGATACTTGCAAAATGCACCAATTACCTGATTGTATGACATAATGAGTGACATCAATGCTATCTGCAAACAACTGTGTCATTGTATTGTAGAATCCCTTAAAAATAAAAAAATAAATAAAATAAAAAAATTTTAAAAAGAAAAAAAAAAGAAAAGAAAAATGGTAAACAAAAAACAAAAACAGAAGGAAACAGAAAATCCTGGTTCATGGCAGTTAAACATGTAGAGTCCCTGAGCCAGCTTCATTCTGGGCCTGTTTTGTATGTCAAGCTGAGCTCTTTTCTTCTGCGCATGGGTCTCAGGGAGATGAACTTGCTTGCTAGGGAACTGGGAAGTATGGAATTCTCCCTTAAATGGTGCTTGTAGTATAAATTCTTTGGGTTCCTCCCTCCTCTTTCTTTCTTTCTTTCTTTCCTTTTTTTTTCTTTCTTTCTGTACTGAGGATATCCAGCAAATGTTTTCTCACTGTGTTAATTAATAAAAATTAAAAAAAATTACAATATTCAATATCGCTAATAATTAAGGAAATGCAAATTAAAATAACTCAAAGATATCACATGGCTCTTATAGGGCTGGCTAGGATCAAGAAAACAAATGATACCAAATGCTATGGAGACTGTGGGGAAAAGGGGAACATTCCTCCAGTGTTGGTGGGAATGTAAATTCCTACAACCACGATGGAAAGCAGTGTGGAGAGCTCTTAAAAGACTCAAAATGAGCCTACCACCTGACTCAGTCATACCAGTCCTGGGTATATACCTACAGGACTCATCCTACTACAGAAACGCATGCACAGCCATTTTATTGCAGCTCTCTTCATAATATTGAAGGGCTGGAACCAACCCAAGTGCCCCTCAACTGATGAGTCGATAGAGAAAATGTGGTACATCTAGACAATGGAGTTCTATGCATTGGTAAAGAAAGATGACATCATGAACTTTGCAGGTAAATGGCTGGAACTAGAAGATATTATGTTAAGTGAAGTAACACAGTCCCAGGAAAACAAATGATGAATGGTATCCTTCATCTGTGGATGCTAGCACCAAGTACCTTGTTGTTGTTGTTGTTTTAATTTTTATTTAATTTTATTTTTATTTATTTTTGCATGTGTATAAATGTACTGTCTGCATGCAAGTCTGTGCACCCGTGTCATGCAGTGCTGCGTAGGTTAGAAGAGGGTGTCGGATTCCCCTGGAACTGGAGTTCTCCTGGAATTGGAGTTTCAGATGGTTCTCGGCCGCCATATGGGTGTTGGGGATCGAACCCTGGTCCTCTGTAAGAGCGGTAGGTACTCTTAAACACTAGGCTATCTCTCCAGCCCCACCAAGTACCTTGTTTTAAGGCAAACTGACCAACATTAATGTTATATTCCTAGTGATCTGAAAACACTACGAATGTGCTCTTATATTGTGAATCCCTACACAGGTACTAAAATTAACCAACCATTTTTTTTCAGACTTTGGATTTTTGGTATATGGATGGTGGGTATGTATACATATTTGAGAGTAATATAAAGTCAACTCAGAAAATGCAAATCAAGGAGTATTATATGGAAATAATTTACAGTGTTTTCAGATGACATAGTTTTAGTATAGGTGTGATGTATCAGGCTGGTGTAACTTAGCCTTTCTGGGTGCTTAGTGACCATACTTAATACCCATACCAATTTGGCAGGGGGGGGCCTAAGGGATAACTTTGCTCCTTGCCCTCAAAGGTCAAATAAGTCCCAGGGCACTATGCAAGGGGGCATCTCTTGAAATGTCCTGCAAATGTGAGTCACTAGTCTTCCTGTGTAGGGAGGTCTTGGAGATCCACTAATGGGACTTCAGCCAGTGTCCAGTCTGTAAAGAGGAAAGTCTGCTCATGCTTCAAAAAGGGAAGCCTGGTCTAGCAAGACCTGTCTTTGTCCTCGACTGGATGGAACTGGTAAATGAAAAGCTAAAAGGAGCAAGGGACTTCCCCCCAAAAGAAAACCTGAGTGACCCCTGAGGACCAGATCCTCAACTGACCTTGAGAAAACAAAAACCTTGCTTAATCTGGGCTAACTGTGTGGCCTTAAGCCTCGAAAAGGAAAGTATAACCAGAAATAATCAAGAAAGCTTGAGAAATTGTACTTCAGATATAAAACTTGAGATCTTATTAAAAAGAAAAGGGAGAGTGCACTGTTGTTTTCCCTGTCTTCAATTCTTACTGTCAAGTGCATCTACTCTGTGGCTGCCACTGCTTTTGCTATCCTTCCAGACATGAGACACAGCTTTTTAACCCTCCAATATAGACTGAAATCTCATATGTCTTCAAGAATCTTCCAAACCTTCAATGCCAAATGGGGACTATTGAGACATCCAGCTTTTGGACTGAGAAGCTATTGGAGTTTCAGCCTCTTTAGAGTATAGACTGCCATTGTTAGACAACCCAGGCTGTATCATGGTGGCCATTACAGGAAGATCAGGACAGGATGCTGTGCTCACTGGACCTCATTTGGGTGACCATGGGAAGGAAAGACCCCAGTGTGGAACACAAGGTCAAGATTGATGGCTGCTTGGGCTTGCCAAGGAGGAGCCTACAAACACTTCCTTAAGGAAAACATGACCTATTTTAGCCAAAATAAAAGAAAAGAAAATTCTCCAATTCACATGATATGCATGTGTGTGTGTGTGTGTGTGTGCGTGCATGCATGTGCGCATGCACGGACATGTGTATGCATGTGTAATACAAATTGGAGAGAACAACAAAAGAACTGGAAAAAACTGACTGAAACAGTAAAGTTCTCACAAAACAATAAGCCTCTGCTTTGAAAAAACTCTGGGAAGACTCAGAGAAAGATGCAAGACATGTATGGCATAGTGCATGAACTCAGGTGGGGTGGGGGCATGGATAGGGAAATGATCTAGATTGGATTGAGAAATAATATATGATATATGAAAAAATTTCATAACAATAAAATATATTTTATTTTATTATTATTTTTATAGCTGCCATATGGGTGCTGGGAATCGAACCTGGTCCTCTGCAAGAGCAGTCGCTGCTCTTAACCACTGAGCCATCTCTCCAGCCCCTAAAATTATATTTTAAAAAAGTGAACAAATGAAGCAGGGTGTGGTGGCACACGCCTTTAATCCCAGCACTCGGGAGGCAGTGGCAGGGGGATCTTTCTGAATTTAAGGCGAATCTGTTTTATATAGTTAGTTCCATGACAGCTGGGGCTGCAGGGAAACCCTGTATGATGAGAGAGAGAGAGAGAGAGAGAGAGAGAGAGAGAGAGAGAGAGAGAGAGAGAGAGAATATGATACCAAAGACTAGAGAGGATGTGGGGAAAGTACAATGCTCACTCACTGAAAAAGAAGATATAGAATGCCCTCTTGGCATATTACATTGCAATAGATCTAAAAAAATGTTAAATGGTCATAATAGTGCAAGTTAAAAAGTTTAGCATAGAATAGAAAAATAATTTCTTAAATCAAGGTGAAAAAAAAAAAAAACGACCAGCTAGAATATAGAATGGAAGAGAAAATTCCAATTAAAATTACATTAAATAACATCATTTCTAAAATTAAGCATAATAAAATCATAAAAAGTAAGAAAAAAATTAATCACACTTGCTGAAGTAGTTTCTTGTCTGTAGATACAGATTCTCTCCAACTTAACATTGACATAGCACAGTATGAGCTCAAACACCATGTTATTCCTTTCCTGAAGCAAAAGAAATTGATACTGAACTTTATAATGCAGAACACATACTCAAATATGCTATGAATACCTTCAAAGAAAACCTGACATGAATGTGAAAGTCATTCCACATGTGAGTGCACAGTATAAAACCTGTGTACTTAAAACATGTGGTTAATGACAACTGCTGCATGACCTCACTGTGAGAGCTGCATGTCAGCTCACAGAAACAGAGGGCAGTTTGTAAAGGATGAGGGGAGTGGGTAAACACTGGGATATATTTATATATTTAACTTGGAAATGGTGTTGTGTAATCTCCAGACTGATTCATGATTATGAATTTGTGGACAGCTTAGGTTCCATGAAAATATGCTATAAGAAAAAAAAAGTAAAAAATCAAATAAAAATAAGATGAACAGGCTTCCAAGCCCTGATGTACAGCCCGATGACCATAGTTAATAAGCATGCAATAAATGGGTCAACTTTCCTAGGAAAACAGATTTCTAGTCTCACCACAAAAATATATCTATGAGAGATGATAGTCACTTGCTTTCACTGTGGCGATCAATACACTACATACATGTACAGAAAACATTACATTGTATGCCTTGAATATACAAATTTTTTTATTTTATTTTTGTCTTTTCGAGACAGGGTCTCCCTATAGCCTCAGCTGTTCTGTAACTCACTCTGTAGACCAGGCTGTTCTTGAACTCACAAAGATCCACCTGCCTCTGCCTCCCAAGTGCTAGGATTAAAGGCGTGCGCCACCACGCCTGACTTTTTAAATGTTTTTATGTGTATGAATGTATTGTCTGCGTGTAGGTTTGTGCACCCGTGTCGTGCAATGCTACAGAGGTCAGAGGAGGGTATTGGATTCCCCTGGAACTGGAGTTAAAGACGGATCTCAGCCTCTGTGTGGGTGCTGGGGATCAAACCCAGGTTCTCTGCAGGAGCAGTCAGCACTCTTATCTTCTAGGCTATCTCTCCAGACCCAAATATACAAATATTTTAATAAAATATTTTTATTGGTGTTTTGTGTATTTCATACATCATTTCTCAGTCCAATTTAGATATACTCCCTTTTCCATGTCCCCCATCCCACCCCAGTTCATGCATTCTGCCATACATGTATTGCTTCTTTTGCACAGTCTTTCTTTTCTAACTATATAATACACGTAGCATCAAAATAACATAAATGAAATTTGTGATACCATAAAAGCATCAAAATACAGGGATACTTTTAACATGGAAATTCCATTTTTTCTCCAACTTGTATCTATCTATCCACACACATACATAAATATATACATATATAAATATATACAAACATACACATATCACCTGAGTTGGAGGAATTTCTTTCTTTCTTTCTTTCTTTCTTTTTTGCTAAATGATGTCATGTTTCCCCAAGGAAGTGCTTGAAGGTTCCTCCTTGGCAAGCCCAAACAACCATCAATCCTGCCCCGTGCTCCACCCTGGGTTCCCTCCCCACCATGGTCACCCAAATGATGTCCAGCAAGCATGCTTCCTGTCTTGATATTCCTGCACTGGCCTCCATGATACAACCTGTGTAGCCCAATAACGGCAGTCTACACTCTGAAGGGGCTGAAATCCCAGTAGCCACTCAGTCTACACGCTGGATATTCAGTAGTCCCCATATGGCATCGAGGGTTGGAGGATTCTCACGTTTTATATCTGAAGTACAATATCTCAGAACTTACTGATTATTTATTTATGGTTATACTTTCCTTTTGGATGTTTAAGGCCACACAGTTAGCCCAGATTAACCAAGATTTTGTTTTCTCAAGGTCATTTGAGGATCTGGTCCAGAGGGGTCACTCGGGTTTTGTTGGGGGGGGGGTGCCTGGCTCCTTTTGGCTTTTCAATCACCAGTTCTATCTACTCAAGGACAAAGTTAGGTCTTGCTAGATTAGGCTTTTTTTTGAAGCGTGAGCAGACTTTCCTCTTTATAGACTGGACACTGGCTGAAGTCCCATTAGTGGATCTCCAAGATCTCCCTACACAGGAAGACTGGTGACTCACATTTGCAGGACATTTCAATAGCTGCCCCAATGCCTAGTCCCTTGAGGCTTATTTGACCTCTGAGGGCAAGGAACAAAGTTATCCCTTAAGTCCCTCGGCCAAATTGGTATGGGTATTAAGCATTGTCATTAAGCATCCAGAAACGCTAGGTTACACCAGCCTGATTCATCACACCTATACTAAAATTGTGTCTTCTAAAAACAAACTGTGTTTATTTTCCATATCATATTTCTTGATTCGCCTTTATCCATTTAAACTTTATGTTACTCTAAAATATGTGTACATGCCCACCATCATATACCAAAAACACATAGTCTGAAAATAAGTGGTAGGTTAATTCTAGAACCTGTGTAGGGATTCATTATACACACACACACACACACACGCACACACACACACACAGTTGTGTTCAGATCATGAGGAATGTAACATTAATGTTGCTCAGTTTTTGCCTTACAACTAGGTAATTGTTGCTACCATCAACATATGGGGGATACCATTTGTCTTTTGTATTTCTGGGACTGTATTACTTCACTTAGCATGATATCCTCTAGCTCCATCTATTTACCTGAAAATTTCTTGGCATCATCTTCCTTTACCACTGCATAGAACTCCATTGTGTAGATGTACCACATTTCCTCTATCCATCCGTCAGTTGAGGGTCACTTGTGTTGGTTCCAGCTCTTGCTATTGTGAAGAGAGCTGCAATAAACATGGCTGTACATGTATCTCTGTGGTAGGATGTGTCTTGTGGGTGTATAGCCAGGAGTGGTATGACTGTGTCAGGCTCATTTTGAGTCTTTTAAGGGTTCTCCACACTCTTTTCCATAGTGGTTGTATACATTTACATTCCCACCAGCAGTAGATGAGTGTTCCCCTTTCCCCACAACCTCTTCAGCATTTGGTATCATTTGTTTTCTTGATCCTAGCCAGCTTTATCAGAGTGAGATGATATCTTAAAGTGGTTTTGATTTGCATTTCCTTAATTATTTGCGATGTTGAACACTTTTTTAGATGTTTCTCTGCCATCTCTATTTCCTCACCTGTGAAGTCTCTGTTCAGCTCTTTACTCCATCATTTGCTTTTTGAGTAGTTTATATATTCTGGAAGTTAATGCTCTGTCAGATGTATCAGCAGTGTAGGTTTCCTCCCAAACTGTGGGTTTTCGTTTCATTTCCCTGATCGTTTCTTTTATTGTACGGAAGGTTTTGAGTTTTATAAGGTCCGACTTTTCCATTGTTGACCTTATTTCCTGTGTACCTGCTGTCTGAACTGGAAAGTCTTTTCTTATGCCTATGTCTTATGGGTTGCTGCCAAGTTTTTCTTCTAGCATCTTCAGAGTTTTGGGTTTCACACCAAGGTCTTTAATCCATTTGGAGTTGATTTTTGTACAGGGTGAGAGGTAGGGGTTTAATTTTATTATTCTACACGTGGGGATCCAGTTTTGCCAACACCATTTGCTGAAGATGCTGTCTTTCTTCCATTGAGTCTTTTTGGCCCCCTTGTGAAATTGTATTTGTGCTCAAGTTTGGATCTTCAGTTTTGTTCCATTGGTCTACAAGTCTGTTTTGGGGCCAGTACCAGGTTGTTTTTATGACTACAGCCCTACAGTATAGGTTAAATTCTAGTATAGAGATCCCCCCTGTATTGATCTTTTCACTCAGGGTTGCTTAGGATATTCAGAGTCTTTTGTTTGTCCACATGAATTTAAGGATTTTTTTTCCATACATGTGAAGAAAGTCTTGGGTATTTTAATTGGGATTGCATTGAATCTGTATAATAATTTGGGCAGAATGGATATTTTTACCATATTAGTTTTTCTAATCCATGAGTATGAGTGGTCTTTCCATTTTCTGATGTCTTTTTCAATCTCCTTCTTCAGAGGTTTATAATTTTTGTTGCAGAGATCTTTGCTGTCTTTGGTTAGGTTTCCTCCCAGGTATTTTATTGCGTTTGAGGCTATTGTGATTAGGAATATATCCTTGTATTCCTTCTTCAGTTGCTTGCTGCTGAAAAGAAAGGCTATTGACTTTTCTAGGTTAATTTTGTAGCTGGGCACTTTTCTGAAACTCTTAATCCTTTCTAGGACTTTTCTGATTGAGGTTTTAGGATTCCTTAGGCAAACTATCATATTGTCTGCAAAGAGGGATAATTTGACTTCCTCTTTTCCAATTGGTACTCCTTTAAATTTCCTTTTCCTCCCTATTGCTCTAGCCAGTATTCAAGCACAATATTGAAGAGAAGTGGTGACAGGGGGCAGCCTTGCCGAGTTCCTGCCTTTCAGGGGAATCCTTCTAAATTTTCCCCATTTAGGATGATGTTGGCTGTGGGTTTCCTGTATATGGCTTTGATTATGTTGACGAATGATCCCTCCAGTCCAATTCCCTGTAGGAATTTAAGTATGAAGGGGTGTTGGATTTTGTTGAAGCCCATCTTTGCATCAATTGTGATAATCCTGTGATTTTTGTCTTTCAGTCCATTTATGAGTTTTACAACATTTATTGATTTACACATGTTGAACCATCTCTGGTATGAATCCAACTTGATCAAGATGGATGATCTTTTTGATGTGGGTCTGAATGCAATTTGCAAATATTTTGTTGAGAATGTTTGCATCTATGTTCAGTAATGAGATGGGTATATAGCTTTCTTTTTTGCATGTATCTTTGCATGGTTTTGCTATTAGAGTGATGCTGGCTTCATAGAATGAGTTTGGGAGAGTTCCTTCTGTTTGTATCCCTCTGAACAGTTTGAGTAGCAGTGGTTGTAGGACCTATTTAAATGTTTTATAGAATTCTGCCGTGAAACCATCTGGACCAGGGCTTCTTCTTTTTTTTTTTCCCAGGCAAACACAGACAGAGGGCGAGCTGTCAAGGATTCATTTATTGGGGGCAGGGTTAGGGTTTATGTGCTGTTTGCATTCCCGCTCTCCTCTTAGTGGAGTGTCATATCACCTTGTGATTGGGCGAGGTCTGCAACTCAGCTACTTGTGTGGTCTCACCTGCCTAAGGCAGGTTAGGTAGATGAGTGATAATCTCTGTGCATGCATAATTCTCAAATACTGGCTACTACATTTGACCCTTTGTATTTAATTTTACATGAGGAACGGTCCAGTGGGAGCTCGGGTTCTATGCATGAACCTTATTGACTCCACCGCTGGCATTCTGATGTTTGACTGCATCTGTCTTAGGTTGCCCTGCTTTTGCAGAGTCTTACCCCTATTAGATTGGCCAAGCAAAGCGAAACAGACTCCTGAAGAGAAAAAGTCAGAGAAAGGCCAGGAGGTAGAGGATGCCCCAGGTGACCAATGTAGCAGGGTAAAAAATGGAATTTTGCTTAGACCACCCCTGAGAAACAAAGCTAATATCAAAGGCTATGACCTCAGGGTAGGTAGAGTTAAGGTAGATAACTTGAGAACCGAGGGTCAAGGTGTAGTTCATAAACTGTTGTGACCAGGGGCCTTTAGTATTATCACCAAATTCATGACGTAGACATGTAATATTGAGGACTTGGTAGGGAGTCAGGCAGAATGAGGAAAACCTGGGGTCACAACTCATTTCTCCCTCTCATTATGTGACCTTCAAATCCTTGAAGGAAGTTCACAATAGTGAAACACAGTTGGTGTCTCCAAGATGGAATGATCTCTGCTAGGGGGCTTGTATTGGGTCATTAGCACCATGATTTTAATGGAATTTACCTACTGGTCAATAAATCTGACATGTGAGTTGAGGATGTGTGAGCCACAAGTTAGAGCAACCAGGAGGATAAGTCCACTGGCAGATCCAGGAAGTCCTCAGCTCTCAGCTGAGAAAGAAACTGGCTCTTTGGGGATCTTGAACCTAAACTGCCTAGCCAAGTTTTAGCTCCTCCTTGTATTACATTACCCTCTGAGGAGGTTACCCCAATTGCCAAGAGGGAATCAGGGCGCTGACCACTCTGACTTCTTCCATGCTGAAAAAGGGGATAGGATGTGGCGACTGGGGTACCCCTGTTCAGTGGATCTGTCTAAAAGACTCCAAAACGTAGAATTACAGAGAGAACAAAATCCATGACTAGTGCCTGTGAAGGCGAGAGTAGCTAGGTATATTTTCTAGGCAGGGAACCAAGAGAGGAACAGAGTGAATTTAATGTCCAACTTAAAAGCCTGTTAGAATTTCTCAACCAGGGGTTCTGAAGCATCCATTATTGGGCTTCTCCTTTTGTTCATTTGTCCATTGTGCCTGGACTCAGCATCTGTTTTCCAGGAAATTTCAATAGTCATGGTGTGAGTTTTCCCATAGTTAGTTGCTTAAATAGAGAGAAGAAACTTTGTTATTCAGTAACAACAAATATCATATGACTTGAAATGACTTAAAATCTAGTGTTTGGAGGCAAAATCTTTCAGACTTTAAATAAAATATAATGATTACTTATCTTTTGGTTATGCTTTCCTCTTGATCCATACAGTTAGCCCATATTAACCAATTTTTGTTTTCCTAAGAAGGTCAGTTGAGAATCTGGTCCTCAGGGGCCACTTGGATTTTGGGGGAGAGGCCTCTGGCTCCTCTCAACTTTTCATTTACCAGTTCCATCCACATGAGGACAAAGTCAGGTCTTACTAGACCAGGCTTCCCTTTTTGAAGACTGTCCTCTTTACAGACTGGACACTGGCTAGAGTACTGTTAGTGGCTCTCTAAGACCTCTTTACCTAGGAGGACTGATAACTCACAATTGCAGGACATTTCAAGTGATGCCCGCAGATATAGTCCCCTGAGACTGGTTGACCTCAGAGGGCAAGGAACAAAGTTGTTCCTTAGGTCTCTCATCCGAATTGGTATGGGCATTTAAGTATGGTCGTTATCCATCCAGAAAGGCTAAGTTACACCAAGCTAACACATTTAATTACTGTATAATATTCTAGATAACGCTTGAGCAATAGTTCAAGCAGCCTTTTATAATATTCACTGGAGGAGGGACTTAACACCATACGTTAAGCAGGCATAACCCACATGTGGTGGTTTGAATGAGTGTCCCCCATAGTCTGTAAGTATTCAGACATTTGTCTCCAGTTGGTGGCACTGTTTTTGGAAGTCTTAGAAGGTATGGCCATGCTGGAGGAAGTGCGGTGTTGGAGGCAGGCTTAGTGAGCTTTAACAAGCCTCGTGGTCTACAGTTGCTCTCTCTGCTTCCTGTGCTCATTGCAAGATGTGACCCTCGGTTTGCTGCTCCAGTCTCCAGCCGCCATGCCTCCCACCACAATGGACTCTAATTCCCTGGAAGCATCAATCATAAGCTCAAATAAACTCTTCCTTTTATAAATTCCTTGGTCATGGTGCTTTATTACAGCAACAGAAAAGTGACTAATACACCACAAGATCGAATTAAACAATTTCAGCCTTATTTTAAATATAAAACTGTCCACTACAATTACTGCAAATAGGAACAATCTTTTTCTTTTTCAGACACTTTATCCTGATTTATAGTTTTCTCAGAAAGACAGGAGTTGTAACACATACCAGAAGAGAGGAAATAAACTGATAATGATTGTTGAGTTAGAAATGCTACTCCACCAAAGAATCTCTCGAGAGGACAAAAACTGTGGAGGAAAAGTTTTAATAAAAGAACATTACATCAAGGAAAAAGTACAGAATACAACACAGAGACAGTGACAGAGACAGATCGATGCGTCAGGCTGAGCACACCCCCATGGGACTGGAGGGCAGCGGCCCCCGAGGTCTGATTTTCTCCCACTTTTATTTCCACCACTGAGGTTATGATGACCCTTTCTCTGATTGGTGGGGTCTTGGTGGTTGCAGACCAGGCAGTCTTTCATTGGATCAGTCCACCTGTTCTGTACCCCTTTGTATGAAACAATGGTTGTGTTTAGCAGCATGAAATCCCTTGGAGAGTAATGGCCTCCTTAGGGGCTGAGAAGCATTCCTATAGGGCTGGGAAAATTCATCCTGACCTCAGGTAGCTCTGGGAACTAATAACTCAAGGTGAGAGGGAGTAACTATGGGAAGCAGACCTGCGTCAACTAGAGAGTTGCTCCTGCATGGTTAACCCTTTCCTTTTGATTAACTTCTTTCTGACCTGGTCCTAACAAGGATTACCAAGTCCATCCAAACTGTCTTCTTTTGGACTGCATGCAGTTGGTTCAGGAAGATACAGTCTAGCTTTTTGAGCCAAATTATCTGGTTAGGTTAAAGGAAATATCAAAAGCAACTCTTGCAAGAAACATAAAGTACATTTTTCAGTAGCCATATTTAACCCACCATTTGCCTGTGCCCATTTAATTCAAACCTGTGACAGGGAGTCAGATTCAAGCCAGGAGATGACTGAAAATTAACAACTCTGTATATTAACAATCCTATTCAGGCCACTAGTAAACTAGCTTGAGTGTTTATACCAATTTAACTTAATACACATGTCTTATAATTTTACTAAACATTGAAATGCCATTTGATATGCAAATAAAGCTTGAACAAAAACCGAACACTCTTAAACAAACCTTGACTAGATATATATTTTGACTTTTAAACTACTTGACTGAACCTTACAAATTTAAGCTTATTTATATAGTGTCCTTTTTACCTGTCACAACAAACCTCCTCAGACTTTTATCACGTGCACAGCCTTTTTTCATCATCTTCACATAAATCCTTACTAAAATATCTTTTTAACATTTTTCATTTTATTTCTTTATTTATTTTTTATATCCCTTTTTGATACCATGAGACATAACATTCATAAACAGATTAACCCTTAATTGTGCAGATTTACTAAGTAATTAACATGTATTTCCCATGTAATGAGATAGGACAGTTATCTAAAATACAATAGTTTTAAAAATCAAAGAAATGCTCAATAAAATTGAGCTCTTAGTTTCAAACATCTCAGGACTAAACACCCTTTATACCCACCCAGGCAACCATGCCACTTGCTTTATGGCAGGGATGCAACTGGTCAATGACAAACAGCTTCACACAGCAACTTTTTAAAACTTTCCTTCCTGGCCAAATACTATGTCTATGAGGATTCAAGTAGCCTTGTCAGGCCTCCAGCAGCTGATTGGGAAGGGCCTAAAGTCTGCCCTTCCTTCCCAGACATAATGTCATGTTACATTTTACATTTTGGAATATGGAAGAATATTTTAAATATTTTAAGGCAATTTATTAAAACGTTCTCTGCCAAGATTTCACATTAGCTTAAAATTCAATTCAGTCTTTACACGTCTCTGAGGTTGCCAACTCAATATCCAAAAAATAACTTCTCCATCGGTCAGTGTGACTAGCATCCACATGGAGAGGCCCATAGTCAGCCTCTTTTCTCGTGGTGAACCAGCTAGATGTTAATACTCATCTGCTACAAGGTAAGAGCTCCTAACTCAAACTCAATGGAAAAGGAGTGAAACTTCTTCAAAGTGCACTTTTAAGAAGAAGTAATTTTTGCTTATGAAAAGAAGCAAGTGAATCATCTAAGAATAATATAAAAGGAATGTATAACAGTTTTAGCTCGCATGACAGTTTACTTGTGAAGCAACTTGATATCAAGTAAATCATTAGCATAGATGCAAGCCTAATCATTTAAACAGCTCAATAAAACAAATATGCTTAACTAGTTTCAAACCCAAAACTTCAGCACCTTGTTGAAAACTTTAAATTACAGATGAAAACTTAAAGTAAAATATGACTCTTTTTTTTCTTTTTTTTTTATTTTTATTTATTTCTGTATGTGTATGAATGTACTGTCTGCATGCAAGTCTGTGCACCCGTGTCGTGCAATGCCGCAGAGTTCAGAAGAGGGTCTCGGATTCCCCTGGAACTGGAGTTCTCCTGGAATTGGAGTTTCAGACGGTTCTCAGCCGCCATGTGGGTGCTGGGGATTGAACCCGGGTCCTCTGTAAGAGCGGTCGGCGCTCTTAACTGCTAGGCCATCTCTCCAGCCCCAAAATATGAATCTTAAGTTTATAATAGTCAACATAAAAACACTTTAATCTTCACAATTTATACAGTACTGAGGTAGTCTAGCTGTGAGGAAATTTTCCTATTTTTAATTTAAGATTAAATTGGGTCAGTTGTATCTGACTCAGAAATTCTACAGTAATGATCTTTACACCTAGAAACTTTGGCTGTGCTAGGATTAAAGGAAGGCTAGGATTAAAGGTGTGGCCCACCACACCTGGCTGCGGAAATTCCAGGAGCAGCCAGACCAGCAGGACAGCAGTTCAAACCCAGGGATGTATGTTCACTTCCTATGAGGAAGAAGGGTGAGAGAACAAATAAGAAACACAATAAAGCCCATTAGCTATCCCAGGCTGCCCTCTCCCACCCCTGGAAGATACGTAGCACCCCAACTGATCCAGGTGCCAGACCTCAAAATGGGTCTCTATCAGAGACTGAAAGGTTACCATGTGGGCACTCCAGAGATCTCAGGAATTCCCCAAGCTCTAAAGACCTCCTCTCAAGCCAGACCAGGATTCCTGACTAACTGCTGTTGCAAATTTTACTAGCTAGTAAGAAGCAGATTATTTTTGGTCCTTTGAGATAGGCATAGCAGATGGGCTGACCTTGAGCTCACAAAGAGCTGCCTGCCTCAGCCTCCCAAGGACTGGGATTAAAGGTGTGTGCCAACACACACTGTCCAAGAATTTATTCCAGGTCTGGAAGGCTGGTTAATATTAAATCAGTGATACATCCACCCAGATAATCTGGCCTGCAGAGATCTCAAAAAAATAGGTAATTCCAAACCAAGCAAGTTACCTCACACAATCCCTTTTGAAAGCAGACACAAACAAAAATTTAGGCCTTTAAATGCATTTTTAAATGTCAATTTTTAAAGTTTGCATGTGCGTATCTAATCTGGCATGCCAAAATGAATGATTCTGTGCACTTTAAAGGATTGAAACTTGAAGCGGCCACTTTGACAAAACCAACATGAGACAATTATAATGACCAAATTACAAACACACACAAAAACTTAGATGCACGTTTAGACACACAGAAGAACAGTTACCATAAACACAAGACATAGTCATACCAAAGAGAGGAAACGTTGTGCACATGGAGCCTATGCCTTGTTGGTCCTGAAACCAAAAATCCAAACCCCTTGCCCAGATTCCAAATGGGTGAGGTGAACCCCATGTTCGAACTTTACCAGTGGAGAGTTAGGGCGCCCCCCATATCCATGCTCAAGGAGCAATACTGCATCCAGTTTTTCCTAACTGAGCACCCCAGACCAGAAACTTGAGTTTAAACAAAACCAAAATGAAAGTAAAAAGAAATAAAAAGAGGAATTGAGTTCTTTCTTACCCTAAAGACACAGCCAGCCAAAGGAGATATCTCTAGTCCCTCTGGTGGGAGTTTCCTGGGCCCCCATCCAAGGATATATTGGTGGAGGCTGAATTAGTATCCCTAGCAGGGGCAGCTGAAGGGAGTTTGGAGGGGTTGGAATGGGGGGGGGAACCTGGTGAAAGTCAGGGACACAGGAAAGGCCCAACTTCTCGGTGTTCTTGTGGCAGGCTGAGTAATTCTCATGCAGAACATCCTCTGCTGAAGAGCCCTTAAAGGTTGCAATTATGGTGAGGAGGGGCAATGCAAATGGCCTCCTGCCAAATGAATCCAGATCCCAGGATTTCATTTTAAGACCACTGGTCTGGAGGAGAGCCTTTATGGTCCATAGCTCCCAAATGTAGGGAGGAATATTATCCATGAGGGCAAGAAATGGTAAGGGAGGAGAGGGTTCTGGGTGGGGGGGTGGGTGGAGGCAGGGTGCTCACCCTAGCGCAAGGCTAAAAGAACAAAGAACAAAAAAGGGTGCCTACTCACCAATCAAGGTAGGGGGTGCCTCGGCAGCACTGGTGGATTAGAAAACCATGCTGGGTGCCAGACGTACACAATCCATCAGGCCTGCTGGGGAATTTCAGGGTCTGACCATGAAGGAAAGGGAGTGAGAGACACAGAGTCAAGACACAGACCCTAGGAATCGGGTGAACGTAGACAGAGGCGAGCTGTCAAGGATTCCCCAGGGCTTTTTTAGTTGGAGTTTCTAAATTACATCTTCAATTTCTTCAAATGTTATGCTTCTGTTTAATCTGTCAATCTCTTCTTGGTTTAAATTTGATGATTCCCAGGATTTCAAATATTCATCCATTTCACTTAGATTTTCAAATTTAGCAGAGTGTAAGTTTTTGTAGTATTCCCAGTCATACTGCCTGGATCTTTCTGTTGTCTCTTGTGATGTTTCCCCTTTCATCATGAATCCTATCGATTTGGCATTACTCTTTCTTTTGGTTAACTGGGCTAGAGATCTGTCTATCTTGTTTATTCTTTCAAAGAACCAACTTTTGGATTCATTAAATTTTTTGTATTGTTTTCTTTGTTTTTATTTCATTGACTTCTGATATGATTTTTGTCATTTCTTCCTGTCTGTTGCATTTAGGGTTCATTTGTTGTTGTCTTTCCAGTGTTTTTAGCTGCAGAGTTAACTCATTTATTTGTGCTCTTTCTGTTGTTGTTTTTGTTTGTTTGTTTGTTTTGAAGGCACCCAAGGCTATAAACTTCCCTTTTAGGACTGCTTTTAAGGTATCCCACAGATTTTGTTGTGTTGTACTGTCATTGTTGTTTAGTTCCAGGAATGCTTTTATTTCTTTATTTCTTCCTTGACCCACTCATTATTCAGAAGTGTGTTGTTTAGTCTCCATGTGTTCTTGTAGGTAATAAGGCTTATCTTGGTGTTGATATTGAGCTTTATTGCACTGTGGTCTGATAAAATGCATGAAATTATTCAATATTTTTTGTATTTGTTGAGGGTTTTTCTGTGTCAAAGTATGTGGTCAATTTTGGAGAATGTTCCATGGGGTGCTGAGTAGAAAGTGTGTACTCTGGTGCTTAGGTGGAATATTCTATTCAGTAGATGTCTGTGAGGTCCATTTGCTGTATTGTATTGTTCAGTTTAGTTATCTCTCTGCTTATTCCTTGTTTGGTTGATCTGTCCAAGGGGTTCAGTGGGGGTACTAAAGTCCCCTACTATGAAGGTGCTGTGGTTAATCTGTGCCTTGAGGTACTGTAGAGTTGTGTTTATAAAGATAGGTGCACTGCAGTTTGGTGCATATGTATTCGTTATTGTGAAGTCTTCACGGTTAATTTTCCCTTTGATAAGGATGTAATGACCCTCTTATTCTCTTTTGATTGCTTCTACTTTGAAGTCTATTTTTTTCTGATATTAAAATAGCATCTCCTGCTTTCTTTTTGGTACCATTTGCTTGGAATAATTTTTCCATCCTTTCACTTTCGGTTGGTGCCTATCCTTGAGGATGAGATGGGCTTCTTGTAGACAACATATATATGGATTCAGTTTTCTAATCCATTCTCCCAGTTTATGCATTTTGATTGGGGAGTTTATTCCATTAATATTTAAGGTTATAATTGAAAGATGTGTGTTGCTTCCTTTCCCCTTATTTTCCATTTGCATTTTTGTTCTAGGTTTCTACTTTTGCAGTTATGCTTTTATTAATTTCCCTCTCAAGATGCCTGGGGATAGTTGCTCCTCTCCTTTGTGCTTTGAATTGCTCCAAGTGTTCTCTGAAGGGTTGGTTTTGCGGACATCTATCCTTTCATCTTGTTTATGTCATGGAAGATTTTTCTCTTTTCTTCAAGTAGAATCAACATTTTTGCTCAGTATAGTAACCTGGGTTGGCATTTGTAGTCATTTATCACTGGGAATGCTTTGCTCCATGTTCTTCTTGCTTTCATAGTTTGCACTGAGAAGTCAGCTCTAATTCTGATAGGTTTCCTCTTCTATGTAACTTGTTTTTCTTTTGTGGCTTTCAGAATTTTGTCTTTGTTTTGGGTGTGTAGCGTTTTAACTTTGATATGGTGTGTGGAGTTTCTTCTCTGGTCTTGTCTATTTGGTGTTCTATGTGCTTCTTGTATTTGTATGGGTTTGTATTTTTTTAATGATTTTTCCACTCTTGTGTATTTTTAAATATTTCAGTCTTTACTTGAGCTTTTTAGTTGTTCTATGTTATCTTCCAGGTCTGATATTCTTTTTTTCTGCTTCCTCCATTCTGCTTCTGAGGTTTTTTCCCATTCTTTTCTCTTGTTTGGATGAGAATTTGATTTCCTTTTTCATTCATCTTGTGTTTCCTTTACTTTTTCCACTTCATTTTGGAGCTTCTCAATCTCTTCTTGTAGCTCCTTGCTTTACTGGTTGGTTTCCTTTTTCATTTCAACATGGGATCTTTTCAGTGTTTCCACTTCCTTCTGTCATTTGTCATTTTCTCCCTCTAGCTTTTTCTGGAGTTTGTCATTTTCTCCTTTTAATTTTTTTTAATTTTATTTATTTTTGTATGTGTATGAGTGTACTGTCTGCAAGTTGCTTTGTGCACCCATGTTGTGCAATGCCGCAGAGGTCAGAAGAGGGTGTCAGATTCCTCTGGAACTGGAGTTCTCCTGGAATTGGAGTTTCAGACGGTTCTCAGCCACCATGTGGGTGGTGGGGATCGAACCCAGGTCCTCTGCAAGAGTGGTCGGTGCTCTTAACCGCTAGGCCATCTCTCCAGCCCCTTTTTCTCCTTTTAGTTCTTTCCGAAGTTTGTCATTCTTTCCCTGTAAGTCTTTTCTGATTTTTCCATTCTCTCTCCTTAGTTGGATGAATTCTTTGAATATATATGTGATTGTTTTACGATCTGTGTCCTGGGCTACCTCCAGGGAGGTCCCATTGTGGGAATCTTCCAAAGGTTCTGTAGACTTTAGTATGGACTAATTCTGCACTTTTCCCATATTGTTTTTTCTTTGTGTGTGCTCTTGGCATTTGGCTTTCCTTTTGCCTGTATTCTAACACAAATCTCAAATGCCTCTTTACCGTGTTGAAGAATTGCTTTCCCTGATTCCTTCTCCTTATTTATGGAATGTTGACTTCTCTAGATTTTAGTCTTTCAATTTGGGTTATATATTGGGAGGTATAGCTCACTTTTCCCTTTCTATTCTGCAAGAACTGGGTAGGTAAAAAGATATATGACACCTTCTGAGCCCTGTGCTCCCTCTGCTGCCTCCAGCCAGTTCCTCTAGTTTGGTTGTAGGGCTTATTGAACACTCCCTCTGGAATTCCAGTTGTTGGGGGGGGGTTGCCTGCTTTGCATGCACCCTGGTACCTTGTTCATGGGCTGGTCTGGCACAGGCCTGATATACAAATTTTTATTTATCATCAATTATACCTTAGTTATCCTGAAAAGTACTGTTGTACTGCATTAAAATGCGCACACAGACCAATGGAGTAAACAAATTGATAAATGAATACAAGAACATAAAGTATAAATGTACCCAGAGATTAGTGTCTCTTTCAGCTCTTACCAAAGTAGACTCTTCTTGCAGCAATGATTACCACAGAGACTCCCTGCTGACTGACATGCAGAGAATGAGAGTCTTTGGAGTATTCATCCCTCAATGGTAATATGTAGGTCAAATCCTTTCCTCCCAAAGCTCAGGCATCACCGTGGAAGAGGGGCAGAAAGACTGTAACAGCCAAAGGCAGGAAACTGTTATCCAGAAACCACAGGGTACTTCACATGTGAACCCACAGCACTTGTGAGAGCATGTGTAAGACCTGTGTGAACCCCAGCCAGACAGGGATCCAGCATGCATGAGGGAAGTGGGCAGTAAGGCCCAGCCCTAGTGGAGGATCATTTGATAGATGTTGAGAGATGGAGAGTCAGTTTTCCCTACTGTTGTGATGTCTGAGAGGTTGACCAACTTTGAGGGATCGACACACAGCCAAGAGCATTTTGGAAACCCACATTAGACTTGATAGGTCTTTATAAAGAGACAAGTAATAACAGAGGACATGAAGTGGTGGAGGGAGGAGCAAGATGGGGATGGGAAGTGGAGGCTGTCTGAATTGATCAACATACATTTTATGACATTCTCAAATAATCAATAAAACATTATAATTATATAAATGTGCCATCTCCTATTGGAGTTTTAAATCAATGAGTTTGGAACAATTATTTATTAGGATAAACAGCAAAGTTAGATTCATGTGGCAAATATCCCAAATAACCCTAGAAAACTAAGAACTCTAAATATAAGAGATAAAACTTGGCAAGTATTAGACAGAAAGAATTGTGATTTCTTTCCTCAGTGAATCATTTTTATTGAATTTTTGCAAATTTCATACATCTTAATCATATTTGAATCCCTTCTCCCATCTGTAACTCCCAACACCCTCCCCAGTGGACATCATACATTCTGTAGTACATATTAAAGCCTATTAAATTAAGTTAGTGTGACTTAATTTAATAGGCATGACTTCATCCATGGGAGACTATTCAGCCTATCTAGCATCTGTGAGTTACTTTATTGTCATAAAATGATTTGTTTTTAAGGATAAGTCCCAGGTGTGCATGATATAATATTGTCATGACATTAACAGGGAGACTTGCTGAGGTTTCTCTGACATATTTTTATAACAAACAGTTGAGAAACTCTTGCCTTAGATGATAGCACTGGGTTCGTAAGACAAATTTCAGAAGTACAAACTAAGCAGTTAAAATTATGTAGATAACATAGTTAACAAGCAAATATGAATATCAGTTTGTGATCCTGACTACATGGATATGCCTAACTTTTACTATCTTTTCTAGCTTTGGAAATTATTTGTTGTTTTAAGTATTTCAACTCTAATAGAAAAATGTTATTCTACTGTTATTTCACTTAGGCTTCCCACTCTTATTTAAAATATTTTATTTTATTTTATTAAAATTTTATTGATTTTTTAAATTTTTTTAATTAATTTTAATTATTTCTGTATGTGTATGAATGTACTGTCTGCATGCAAGTTTGTGCACCCGTGTCGTGCAATGCCGCGGAGGTCAGAAGAGGGTGTTGGATTCCCCTGGAACTGGAGTCCTCCTGGAACTGGAGTTTCAGATGGTTCCCAGCTGCCATGTGGGTGCTGGGGATCAAACCCGGGTCCTCTGTAAGAGCGGTCGGTGCTCTTAACCGCTAGGCCATCTCTCCAGCCCAAAATTTTATTTATTTTTGTGTGTGTATGAATGTACTTTCTGCATGCAGGTCTGTGCACCCGTGTCATGCAATGCCGCGGAGGTCAGAAGAGGGTGTCGGATTCCCCTGGAACTCGAGTTAAAGATGGTTCTCAGCTGCCACGTGGGTGTTGGGGATCAAACCCGGCTCCTCTGCTAGAGGAGTTGGCACTCTTTTTTTTTCTGAGACAAGTTCTCCCTGTAGTCCCCTCTGTCCTGGAACTCACTCTGTAGACCAGGCTGGCCTTGAACTCACAAAGATCCACCTGCCTCTGCCTCCCAAATGCTAGGCTTAAAGGCATGCGCCACCATGCCCAGGAGTCAACACTCTTAACTGCTAGGCCATCTCTTCAGCCCCATATATGTTAAGTTTTATCCAGTCAAGCCTTTTTTAAATTTTTATTTATTATTATTTTATATTTATGAGCAAATGTATTCCATACATGTAGGTAATTGCACCCGTGTCATACAATGCACATGGATGTCTGAAGATACTGTCAGATCCCCTGGAACTGCAGCTATGGATGGTTGTTAGCCACCATGTAGGTGTTGGGAATCCAACATGGATCCTCTGCAAGAGCAGCCAGTGCTCTTAAACACTGAGCCATCTCTCCAGAAACCAGTCAAGCATTTGTACCCAGATGTGCTTCAGTGCAATTTTTCCAAAGGAGTCTAATCAATTTATCTACTGATTGTATGATTAGTGCCAGCCAGCTGCCCATTATCCATTCTCTGCTTGGGCTCTTTGTCTGATTAAATGCTTTGGGGCTTGTGCTTTCTGAAATTTCACATTTGGAAGCTTCCAGTGGCCTGAAAGTCTCTGCTTCCCTATGTTCATGTACCAGCCCTGGCTGTTACAATTTTTTTGCCCACTCTTGTGCAATGGTAGTTGTGCCATGGGTGAGTGAGTTTTAATATATGAGTCCTATCCAGAGACAAATACTCTCCAGTTACTTTTTCTCTGAAACTTGGCCAGTTGTGGCCTCCCATGTACATTGAACTCTGTTGTATAAGGAAGTTTGGCTAGCGACAGTTGAAGGATGCAGTAGTATTCTCTCTACCTCCTGTTCCTCTATGTTCCATGAGCTTTAGGTGTAGGGATTACATGTAGATGTGTCATCTAAGACTGCACATGTCTCATATATATTCTCTGTGTGTGACCTTTGTTGAACTCTGCCATAGGCTCCATCTGTTGCTAAAAGATGCTTCTTTGATTAGTGGTGTATGGTATAATTGTGTATAAATATAGGGATTGATATTAAGCATATGGTTACAAATTTCATTTGTTCGTTTGTAGGGTTCCTTCAAGGATCTATGACCTCTAGAGTCATGTGTATTTGGCTGTGTTTACAGTGCCACCAATGAGAGGGCTTTAATTCCAATTAATTTGGTATTGATTACTCCCCAGACAACAGAGCACTATTGAACCATTAGAGGTAGTTTTCTCTGCTAGTTGTTATGGATATTAGACAACAGGGCCGGGCTGAATGTGTGACTGAGCTTCTCCTTAGCAGCTTGCATAGTATCCTCTAGAACTATGAGAGGTAGACTTCAGGTAGAAGGCTTCTAGGTCAGTTTTTGCTCCACTACTCCAAGTCCTGTGTCCGAAATGTCTCTGACTTCAGCAGTTGGGCCTTAGATTCGAATTCTGGGAAATAACAAGAGCTCCGATAATAGCTTGTGCCTACTTTGGGAGTCTTTCCATGGCGATGGCTAGTGGCTAGCCTGGAATTTACGATGTAGATCATGCTGGTCTTGATCTCACAGGAATCCAGATGGTTTTACCTCCTAAATGCTGGGATTAGAGGTGTGTGCCACCATGTCTGGCAAGAATTTTTCTGTACAAGAGGTTTTTTTACCTGTACGTATAGGAGATATTTTTCTTCTAAAATACTTTTCTGTACAAATTATTTCTTCTGATTTGAACTGAAAAGGATATGAGTACTTCATCTATGTGTTGCTGCACTCCTAATTTTCTTATGAATATTTTCTCTGAGAACAAAGAAATAGTTCTGGCCATAAGGTAGTCCAAAACTATATATATATAAGATATTATATATAATAATATATATCTAGATTATATAATATATATATATATATATATATATACTTATATATAAGTACATATATATATATATATGTACTTCAGTACAATCACATAGTTCAGCTACAAACTTAAAACTTTTCAATATAAAGAGTATGGTTTCATTTATTTCTTTTACCAAGTAGAGACATGAGATATCTTTTTCTAATTTCTCATTCATTTAATCTATTCAGTTAGGTATGAAGAATGAATTGTTTTAGAAATGCCACACAATCATAAGCCTTGCACATTAAACAGTTGAAAAATTGGTTAACACAGTAAAGATTTGTATATGTTATACAGAGACATTTATCTGACAGTTGTCTTTGGGTTTCTTTTTTTAAAATTATTTTAAATTATTTTCATACTGGTGTATATTGTATACAAAGGTTAATCTTCTTATACTCTCTGATTTCATTATTTCCCTTCCCGCCTTATGTTTTCATGCCATGTATGTATACATGATTTACATGTCTTTATAAAACCTAATAATCACAAATGAGAGAGAGCTGGTTTAACTCACTTACTGTAGTTATCATTAGTTGCACCCATTTTACTGCAAATGTCACTACTTTGGCAGAAAAATTACATTGGGCTATCTACCACATTTTCTTCCTGCATTGGTCTGTTGATGGACACTAGAGTTGGTTGCATTACTTAGCTATTGCCAATTATGCTAATGAAGATTTATGTGAAGTGATATATTGATTTTTAGACCTTTGTATACATACCCAGGAGTGATGCAGGTGAATCATATCAGAGATCTATTTTTGGCTACTCGGGTAACCACCACACTGCCTTCCATATTATCTGAATGAGTTTACATTCCCCAAAGCTATCCTTTGGATTTCTGTTTTTTCTTCAGTACATGAGCAGACCAGCTATTAACTAATTTTTTAGTAAAATACTTTTATTGATGTTTGGTGCATTTCATTTATCATTTACCAGTCCATTTTAGACATATTCCCTTTTCCCTGTCCCCAGCCACACCCCAGCTCATGCATTCTGCCACATGTGTCTTGCATCTTTTTCTCAGTCTTTTAAAGTTTTTCTCTGCAGAGGTTTATTATTTGGGGGTAATTTAACTGTATCAGTTAGTTCTTTGACCAAGTCCATATGTTCTTTTGGTTCCCTCCCATTTGTTTTGCTCCAAAAAATGCCTTTATAAATGTAAGACATATAGCAAAATTGTGCTCTCAGAAAATAAACTGTATGTTAATTCCAAAACATGTTTAGGAATACACATTTTTCCCCTTAAATTTATATTACTCTAAAATATGAATACATAACTTCTGCACATATATATCATAATTACACTATATGAAAATAAATGGTAAATTAATTCTAGTGCCCATTAAGAAATTCAAATTATATTGGGCTGGAGAGATGGCTCAGCAGTTAAGAGCACCAACTGCTCTTGTAGAGGACATGGGTTTGATTCCCAGCACCCACATGGCAGCTAAGAACCGATTTGAAGCTGGGTGTGGTGTCACATGCCTTTAATCCCAGCACTCAAGAGGCAGAGGCAGGCAGATAGATCTCTGTGAGTTCAAGGCCAGCGTGATCTACATGGCATATTCCAGGCCACTTGGGACTACAGAGAGACCCTGTCTAAAAAAGAGATCCACATTATAACAATACAATTGCTTTCAGATAGAAAGAAATACAGCAATAAGATTGCTCAGCTTGCCTTTCAACTGGGGATTTGGTGCTAGCTTCCACAAATGAGGGATACCATTCCTTGTTTGTTTTTCTAGGACTGTCTTACTTCACTGAGCATAATGGGTTTCAGTTTCATCCATTTACCTGCAAAGTTCATGATGCCATCTGTCTTTACCACTGAAAAGAACTCCATTGTCTAGATGTACCACATTTTTGTTATCCACTATCAGTTGAGTGGCATTTGGGTTGGTTCCAGCTCTTCACTATTGTGAAGAGAGCTGCAGTAAACATAGATGTACTTGTATATCTGCAGTAGGATGAGTCTTGTGGGTATATATGCTGTATATACACAGAAGTGGTATGACTGGGTCATGTGGTAGGTTCATTTTGAATATTTTAAGGGTTCTCCACATTACTTTCCATAGTTTACATTCCCACTAACAGTGGATGAGTGTTCCCCTTTCCCCACAACCTCTCTGGCATTTGATGTCTTTTGTTTTCTTGATCTTAGCCAGTTTTACGGGACTGAGATGATTATCTTTGAGTGTTTTTAATTTGCCTTTCCTTAATTATTAGCGATGTTGAACAATTTTGTAGATGTTTCTCAGCCCTCTTTATTCCTCACTAGTGAAGTCTCTGTTCAGCTCTTTCACCATTTTTGGGTGATTCATTTGTTTTCTTACTTCTTTGTTTTTTGAGGAGTTTATATATTTTGGATATTAATGCTCAGACAGATTTATCACTGGTGAAGGTTTCCTCCTACTCTATGGATTTTCACTTCACTTCCTTGATTGTTTCTTTTGTTATACACTAGATTTTGAGTTTGATGATGTCTCACTTGTCAACTGTTGACCTTATTTCCTGCCCAGCTGCTGTTTGATTTAGAAAGACTTTTCCTACACCCATGTCTTGTACATTGCTTCCAACGTTTTCTAATATCACCTTCAGAATGTTGGGTTTCATGTTGAGGTCTTTGATCTACTTGGAGTTGATTTTTTGAACAGGGTGAAAGGTAGGGGTTTAATTTTGTTTTTCTACAAATGGTGACCCAGTTTTGCCAGCACCATTTGCTGAAGAGGTTCTCTTTCTTCCATTGAGTTTTTGGACCTTTGTCCAATATGAGTTGGTTGAAATTGTATGAGCTCAAGTTTGGATCTTTAATTTTGTTCCATTGGTCAATGGGTCTGTTTTCGTGCCAAGACCACATGTCTTTATGACTATATCCCTGTAATATAGTATGAATCCTGATATAGTGACCCCCCCTGTAATACACTTCTTGCTCAGTGTTGCTTTAGATATTTGGGGTCTTTTGTTTTCCATATGAATTTAAGGATTTTTTTCTAAGTCTGTGAAGAAACTCATGGGTATTTTAATTGAGATTTCATTGAATCTGTATATTAATTTGGATAGAATAGACTTTTTACTATACTTATTTTTCCAATCCATTAGCATGGGAGGTCTTTCCATCTTTTGATGTTATCTTCAATCCCCTTCTTCAGGGACTTAAAATTTTTGTTGTAGAGATCTTTGGTGACTTTTGTTAAGTTTGTTTCCAGGTATTTTTTTGAGACTATTATGAGTGGGAAGGTGTCCTTATATTCCTGCTCCAGTTGCTTGTTGTTGGTGTAAAGAAATGTTACTGATCAGACCTGAGCTTGCGTCTGGCTCGCTCAGGTGGCTGAATCAGCCGTAGAAGGGTGGTGTGTCTGGACTCCAGGTCCGGACCTGTTAGGAACACTTGGAGCCGTCCGACACGGCTCTAGCCAGGTAAAGGCTTAGGGCAGAGTGACTTCTGTGGTTTTGGACAACTGATTTCCGGTCGGTGGCGGAGGGCCAGGTGGCTGACGGGGCCTAGGTTCGGGTCCTCAGCCCGCCGGACGCCCTTCCTCCCTCGCAGCCGGAAGCAGACCTGAGCTTGCGTCTGGCTCGCTCGGGTGGCTGAATCAGCCGTAGAAGGGCGGTGTGTCAGGACTCCAGGTCCGGACCTGTTAGGAACACTTGGAGCCGTCCGACACGGCTCTAGCCAGGTAAAGGCTTAGGGCAGAGTGACTTTTGTGGTTTTGGACAACTGATTTCCGGTCGGTGGCGGAGGGCCAGGTGGCTGGCGGGGCCTAGGTTCAGGTCCTCAGCCCGCCAGGACGCCCTTCCCCCCTCGCAGCCGGAAGCAGACCTGAGCTTG
>VZQC01015347.1:3487-13957 GCA_009823505.1 Rhizomys pruinosus | reverse complement strand
TTTTTAGCAGCGTTTTTTTTTTTTTTTTTTTTCACAAATCATCCAAAAATTCTACTGATGACTTAGGATGTGTCCCAGGTTCTTTTGTTCTAGTTAAATGTACTCTCAGTTGTGAACAGTGAAGCTGAATAAAAAGAAAAAGAAATAAGGATATTTTAAAGACATATTATGGGCTTTGACCATTTAGACTTTAATGTTAAACTGCATCCTCCCCAGGTAGATATGTGCAGGCAGAGATAAAGAGTCCCAGAAGACAGGTGATGTCACATACATGCAGTATTATCACCTTACCCAAGGCCAAGACTGAAGAAGTAACTACTTGAGTCTGTGCAACCCAGCATACGTGACCTAGCTCAGTTCTGCTGGTGGCTGGTAGGAATGCTCTGGGGAAAACTTCAGCACACCAAAATCTGTGTGCCCTCAGAAGTGTCTCACTACCATACTGCTGAGCACTCTTCCAGGGAACTTCTCTCTGCCTTATCTTCAGCACATCCTCAGAGATCGGCTCTCCCCACTCTGCCAAGGCTTTCCTCTTGCTAGTGCAAGGTCGCAGGCTCCTCGGGGTCATTCACAGCACATCTCCAGCTACCTATTGCCAGGCTTCAGCTTCCCATCCCCTGTGAGCATTATGGATAGTGATGTTACAGCTCTAGTGGCTAATCAGGAGGGCACCCAAACACAAGCACAAGTTGTGATTCAGTTTAAGACAATCACAGTTGGAGGCTGCTGGGAGGAGGGGCAGACAAACCTCAGCTTCATCACCTAAACTGAGGAGCAAATCACAGAAAAGTCCTTCTGGATTAGACCTTACCTTGCCAAGGTATTTTCCCCTGCCTTGAAATACACTGAACTAGGGGCTGGCGAGATGGCCTAGCGGTTGAGAGTGCCGACTGCTCTTGCAGAGGACCCGGGTTCGATCCCCAGCACCCACATGGGGGCTGAGAGCCATTTTTGGCTCCAGTTCCAGGGGAATCAGACGCCCTCATCTGACCTCCATAGAATTACATGACACGGATGCACGGACCTGCATGCAGACAGTACATTCAGACACATAGAAATAAATACATAAATAAATAAATAAATAAATAAATTAATTAATTAATTAATAAAAATTAAAAAAAAGTAATACACTGAACCTGAGGAACAACTGCTAGTGCCTCACACACATTCCTATGGTTTGAATGAGAATGACTCCAAAGGCTTCAGATATTTGGACACTTGGTCCACAATTCTTGGGTCTGCTTCGAAAGGTTCATGTAACTTTCAGAGGTGTGGTCCCTGTTGGAGGAAGCACTTCACTGAATACTGATTTCAACATATACTGCTTGACCACCCCCATCTGGCTCCCTGCTTCCTGTGCCAGTTGGAAGGTGTAAGCCTCCATCTTTCTGCTTAGGCCATATCTACTGCCATGGCTTACCACCATAAGGGACTCTTGTCCATCTGTAACCATAAGCACAATGTATTCTATCTTATTTAATTTCTCTGTGTCACAGTGTTTTATCAAACCCCCAGAAAAGCAGCTAAGACACAGGATAATGATGAGCTACTCAAGCTCAAGGCAAAAGGCTGGGGTTGGGATGACTCTCCGTTCATCTGTGAAGTCATGGTTCAGCTTAAAGAATATGATAGAGACAGCTTTACAAAGACACCTTGGACACTGGGTGGTCCTGTGCTGCAGAGGTTACCTGGTCCTAGGGGAACATGTAGGATGGACGCCCCTTTGTCTAGTCAAGGCTGTAGGATGGAAGCCCCTTTGTCTAGTCAAGGCTTCACAGTTGACTGAGCTGGCTTCAGCACAGAGGCACATTCTTGGTCCCTCTACATTTGCTGTGTGTAAAAGGAAAAGCCACAAATCCTTCCAGCTGCCCCGGAGAACCACAAGAAATGATCTGGAGAGGAACGTAAATGAGATGTTCGCTCATGACTTCTTCTGCTAACCATGCCAAAGGAAAGCTCCTCTCAGCCTGGCTTCAGGACCCCATCAGGAACCAGTCCTTAGGGCAATAGCGCCACTCAGTGAGTGGGCTGAGCTCTAGGGCCAAGCAAGGAGGATCTAACAAGAAAACTATTATCTCCTTGCATTAATGGATTCACTTTTCATATAGTACCTGGATCAGATTTGGATGTACTTAATCCCAGAACCTTAGTTATAACCTTCAGAGAACATAGGAGGCAGGGTGTCACTGTTCAATCCTTCAGTATTCACAGTTTGGATTCTAAGTGACCCCAGAGTCCAAGGACACAGATGGGCTGCACCATATGGAGCAGCCACAGAGTTTCAAAATGGCTGCATCCACATTAAAAGAAGAAAGGAGAAAAGAGGTAGAGCAGGTCATGAGAGGACATGCAGTCTGTATACATGGGAGCTCCAGTCATAAAGTGGTTATCTCCCATGAGGAAGGGATCGTCTTCCCCTCCCCTCGCTCCACATGTGCTCTTTCTTGGAGATTCTCCAGGCTGAGACTGCAAATATCACTAGAATACAGAGAGCAGTCTCTTGAGGATCCATTATTTACAAAGATGATATTGTTTCCCTGGAGTTCAGCTAATCATTATGAATATAAATGGACCTTGCTTTAGAGGAAATGAAAGGGCCAGGCCAGCACCCTCTGTGGGATAGCACATATGTCCTTAGGATGGATACTACTGCCTGTTTCAGGGAGTAGGTGGGGGGCATGGGGGCTAAATTTGTACCAGATTCAAAGAGAAAAAGTGTGCTGGGGGGAGAAGTTGCCTTCTTTCACATTAGGTCTTGATGAAAAAGGCACCCTACTCATCATAGGACACCACTCACAGCCCTGCCTGGAATTCCTCAGGCCCCTCCAGCTGAGGCTTGTCCTCACAGACCTGCCTATAATTCTTTCTACTTCAGCAAGTATATCTGGGCTCTGCACTTCCAGGAACCCTGGTTCACTTTTTTCCCCAGTACATAAATGAAGACTCCCATCCCTACTCTGGTACTCAGGAACCCACATACTCCTAGGTCAGCACTCAAAGCCCTTCCTACCTCTCCCATCTCATCAGTCACAGCACTGACCTAGTCCTCATGTAGTGATTTTTCATGTTGTGTCCAATTATATAGCTCTGCCCTGTCATGAGCAGTTACCATTCACAACTATTAGCTGATACTCTGGGAGCCCAGCATTCCTAAGTCAGCACACATAGCCCTGCCCACCACTTCACTCTGAGTACTCACAGACCAGCCTATCTAAAGTAGAAAGCTCTGACCCCACTTACCAGTCACAGCCCTACCTTGCATACTCCAGGCTCCGCCCACTATTTTTGAACTCTAAGCCAAATCCACTCTTACCTCAGCATTCACAGCCATGCCCTTTTCCTTCTGCAGCTCAGAGCTTCATTAAGTCAGTATCCAGTGCTCCATTCCCACTTCTCTGTCACCACTCACACCCTATCCCATACCTCTACATCAGGAGCCAAGTCCCACCTTTTTCCTTCAGGGACACTCTGCTACATTATAACAGGGCCTAAAGCACCACCTCCCTACCACAAGTCACCACTGAGTCCCACTCAGGAACTGACAAGGCCCTGTCCACATAAGTCAACACACAAATTCCTTCACCACTCCTAAATTAGCAAGCATTGCTGTGTCTTCATCCTCCAACGGCCCTCTTCTCAACATCATATTTCACTGCTCATCCTCAGACTGCTAATCCTGGGTCCATGCTCCCCTATATCAGGACTCATACACATGCCCACAAATCCAACCTCACCTGTCATAGCCCCTTCCTGGGACTCCAAATGTCCTGTCTACCCAGATCAGTACTCAGACACCCACATGACTCTGCCCAGTACCATGCACCATTCCATGAACTCACCGCTTCCCTTAACATCCAACAGATTGTGCAGAATCCAAGGTCCCATCATTAACTCCTATGTGGGTGCTCCAGCCCAGATGGCTTCCTCACAGCTAGGCACCCCAGCTCAACCTTAGGGCTCCCAGCTTTGCCCTGCTCCTGGTGCAGACCTACCCACAGCACACCTTATCACTCACAGCCAGTTCTAATATGTGGTTAATGGGAAACGGGAGTAATGGGTAGGATAGAGTAATGGGGTTGGGAACCTGAGGGTAGGGCAGAAGGAGTAATGAGAGAAGGAATAGCTGATACTAAAAGCCTTTTCAAAGAGTCATATGGAAACCTACTATAGAAGCTTCTTTCAATATATAGGAATTTCAAAATTAAACAAGTTTAAGTGCAGTTATTTTCTAGCAGGCATTCAATGGTCCTACTAGACACAACAGGGGAGCAAATGTAAAGCCCAGTGCTATGAATGGACATCCTCTTTTGGAGTTGTTCACCGGAAATTTCCCATAGACCCTTAATCAATACTGGCAATTATAACTGCACTTGGTCACCCACCAGAACCTGGCTAAAAGATCCCACTGCTGAAGACAATACACATGCAAGTTATAAATAAGGGGAAATCATCTGGTGCAGACCTCAAAGTCTCATCTCTGTTGGCCTGCTTTCATAGTACTTGAGGATGCTATGCATGTTATTGGCAGAGAAATCTAATCATGAATCTTAACCAACTGTGAATCTTCAGACTAAACCATCTGCTGTGCTGGACAGTTTCGTCAACTTGACACTAAATTTCCTAATTGAGAAAGCCTCAATTGGGGAGGAAGCCTCAATTGGGGAGGAAAGCTCAATTGGGGAATTGGCTCCATTGGTCTGGCTTGTGGCCACGTCTGTGAAGTATTTCCTTGATTGTTGAGGGATGTGGGAGGGCCCAGCCCTTTGTGGATGGTGACATCCCTGGGCAGGTGGTTCTGCACTGTATAAGAAAGCATGCTGAGCATGGGGCAGGGGAGAAAGCCAGTAAGAACCATTTCTCCATGACCTATGCTTCAGAGCTTGCCTCTAGTTTCCTGGCCTGAATTCCTAAATTGAGCTCCTTAAATGATGAACTGTGACCCTGGAGATGTGAGCCAAATAAACCCTTTCCTCTTCAAGTTGGTATTGGTCAGAGTGTTTTGTCACAGCAATTGAAGAGAAACTAGAACACCTGGCTTGACAAAATATGCCCACTCTTAGAACAATGGCATGAATGTTATGGGAGTAAACAATCACCATATAATTGGATTTAAGGGCTGCTTCAAAATATGATTCTGCAAAATAGACATGATGTTAAACT
This sequence comes from Rhizomys pruinosus, assembly GCA_009823505.1. Taxonomy (NCBI): domain Eukaryota; kingdom Metazoa; phylum Chordata; class Mammalia; order Rodentia; family Spalacidae; genus Rhizomys; species Rhizomys pruinosus. The sequence goes on along the minus strand of VZQC01015347.1, from coordinate 8,797 downwards.
GACTCATAGTGACTTAAGGACATGCCCACAGATTTACTGAAGCTCTGAATCTCACCAGAGAATGTTCTTTTTGCAGGAGATGGAGAATAACATAGACTCACAAATGGTCAACCTGAGAAGAATAAGAGAGTGCAGAGTGCTCAAGCATAAATGGGATACTTATATCACACAGCCTGAACACCCAAGATTCAGGGATGATATCAGAACAAGGGTGGGAATATTGTAAGACCAAGAGGTGGTATATGAAAACCAGGAAACTGTGCTGTCTAGAAATCCCAGGGCAGTTCTACAAATAAACCCAAATACTTATGACAACATCTGCAAATATTTCATACTCAAAACAAATAGGGAGCCAGCACAGATGGAGGAAGGGCAAGAAGGTCCAGCTCTAGCTGATGATCTATTAGTAATTAAAAGGAGGACGTTTTCTTAATTTGTAATACTGAAGAGGTTGAACAGACTCCACGGGAGAGACACGAATCAAAGAGCATTTAGAAAATTGAGATTAGAGGGCTGGAAAGATGTCTCAGCTGTTAAGGGCACTGACTGCTCTTGAAGAGGACCCATGTTCCATTTCCAGCACCTACACGGTGGCTAAGAACAGTCTTTAAAACTAGTTCCTGGGGAACTCAACACACTCCTCTGACCCCTGTAACATTGCACTACACGGGTGCAGCTACCTACATGCAGACAGTACAATCATACACATAAAAAGTAAAACTAGTGTGCACAGAGCTTAGATTGAGGGATTTCCCAGGACCACCTGAAATACAGGTCGGGACTGGATGCTTCAGCCAGGTGGATTGTTGGATAACTGAATCACTGTACTGTGTGGCTGTGGGGGCAGAATTGCTCTGTTAGCTGGTATAAAAGTTGGGCCTGTTGCCACTGTGAGACTTGAATGCACAGAGCATAGATCAGGGGATTTCTCAGGACCATCTGAAGCATAGAGTACCAGGGCATGGGCCAAGTGAGCCCCCCCAACTGGAATTGCGGAGGAAGTGTCCAAGTGGGACCACAATAGTGATTCCAGGGTGGAAGGCAAGGCCATCACCAAACCCTAGAAACAACCTAGAGAAAGTGGCTGGCAGGAAGCAGAGTGAAAACTGTTATCAGCATGGTACTGACTGGGTTGTTCCCTAGCCGATTTTTGAAGAACCTTCAGAATAGAAAGCGAAGACTGTGTTAGACTTTCAATATATAACCAAAATTGAAAGCCTGAAATCTCAACAAGTCAACGCTCCATAAACAAGGAGAAAAAAATGAAGGTATCTGAAGGAGGCAAGCAAAGCGATCCGTCAACACAGTGAAGAAACATTTGGGATTCACATCATAATACAAAACAGAAAGAAACCCACATGCCAAGGGCACAAGGAAGGAACAACTTGGGAATAATTCCCACCAAGCTCTACCAAACCTATGGGAGATTCCTACAGTGAGATCTCCCTGGAGGTAGTCCAGGACACAGATCTTAGAGGAACAATTGCACACATATTCAAAGAAATCAAAGAATATTAAAGAACAAGTCAGAGAACTAAAGAGAGAAAACAAAAAACTCAAGAAGGACCTAGAGGGAGAGAATGACAATCTTTGGAAAGAAGTAAAGGGAGAGATTGACAAACGCTGGAAAGAACTAGAGGAAGAGAATGGCAAACTCTGGAAGGAAGTGGAAACACTGAAAAGATCCCATGCTGAAATAGAAAAGGAAACCAACCAGCAAAGCAAGGAGGAAGAGATTGAGAAGCTCCAAAAGGAAGTGGAAATACTAAAGAAATCACAGGATGAAATGAAAAAGGAAATTTAAAACACTCATCCAATCAAGACGAAAGGAATGAATAAACCCTCAGAAGTAGAATGGAGGAAGCCGAACAAAGAATATCAGACCAGGAAGATAATGGAGAACAACTATAAAGATCAAGTAAAGTTTATGAAAAATTAAAAAATACACAAAAGTGGAACAACCAGGAAATGTGGAACACTATGAAAAGATCAAATCTCCACATCATAGGAATAGAAGAAGCAGAAGAATAACAAGAAAATGATATTGAACAGATCTTCAACAGCAGAACAATAAATGAAAATTTCCCCAAACTCAAATACAAGCACACAGAACTCCAAACAGACAAGATCAAAAAGAAACTCCCTGCACCATATCATAGTTAAAATGCTAGATGCCCAAAACAAACACAAAATTCTGAAAGCCACAAGAAAAGACAACAAGTTACATACAAGGGGGAACCCATCAGAAATACAACTGAGTTTTCATTGCAAAGTATGAAAGCAAGAAAAACATTGAGCAAATCATTCCCAGTGTTAAAGGACTATAGATGCCAACCCAGGTTAATATACCCAGCAAAAAGGTCAATGATAGTTGAAGGAAAGAGAAAAGTCTTCCATGACATATACAAGAAGATAGAATAGATGCCTGGAAAACTAACGCTTCAGAGAATACTTGAAGCAATTCAAGGGACAGAAGTGAGGAGCAAATATCCCCAGGCATCTAGAAAGATAAATTAATAAAAGCATAACTGCAGAAGTAGAAAACTAGACCAAAAATGCAAATGGATTAGAAGGTAAAAGGAAGCAACACACACCTTTCAATTGTAACCTTAAATATTAGTGGACAATACTCCCCAATCAAAAGACTTAGACTGAGAGAATGGATTAGGAAACATAACCTATCTATATGCTGTCTACAAGAAACACAACTCAATCTCAAGGATAGGCACCAACTTAAGGTGAAAGGATGGGAAAAAATATTCCAAGCAAATGGTAGGTACCAAAAAGAAATCAGGAGTTGCTATTTTAATATCAGACAAAATAGACTTCAAAGTAAAAGCAATCAGAGGAGACAAAGAGGGCCTTTACATGTTTATCAAAAGAACAATTAACTATGAAGATTTCACAATCATGAATATATATGCATCAAACTCTGGTACACCAAACTTTATAAAGACAATTCTTCAGGACCTCAAGGCACAGACTAACCCCAGCACACTCATAGTAGGGGACTTCAATTCCCCACTGAGCTCTTTTGACAGGTCGACTGGACAAAGAATAAACAGACATCTGAACTGAATATACAGTACACCAAATGGACCTCAGAAAAATCTACTGAATATTCCTCCCAAATACCTGAGAATATGCTTTCTACTCAGCACCCCATGGCACATTCTCCAAAATCAACTACATACTGGGACACAGAAAAAAACCTCAACAACTACAAAAAGATTGAACAGGATCTAGTACTAAGCTACCATTTATTTTCAGACTTAGGAATTTTGGGTATATGGGTGGATGGTAAGCATGCATATTTTAGATAATATAAGATCAAAAGAATGAGGTAAAAAAACTAGTATGTCATGACAATATGTCTAACCACAGTATTTATTTTATGGGAGTGATTCTTAGCATTTCTTATACAAGCCTGCTTGAGCTTTTGTCCAAGCCTTTTCTAAAATATTATACAGTAGTTAAAAGTATCAGACTGGTGTAACTTAGCCTTTCTGGATGCTTAATGACCATACAAATTTGGCCAAGGGTCTTAAGGGATAACTTTGTTCCTTGCCCTCAGAGTTCAACTAAGTCCCAGAGGACTATGCAAGGGGGCATCTCTTGAAATGTCCTGCAAATGTGAGTCACCAGTCTTCCTGTGCAGGGAGGTCTTGGGAATCCACTAATGGGACTTCAGCAATTATCTAATCTATAAAAAGGAAAGTCTGTTCAGGCTTCAGAAAGGGAAGCCTGGTCTAGCAAGACCTGACTTTGTCCTCAAGTGGATGGAACTGGTATATGGAAAAGCTAAAATGAGCCAGGGGTTCCCTCCCCACCTCCAAATCCTGAGTGACCCTTGAGGACCAGGTCCTCAACTGACCTTGAGAAAACAAAAACTTTGGTTAATTTGGGCTAACTGTGTGTCCTTAAACATCCAAAAGGAAAGTATATCCAGAAATAAGTAATTAGTAAGGCCTGAGAAATTTACTTCAGGTATAAAACTTGAGAACTTTTTGAGACAAAAAGACAAAAAAAAAGGAAAAAAAAAAGAGCACAGTTGTTTTGCCTATGTTACTGGCAAAGGCAGCTACCCTGTGGCTGACACTGCTTTTGCCATCCTTCAAAGACATAACACACAGTTTTTCAAACTTCCAAAATGGACTGAAGACTCATGTCTTTCAAAGAATCCTCCAAAATTTCAGTGCCAGATGGGAACTGCTAGACATCCAGCTTGTGGACTGAGCTACTACTGAAGTTTCAGCCTCTTCAGAATATAAACTGCCATTGTTGGACTACCCAGGCTGCATCATGGAGACCAGTACAGGAAGACAAAGACAGGATGTGGTGCTTACTGGACCTCATCTGGTGACCATGGGAAGGGAAAACCTCAGTGTGTAGCACAAGGACAGAAGAGATGGTGGTTTGGTCTTGCCAAGGAGGAGCTTTCAAACATGACATCTTTCAGCCTAATAAAGAAAAAAATCAATCATAAACTGAATATGCTAAAACCTATGATATATGCGGCATGCTTATATGCATATTTTGGACTGATGTAAATTGGAGAGAATAAAAACAACAGCACCAGAAGGACTGGGTCAAAGAACTGACCGAAGCGGTGATCATCTGCTTGAACCAGTAAACTTCAGCATCAAAAATTTTAAAACAGACTGAGTAAAAGATGAAAGATATGCTTGGAAGAATGCATGAGCTCTGGTAGGGTGGGGGAGTCAAGGAATGGGGCACAGGTCTAGATTTGATTAGAAATTTTGTATGAAATGTACAAAGCTTCAATAAAATTTGGCTTTAAAAGATAAATGAAAGTTAAAACAGGTTACATGCTACAACCATTCATAATTAATCCTTATTTAATCCTATAGTGTGTTCTATCATATAGGAATATTAATATTTATATTCTAAAAAAAGATAGAATGTAAAGTTATACTTCATTTTCCCTGCATGCAACTTTACTGTCAAAATGTGAATCTCTAAATGTGCTTTGGAATTAACCTATAGTTTATTGTCAGATTTTGTAATTTTAATTTATGTGTGCAGTGTATATATGCACATTTTGGAATAATATAAAATCAAAGGGAACAAAAAAATTAGAGAAAAACCTATTCAAAGAACTGACCAAAACAGTAAACTTGTGCCTCAAAAAGGTTATAAAAAACTGAGAAAAAGATGTGAGACAGGACTTAACGTGTATGACTGAATCCATGAGCTCTGATGAGGGGTGGGGGGCATGGATGGGGGAATGAGTCTAAATTTGATTAAGAAATGTTGTATGAAATGTGCTCAATAAAAGTTAAAAAAGTT
>VZQC01015340.1:1990292-2073828 GCA_009823505.1 Rhizomys pruinosus | reverse complement strand
GGTCTCCATTCTCAGAGTCTACGTTCTGCAGTCTGTTAGCACTCTGATTTTCCTTTCCTGCTCTACCTTAGGTCTCCATTCTTGGAGTTTATGTTCTGCAGTCTGTTAGCACTCTGATTTTCCTTTCCTGCTCTACCTTAGGTCTCCATTCTCAGAGTCTAAGTTCTGCAGACTGTTAGCACTCTCATTCTCCTTTCCTGCTCTACCTTAGCTCTCCATTCTCAGAGTCTGCATTCTGTAGTTTGTTAACACTCTGATTTTCCTTTCCTGCTCTACCTTAGCTCTCCATTCTCAGAGTCTGCATTCTGTAGTTTGTTAACACTCTGATTTTCCCTTCCTGCTCTACCTTAGCGCTCCATTCTCGGAGTCTGCGTTCTGCAGTCTGTTAGCACTCTGATTTTCATTTCCTGCTCTACCTTAGCTCTCCATTCTCGGAGTCTAAGTTCTGCAGGCTGTTAGTACTCTCATTCTCCTTTCCTGCTCTACCTTAGCTCTCCATTCTCAGAGTCTGCATTCTGTAGTTTGTTAGCACTCTGATTTTCCCTTCCTGCTCTACCTTGGCGCTCCACCCTCGGAGTCTGCGTTCTGCAGGCTGTTAGCACTCTCATTCTCCTTAGGACACTGAATCTCCTTGGGGGCTCTTCCTTTGCCTTGCTCCTTTTATTTTTCATCCCCCATTGATGTAGCACCATCACGTCCCCAAACATTGACCTAACCGATTTTTTTTTTACTCCCAAACAATGTAGTTATCATGATTATTTATTAATTTTCCCTCATAGGTTTTTCTGTGTGATCTCTTATTTATTTTCTATAACTTTTTGTTAAGCTATGTCATCATAATGAGAGAATCCTGAACTTCAGTGTTTCATTTTTCATTCATCATGTTTCAGCCACCACTAAATAGCTGAAACAAATTTACAAAGAGAAAAATGTTTTAGATGCTTAACATTTTGATTACTTGGTTTTGCTATTTTGAGAAGAAGAGTATAGCATAATAGGATCATAAGATGGAGAAAAATCTCTTTGTTGCAGTGAATAAAAGAAAAAGGGAAGGTCTGAGGTTCCACAATCTCTTTCAAAGGACTGTACAGTGACTGACCTGAAGGCTTCCACTAGACCCTACCTTGTCAAGGTTACACCAGTTCTCAGGAGCACCTCTCTGGGGACAAAACCTCCAGAACAAGGCCTGCTAGGCTACATGTATAATCCAAAATCTAGCTATGACCTAAAATATTCCTCAGCAAAGAAAGAAAACTAATACTTCTTTGTTTCGTTATATCCAATAGGACCATGCTTTGCTGTAGACAAGACAAATGAGATTTCAAAGTAAAGTAACTTGCTTCCAATGCAGCTAAACAACAGCAGATCCAAGATTTTAAATCTAGTTTGTCACACTCAAATCTGTTTTCACCTGTGACATGCTGGCCTTGTAGAAGTACACAAAGACCACATTTTATTTGTTAGATTTTTTAATACTAACATAAAATAAATTCATCTAATAAAACTATGATTGGAGAGTCTGTTCTGCACCATATGTTTTATTTGACCCATTTGTATCTTTCCTCCTACCACTTTTCTATTTAAGGCACTAGTTACATCCCATTTAGATTTCCTTGATAACCCCTTAATTATTATTCTCTTCTGTCTCTAGGTTCCACTCTACTTGTGTGCAGTGTTCCTGGATCATCTTTTATCATGTCATTCTGCTCATAATTAGTAGAGGTTTCTAATTGCTTACACCACCAAATATGGCTTATCCATTTAACCTATATACTTTCATTCTTTGTGTTCAAATATCTATTCTGATATATATATATATATATATATATATATATATATCCTCTGCATTTATTCTTTGCTTTGCCAAATGTATATTTTATTTACCTTCATTTATAGAAATGATTTTCTTTCTCAGTATGAAGACAAATGCTTATCTTATAAACAGATCAATTCCTCCTTGGTCATAACACAAAAGACTGATGTACCAAGATTGTGTAGGCTGTATAAGAGAAGAGTGACTATCAGTGTGACCATCACCTTAAAATATTCACCTGAGAGAAGCATGTTTATTATGTGTAATTCAAAAGGGAAAAACAAAGTGTGGTAGAGATATATTATGTGGAGAATAGTAGGTTTGGGGAAATTTAATATCTGCCTCAAGAGACAGTAAATTTTCTTTTCAAATGAATTAAGTAAAATCCAGATCCACTGTTGATAATGTGATGTCTACATCATTATTTATGTTATAGTAATGCAAATTGCTGGTGTTTTCCCTCCTAGACTTGAACTCTTTAAAAAATAAGGAGGGTTTGACAAACACATTTTGGCGCTATGTGATTTGGGGCAAGCTCTCTAATGTCTACCAGCCTCACCTTCTTCTGTGTTTTGGTATTCTGGGTTGAACTTCTTGTTTCTTCATTTCTATGTGGAATACCTAACTGTAGGCACTTCAGAATGTGATCATTTTAAAGTAATCAAGTTAAAGAGTAACTTGCAGTAGGTCCCAAACCCACATAACTGGTATTTATAAAAAGGAACATTATAGACACAGAAATGTAGACAAAAGAAAAATGATATGAAGAGACATGGGGGGGGTTCTTCTCATAATTCAAGGAAAAGAGACTAGCAAAAATTCTTCCCTTAAAGCCTTTAGAAAAAGCGAACACTGTTGACACTTAAGTGTGGATTTCCCAGCTTCCCAGCTGTGGTGGTTTGAATGAATGTCCCCCATAGGCTTCAAGTATTCAGACATTTTGTCTCCAGTTGGTGGCACTGTTCTTGGAGGTCTTAGAAGGTGTGGCGGTGCTAGAGGAAGTGTGTCACTGGGGGCAGGCTTAGTGAGTTTAACAAGCCTTGCTGTCTCCAGTCACTCTCTCTCTCTGCTTCCTGTTCTCATTGTGAGATGTGACCCTCGGCTTGCTGCTCCAGCCCCGGCCACCATGCCTCTGCCACAATGGACTCTGATTCCCTGGAACCGTCAATTGTAAGCTCAAATAAACTCTTCCTTTATAAGTTACTTTGGTCATGGTGTTTTATCACAGCAACAGAAAAATGACTAATACACCAGCTATGAAAAAGAAATTTATGCTGTTTATGTAAAAAACATTACAGAATGCGGACTTTATGATTCTAATGTTTATGTCTCTCACACTGTTGATTAGATTGGCTTCATTATGCAAAGGGTTTTAAGCAAATGAAGTAAATATAAAAGAGATCTTAATGGAAGAAAAGTTTGTGTGAAGAAATAATAGGGTTCGACCAAACCACCACATCGTACAGTGGTAATTCCTGTGTGCTCATAATGTACATGGCTGTGTGCACCATGGAAGGCACCAGTGCTGGGGGATTTCTGATAAAAAAATTAATTCCATGCTAAAAGTACTGACTGTAGGATAGGAGAAACCCCTGCATGTCAACCTCTAACATATTCTCTTGAACTAAGCTCCGCTGAATCAACTTCTGATTAAACTAGTAGAAGGATTAAGAAAGGAGTCAAGTCACCAGCCTAAAATAAATCCTGTTCTAGGGGCTGGAGAGATGGCTCAGTGGTTAAGAGCACCAACTGCTCTTGCAGAGGACCCAGGTTCCATTCCCAGCACTGACATAGCGGCTAAGAACCATCTTTAACTCCAGTTCAAGGAGAATCCAACACCTTCTTCTGACCTCTGTGGCATTGCATGACACAGGTGCACAAACCTACAGGCAGATAGTACATTCATACACATAAAAAATAAATAAAAAATTTTAAAAATCCTGTTCTCTTTTTGCTTAGAATACCATCTACTTGTGGAACTGAGAGAGAAATTTTTATTTGATATCAGAGAAGATGGGTAAAAGAAAGAAAAAAGAAAAACCTTCTGATATTTGGGTGATTAGAAATTCATAGTTAATGGGGTCAGTAAAGACATATATAAAGTAAAAAAACAGAAGCAGATGAAGTACATGCAAGGAAGTAAAATATGAATACTATAAAAAGGAGAGTTACAATTTAGAATGATTTGAGGACCTCATTGAAGTTTAGGAAACAAAGGAGAAATGGAAAAATGAAAGGAAAGTTAGAGCTGGGATCAGTACTGGTCAGTTCCACAAGAATGAATCTCAAAAACATTATGCAACTTAGAAGAAGCCAGACAGAAAAGTTTTGCATGTTGTTATTCTATTTATATTAAATGTTCATCATACACAAATCCATAGATAGCAAGCTAGTGTTTGCCAGGGGTGTGGGAGAGAATAGAAGATGGAATAACTGCTTTTGGTCACAGGGTTTCCTTTAGAAATGATGAAAATACATGGAAAATAGAAAAAAGTGGTGACTGTACTACACTGCTATTCAGTATATGGGTTAGATTCCAGTGAGATGTATTATTTGAAATGGTTAAAGATCAATGTTATGCTAACATTATGAATTTTACTTAGAAAAATAAAGGACACATCAGATCGACTGTAGGAGTTAGGAATTCCAAACCCTCTTCCCTCCTCCTCCTCATCCTCCTCCTCTTCTTTTCCTCTTCTTCCTCCTCTTCTTCTTTTTACTTGTTCAAGAATATGTTTCCTGTTTGGAGAAATTTAGGTCATTTTCCCTCCTTACTGTGTGATGTCAATTAAATGAAGTACTTACCCATGAGGCTTCTTAGTGAGAAATAACCTACAGGATTTATGAAACACCAAGGTTATGGAGATAACAAAGAAGTTATATTTTCCCAAAATAACAAAAATGATATTAACCATGGTTAGTAGACAATAGATGTGCAGAAACACAAATATACAGTAAGAGTCAACAAACACACAAACAAAATTATAAGTAAAACTGGGAAGATATATTTAAAAATTGTAAGCAAGAACTTTCAAGCCCAATTATCACTATTTTTAGACTGTGAACTTTTTTGTATTACTTTTTTATTGTTATTAAACTTTTTCCACACATCATACATCATTTCTCAATCGAATCTAGGGTCACTTCCCTTTCCACGTCCCCTACCCCACCTGAGTTCCCACACTGCCACACATGTCCTGCATCTCTTTCTGAGACCTTCCAGAGTTTCTTTTTCCAGTTCTTTTGTTGTTGTTATTCTCCCCAACTTGAGGATTTCCTTTACTTTCTTTCTTTCTTTCTTTCTTTCTTTCTTTCTTTCTTTCTTTCTTTCTTTCTTTCTTTCTTTTTTTCTTTCTTTTTTTTTTTTTTTTGATAAAAGATGTCATATTTTCCTTAAGGAAGTGTTTGAAGATTCCTCCTTGGCAAGCCCAAACAACCATCAATCTTGCCCTTGTGCTCCACAATGGGGTCTTTCCCTCCCATGGTCACCCAAATGAGGTCCAGTAAGCACGAATCCTGTCTTGATCTTCCTGTACTGGCCTACATGATATAGCCTGGGGAGTCCAGCAAGGGCAGTCTATACTCTGACAAGGCTAAAATCCCTGTAGCTGCTCAGTTCACAAGCTGGGTATCTCAGTATTCCCCATCTGGTATTGAAAGTTTGGACCACTTCTGGATATATACCCACAAGACTCATCCTACTGCAGAGATACATGTACAGCCATGTTTATTGCAGCTCTCTTCACAATAGTGAAGAGCTGGAACCAACCCAAGTGCCCCTTAACAGATGAGTAGATAGAGAAAATGTGGTACGTCTACACAACGGAGTTCTATGCACCAGTAAAGAAAGATGGCATCATGAAATTTGCAGGTAAATGGATAGAACTAGAAAATTTTATGTTAAGTAACACAGTCCCAGGAAAACAAAAGATGAATGGTATCCCTCATCTTTGGATGCTAGCACCAAGTACCTACTCGTGGAGCAGACTGAGCAACATTGATGTTGTATTCTTCCTGATCTGAAGGCAACTGTGCTCTTGTATTATGAGTCACAGGACAGATTCTGGAACTAGCCTACCATTTATTTTCAGACTTTGGATTTTGGTATGTGATGGTGGGTATTTATGCATATTTTGGAGTAGTATGGAATTAAAATGGAAAAATGCAAATCAAGAATTATGATATGGAAATAACATGTAGTTTGTTTTCAGAAGATACAATTTTAAAATAGGTGGGATGTATCAGGCTGGTGTAACTTAGCCTTTCTGGGTGGTTAAAGACCATACTTAATGCCTATACTAATTTGGCTGAGGGACCCAAGGGATAACTTTGTTCCTTGCCCGCAGAGGTCAACTAAGTCTTAGGGGACTATGCATGGGGGCATCTCTTGAAATGTCCTGCAAATGAGGGTCACTAATCTTCCTGTGCATGGAGGTCTTAGAGATCCACTAATGGGACTTCAGCCAGTGTCCAGTCTATAAGGAGGAAAGTCTGCTCATGCTTCAAAAAGGGAAGCCTGTTCTAGCAAGACCTGACTTTGTCTTCGAGTGGATGGAACTGGTAAATGAAAAGCTGAAAGGAGATAGGGCCCCCCCTCCGGGGGGTTGAATAGCTTTAGTGTCAACTTGACACAACTGAGTTGAGGGAGTCTCAGTTGGCGAATTGGCTCCATTGGATTGGCCTGTGGCCACATCTGTGGAGTATTGTCTTGATTGTGGAGCAATGTGGGAGTACCCAACCTACTCTGGGTGGTGCCACCCTGAGCAGGTTGTTGTGTACTATATAAGAGGGCATGCTGGGCATGGGCCAGGGGAGCAAGCCAGTAAACAGCATTCCTCCCTGGCCTGTGCTTCAGCTCCTGACTCCAGGTTCCTACCCTGAATTTCTGCCTTGGGATCTCTAAGTGATGAACTGTGACCCAGGAGATGTAAGCTGAATAAACCCTTTCCTGCCCACATTGGTGTCAGTCAGAGTGTTTTGTCACAGCAATGGAAGACGAATTAGAACTCCCCCACCACCACCACCACCAAAAAAAAAAAAAAAAGAACAAGAGACCCCTGAGGACCAGATCCTTAACTGACCTCAAAAACAAAAACCTTGGCTAATCTGGGTAACTGTTGGCCTTAAGCATCAAAAAGGAAAGTAAAACCAAAAATAATCACTAAGGCCTCAGAAATTGTACTTCAGTTATAAAACTTAAGATCTTAGTAAAAAGACAAAAAGAAAAACAAAGAGAGAGCACTGTTATTTTGCCTGTCTTCAATTCTTAGACTGTAAACTTTTTACAGATTAAAAAATTGTTTTGGAAATTAAACAGTTAAGTGAAATTCCAATTCATTTGAAAAAATACTAGAACATATGTGGTCCTAGCATATAGTATAACAGAAAATATCGGGGATCTCCCAAGACCACCTGAAGTNTAGAATCTAAATAGTATCAAAAATTGTATGCAGTAGGTGAAAAGCAGTGGATTTATGGGCCGGTTTTGAAAACGGAACTGACAGTATTGCCTGAAAGATGAGATGCAGACTGTGAGAGAAAGAAAGGAAACAAGGATATGCCCATCATTGGCTTCAGCAACTATAACTATGAAACAGCCTCTCTCTGGGTGGACAGAGGCAGGAAGAGCATATTTCAGAAAGAATACCAAGTCCTTGCTTTTACGCCCATTGCATTTGAGATTCCTGCTAGGAACCATAGCTGGGTTTCCAACTAGGAAGTAGGTCTATATGACAGAAGATCAGGGAGCTCCAGACTGAGTATCTGTAAAGGTCAATCTTCACTGTTGACTGGATTTAGAATTAGCTAAAAGACACACCTTTGAGCATGCTTATGAAAAATAGAGAGCTTGGCAAGGGAAGAAAAATGATTATTTTAAGTTCCAGATGAGGCAGGTGTGGAGAAAGCAGCCATAATTGCTTAAGAGGGTAAACAGCAAACCAGAAATGTCATGTTTTGAACTGAGACAATAGGAAGGGTTCTTGGAGGGCAAGACTCAGCTCATCAAAGACTCCAGTTTGTCAAAAGTCAAATTCATTTCAGTAGGAAAAGACTGAACTGAAAATGTCTATGAAGGAGTTCCTAGCTTAAAAATAACTGCCTAAGGAAGAGTTTTTCCAGGCTTAGATGCTAAGCAGCACAAAGGTCACTACAGCTCTGATAGAAGGGAGTGAGACTATACCTAGAGTTGGGAGAAAAGTCAGAGTTGGAAAGTTATGGATGCTTGCACCAAGTTTCCAGAAAGCCACTAAAGCCAATCAATGAATGGCCATATTTCCTGCAAGGAGGCCACTGCACAAAGCTGTAAAAGTAAAGCCTAAGTTGTAGTGGTAATCCCAGGATATTCGAGAAGCCAAGACTGTGGGATGTCACTTAGGAACACTTTAGGCATGGAGTATCTGGCCCCAAAAAGAGGGTATTATAGTGCAGCTGGTAGATCTGGATTAGTGAGACTAGACAAGGTTGTAAAGAGCCCAGATAATGCCATGCCGAACAGGAGATATGGGACATGGTGCTGTAGGAGTTGATGTTTTCCTTGCTTTGACCTGCTATTTCCTTGCTATACTCCATATTTTTCCCTTTTGGAATGGTAATTTTTATTCTTGATATTTTATGTAAGAAGTATATAACCTAAAAATTATAGGGGCTCATAGTGTTGCATTGGGTCTCGGGAGACACTTTGGACTCTGGACTTCCAAACAGTATAGAAACTCTTAAAATTATGGACTTTTGAGGTTGGAATGAATACATTTTGTATTATAAAGCATCCATGTGGCTTTTTATAAATTAAAGGTGATGTGTTCAGGCACCAAACTGACATGGGTAGATTTGTAGTGATTAATGTTTATCAACTTGATTGGATTTTGACTATCCCAGGAGACACACCTCTAGGTATGTCAATGAGAACATTTACACACAGATTTAGCTGAGAAAGGAAGACCCATCCTGAATGTAGGCAGTACCATCCCATGTGTTATGGCTCAGAATGAATAAAGAAGGGAAAGTAGAAAGAACAACATTCATTTCTTTTTTTTTCAAAGCCAATATTTTATTGAAGCTCTGTGCATTTTATATAAAATTACAAATCAAATCTAGACCCGTGCCCCCCTCCTTACTCCTCCCACCCCACCAGAGCTCATGCATTCTGCCAAATATGTTTTTCATCTTTTTCTCAGTCTCTCAAAATTCTTGATGCAGAAGTTTACTGTTTCAAGCAGAAGTTCACCCACCATTTCAGTCAGTTCTTTGATGCAGTCTTTCTGTTGTTGTTGTTGTTATTGTTGTTATTCCTTCCAATATGCATCACTCCAAAATATGCACACATGCATGTGACATATATCATAGGTTTTAGCATCTTCAGCTTATGATTTTTTTTAAATTAGGCTGAAAGATGTCATGTTTGAAGTCTCCTCCTTGGCAAGCCCAAACCACCATCAGTTCTGCCTTTGTGTTCTACACTCGGGTTTTCCCTTCCCATGGTCACCAAATGAGGTCCAGTAAGCACCGTGTCCTGTCTTGATCTTCCTGTACTGGTCTCCATGTTACAGCCTGGGTAGCCCAACAATGGGAGTCTATATTCTGAAGAGGTGGAAACCCCAGTAGTAGCTCAGTCCATAAGTTGGATGTCTCAGCAGTCCCCATCTGGCACTGAAGGTTTAGAAGATTCTTGTAGAGACATGAGTCTTCAGTCCATATTGGAAGGTTGAAAAGCTGTGTCTCATGTCTTTGAAAGATGGCAAAAGCGGTGGCAGCCACAGGGTAGCTGCACTTGCCAGTAAGACAGGCAAAACAACTGTGCTCTTTTTTTAGTTATTTTTTTTTATTTGTTTAATATATTTTTTGGTCTTTTCAAGACAGGGTCTCCATGTAGCCCCAGCTGGCCTGGAACTCACTCTGTAGAGCAGGCTGGCCTTGAACTCACAAAAATCCTCCTGCCTCTGCCTCCCAAATGCTAGGATTAAAGGTGTGCGCCACTAAGCCAGCTATTTTTTTTTTTTAACTTTTTGTCTTTTTACTAAGATCTCAAGTTTTATACCTGAGGTACAATTTCTCAGTCCTTACTGTTTATTTATTTCTGGTTATACTATCCTTTTGGATGTTTAAGGCCACACAGCCCAGATTAACCAAGGTTTTTGTTTTCTCAAGGTCAGTTGAGGATCTGGTCTTCAAAGGTCACTCAGGTTTTGCGTGCAAGTTGGGGGGGGAGCAGTAGGGAGCCCTTGGCCCCTTTTGGCTTTTCAATCACCAGTTCCATCCACTCGAGGACAAAGTCAGGTCTTGCTAGACCAGGCTTCCCTTTTTGAAGCACGAGCAGACTTTCCTCTTTATAGACTGGACACTGGCTGAAGTTCCATTAGTGGATCTCCAAGACCTCCCTGCACAGGAAGACTGGTGACTCACATTTGCAGGGCATTTCAAGAGATGTCCCCATGCATAGTCCCCTGGGACTTAGTTGACCTTTGAGGGCAAAGAACAAAGTTATCCCTTAAGACCCTGGGCCAAATTGGTATGGGCATTAAGTATGGTCATTAAGCATCCAGAAAGGCTAAGTTACACCAACCTGACACTCTTAACTACTCTATAAAATTTTAGAAAAGGTTTGGACTAAAGCTCAAGCAGCCTTGTATAAGAAATACTAAGAAGCACTCCCATAAAATAAATACTGTGGTTAGACATAATCTCATGACAAACTAGTTTTTCTTATAGAACTATAGTTGTGATTTGCTCAGCTACCTTGCAACAATCAGTATGCATCTCACCCCATGACAGACTGTATTCCCTCTTAATCTGTGAGTCAAAATAAACCCTTCCTTCATCAAAATGCTTTTGTCAGGTATTTGGTCCTCATAACAAGAAAAGTATTAATATAAGATCTAAACCTGGGTATCAGAAGGGTGAGAATGATCCCCATGAAATTAGATAGCATTACAAGCAAGGGAGCACTGGCCAAGCTGTCCAAAGACCAGCCTTTGGTACCTCTAGTCTAACAAGTGATTGGAGAGATGAAGAAAGAGAAACCTAGGGAGATCATCCAATGAGATAAAAAGAAAACCATGAGAACAGAGAATCTTAGAAGCCAAGGAAAGAAAGATGTTTAGGGCGCACGCCTTTAATCCTAGCACTTGGGAGGCAGAGGCAGGTGGATCTTTGTGAGTTCAAGGCCAGCCTGGTCTACAGAGCAAGTTCCAGGACAGCTGGGGCTACAGGGAGACCCTGTCTCGAAAGGACCAAAAAAAAAAAAAAAAGACGTTTAGGGCAAGAAGCAATAGTCAACCATGATAAGCATGCTGAAAGGTCATGTAAAATGGAACTAAGGGGCTGGAGAGATGGCTTGGTGTTTAAGAGCACTGGCTGCTCTTGCAGAGGACCCAGATTTGATTCCCAGCACCCAGATGGTGGCTAATAACCATCCATAACTCCAGTCTTTGTCTTAGCAGTAATAGCCAGTTGCCTTTTGAATAACATGGCAGTGTTTTGTGAATGGTCATGTTAAGAACTCTTTCAGCAAACAGTCTTGACACTCCAGAATTAAGAATAAAAGTCACTATATTATTCCTGGAATGATTTAAGGTTTTGCCACCAGTGGTTCAGAACAAACTACCCACAAAGCTATCATTTTCCTAGAAGAGCTGTTAGATCTGATAATATTATAATCCTAGACTTATTCTCTCAGTTAAACAGGTAAGTTATTCTATAAATTATAATTTTATTCATAGAGAATATTAACATTTTCTAAGTTGGTTCAATGAGATGATAGTGATATCAAGGTATCTTAAGTAATTCTTTTTCTAAGAAACTAAGTAGAAAATCCTAAAATAGAAGACTAGGTGATGAACAGGATATTACCTGTTGGCTATATGAAATACATCCACCTCTATCTGAGGAACTATTGGCAATCAATGGCTACTAGGGGAGGGGAGGTCAGCTTTCTTCAGAGATGTGTTCCCTGAGAGACTACCCATGCTTCAGTAGAGGGTCCCACACCCATACACATGCAATAAATTCAACAGTTTTTTTCTTTTTAAAGAAGAGCACATGGGGGCTGGAGAGATGGCCTAGCAGTTAAGAGTGCCGACCGCTCTTTCAGAGGACCCGGGTTTAATCCCCAGCACCCACATGGTGGCTGAGAACTGTCTGTAACTCCATTTCCAGGAGAACTCCAGTTCCAGGGGAATCTGACACCCTCTTCTGACCTCCGTGGCATTGCACGACACGGGTGCACAAACCTACACGCAGACAATACATTCATATAAATCAATCAATCAATCAATCAATCAATAAGAGCACATGAAGTTGTAAGGGAAAAGTGTTGGGGGATGTTAAGGAGGGGTAGAAGGGGAGGGTTTGGGAGGGAGCAGATTTTATAAAACACATTATATGTGTATATAAAATTATCAAACATTAAAAAAATCTCCACACTTTATGAACAAACAAGAGGAGTACAAATAAAAATCCTAAACTGATAAAATATAAAAAATAGAAATTAAATGTGATTCTAAAATGATTTCTGTACTACTTTAATACATTTTCAAATATTTCTTTTTAAAAAAATTATGTGTATGAATGTTTTGCCTGCTTATGTATGTAAATGTACTGTTGCATGCCATATTCCCAGACACCAGAGGAGGGTGTTGGATTGTTAGTTGCCATGTGGGTGCTGGGACATGAACTCCAGTCCTCTTCAAGAGCAGTAATTGGTCTAAATAGTGGACCTATCTCTCCAGTTCTTAGTCTCATCCTCATATTGAAATGTGAAAGTGAATGTCTAGAAATATATTGAAAAATATATGGGCATTTAGCTCAGTAGTAGAGCATTGGCATGTTCAGTCCTAAGAAAGAAAGAAAAAGAAAGAAAGGAAGGAAGGAAGGAAGGAAGGAAGGAAGGAAGAAAGAAAGAAAGAAAGAAAGAAAGAAAGAAAGAAAGAAAGAAAGAAAGAAAGAAAGAGAGAGAAAGAAAGAAGAAAAAGAGAAAGAAAAAGAGAGGGAGGGAGGGAGGAAGGAAGGAAGGAAGGAAGGAAGGAAGGAAGGAAGGAAGGAAGGAAGGAAGGAAGGAAGGAAGGAAGGAAAAGGGGCCATTTCATTTATATCGGTTTCTTTTGGGTTGGGTTTTGTTGTTGTTTTGCTGTTTTTTAGGATTTTTGATATAGTGTTTCAACTTGTAGCCCTTGACTGTCCTGGGACTCACTATGTATCCTAGGCTAGCCTAGGTCTTAACCACAGCCATCCTTTGGCCTCATGAGTTATTCTTATTTCAGTGATGGGTTCTCTGATTTCTGTTCTAATGTAGTCATTCAGAATTCCCTAACAAAGTAATGTATTTTCATTTTCTGAAATGAAGCCTATCATTGCTAGCCTATATATTCACTCAATCACAATCTAACTTTCTTGTTGGATTATAAGGTCCAGGACAGCAGTAGTTTACATTTACCCTCTCTCCACTGTACTGATGATTGTAGGACACCTAGCAGTTAGTAGGCATAAAATTCATTGATGGATGAAATCATAATAATAATAATAATAGAAATAAGAAAATACATATTGTGACTGATGTGGCATCTTCTGTCACCTCCTGACACAAGGGTCACTGGCCTCCCCATTAGGGTTTTCAGATTATGTGGGGGGGAGAGTAAAAGAGATATGAAACAAACAAACGTTGTGTTAATTTTATTCAGGATGCAAGACATTTGAGACCCTGGATGTCCTTTTACCTAAGCATTCATCAAAACCCAAAAACAAATAAGATAGGCCTATAGAAAGACTACAGCATTTGTATACACTTTTAAATGACTGAATTACTGAGTCCATTATTGTCTGAAAAAGATACCAGCTAGAGCTGGTGTGGTGGCGCACGCCTTTAATCCTAGCACTCAGGAGGCAGAGGCAGGCGGATCTTTGTGAGTTCAAGGCAAGCCTGGTCTACAGAGTGAGTTCAAGGACAGCTGGGGCTACAGGGAGACCCTGTCTCAAAAAGACCAAAAAAAAAAAAAATACCAGCTATCAGTTAGCAGTTGCAAGCTATTCCTTTAAAACTCCTCTAAAACCTTATGCTTAGCCAATGATGAGTTGGGCAGCCCACTAGACTACAGCTTTGCTAATAATCACTGCTTGGGCCATCAAGCTGTGGAAGTCCACACTCTTTAGTTCTTAGCATCTGCAGCAACATGCCCATTAATTTTCAATATTTTGAGTTTTTAGCTTGTGCTTTTGAATTTTATTTGGAGAGAATTTAAAGAAAATTGAAAAGACAGAAGCAATATTTTTCCTAGAGAACAGATGCTCTAATGACTGACATGTAAAAGATCATTTTCTCTGCCATAGTGTATTTTGTCCCTTTTTCCTAATTATTAAGGTTTTATGTCTGTGTGTAAGTCCCATAAACTTTAATCGGGTGTTTTATACAAGTAGTTATCTTCTCTAGCTCCCAAGTTTAGAGTGGTCCTTTAATACTACATGGTGTTTTGACACATATTACTTTTTAAACCTAAAATATCACTCATACCTCTATTTCCTGCCTACATGTTCTCTGTTCCATTCCCTATTTTTTTCTTATCTGTATTATATGCATATATCTTTTAATCTTACTTGTAAGATCCCATATGAAAAGCTCAGTGACCATAGGACACCAGGATATAAATATTTCACAGAGATCAAACCATAGGCATTTGCACCTTTACCAGTCAGCAAATAACTTCAGCCTAACACTGAAAGCCCTTTTCCTTCATCTCCCACAAATGGGACAAATGTGCAGTAGCTCTTTCTTCCCTCACTGTCCCCAGGAAAAATATTCTCTTCTCTTTTCTCTTCTCTCCTCTCCTCTCCTCTCCTCCCCTCCCCTCCCCTCCCCNTTTTTTTTTCTAAGAACCATCTTTAAGCCAGGCATGGTGTCGCATGCCTTTGATCCTAGCACTCGAGAGGCAGAGGCAAGCTGATCTCTGTGAGTTCCAGGACAGCCTGGTCCACAGAGTGAGTTCCAGGCCAGCCAGGGCTTTAGGAAGACACTGTCTAAAAAAGACTATATATATAAAACAAGTAAATGTTGAGCTGGGATGTGGCTCAATGGTAAAGTCCATGATTACTGAATGAAACCCCAGCACTAAAATGGATGAAAAAAACTAGTTTTTCATGACATTGTGTCTAACCACAAGTATTCCACAATATTTATTTTATGGGAGTGCTTCTTAATATTTCTTATACAAGGTAGCTCCACTTTTGTCCATGCCTTTTCTAAAATATTATGCAGTAATTAAAAGTATCAGACTAGTGTAACTTAGCCTTTCTGGATGCTTAACGACTATACTTAATGCCCATACCAATTTGGCTGAGGGACTTAAGGGATAACTTTGTTCCTTGCCCTCAGAGGTCAACTAAGTCCGGGGGAATATTCATGGGGGCATCTCTTGAAATGTCCTGCAAATGTGAGTTACCAGTCTTCCTGTGCAGGGAGGTCTTGGAGATCCACTAATGAGACTTCAGCCAGTGTTCAGTCTATAAAGAGGAAAATCTGCTCATGCTTCAAAAAGGGAAGCTTGGTCTAGCAAGACCTGACTTTGTCTTCGAGTAGATAGAACTGGTAAATGAAAAGTTAAAAGGAGCCAGGGGCTCCCTCCCCACAAAAAAGCTGAGTGACCCCCGAAGACCAGATCCTCAACTGACCTTGAGAAAACCTAAACTTTGGTTAATCTGGGCTAATTGTGTGTCCTTAAACATTCAAAAGGAAAATATAACCAGAAATAAACAATCAGTAAGGCCTGAGAAATTGCACTTCAGGTATAAAACTTGAGATCTTAATCAAAAGACAAAAAGTAAAATAAATAAATAAAATAAGCACTGTTGTTTTGCCTGTCTTAAATTCTTACTGGCAAGTGTGGTTGCCTCTGTTTTTGCCACCCTTCATTGACATGAGACACAGTTTTTCAACCTTCCAATATGGACAACCAGCCAATATGGAGGATTCTCCAAGAATCCTCCAAACCTTCAGTGCCAGACAGGGACTGCTGAGAAATCCAGCTTATAGACTGAGCAGCTACTGGGGTTTCAGCCTCTTCAGAGTATAGACTGGACTACCCAGGCTGTAACATGGAGGCCAGTACAGGAAGATCAAGACAGGACACTGGACCTCATTTGGTGACCATGGGCAGGGAAGTCCCCAGTGTGGAGCAGAAGGGCAGGATTGATGGTGGTTTGGGCTTGCCAAGGAGGAGCCTTTAAACACTTCCTTAAGGAAAACATGACATCTTTCAGCCTAAAAAAGAAAAAAGAAAAAAAAAGAAATCATAAGCTGAAGTTGCTAAAACCTATGATGTCATAATCTTGATATATGTGTGGCATGCATATATGCATATTTTGGAGTGATATAAATTGGAAGGAACNCATGAAGGATGCTTGTACTCATAAATTATCACTTATTGTTAAAAAATGAAAAAAAATGAGTGAAAGATGCAGGACAGTTATGGCAGAATGCATGATCTGGGATGGGGTGGGGGGGGGGAAGGGAAAGGGAAATATGCCTGAACTGAATTGGAAAATGATGTATGAAATGCACAAAGCATCAAAAAAATTGTTAAAAAAAGAAGAAAATAGATGGCCATTTTCACAATATTGATCCTAGTGCTACATCAGAACAAGAGGTCTTTCCATCTCCTGTATCTTCAAATTTTTTTCTTCAATGTCCTAAAGTTTTTATTATGCAAGTATTTCACTTTTTTAGATTTATTCCAAAGTATTTTTGAGACTCTTATGATGTCTCTTTCTTTGGTATGTTTGTTGTTTGTAAATAAGAAGGGTACTGATTTTTCTGTCAAATTTTTATCCTGCTGCTTTGTTGAGTGTGCAGCAGCGGGAGCTTTCTGACGGAGTCTTCAGGGTCTTGTATGTATAGAATCTTATCACCTGCAAGTAAGAATCCTTTGACTTCCTCCTTTCAATTTATAACCCCTTTATCTCCTACATTTGTCTTATTGCTCTAGCTAAGACTTCAAGCACTATATTGAATAGGAATGAATAGAGTAGGCAGCCTTGTCTTGTTCCTGATTTTAGTGGAAACGCTTTGAGTTTTTTTTTTCCATTTAGCATGATGTTGCTGTTTATTGCCTTTATTATGCTGAAATATGTTTCCTGTATCCTTAGATTTTTCCAAGACTTTTATCATGAAGGATGTTAGATTTTTGTCAAAGGGTTTTTCTGCATCTAATGAGATAATCATGCTGTTTTGGTCTTTGAGTCTATTATGTGGTAGATTACATTTGAGGTTTATGTATGTTGAACCATCCTTCTATGTCTGGAATTTTGGTGGACAATCTTTTTGATGTGCTCTTACATTTGGTTTGCAAGTATTTTATTGAGAATTTTTGCATCTCTGTTCATCAGAGAGATTGGCTTATAATTTTCTTTTCCTGTTAGATCTTTGTTTGGTTTTAGTATCAGGGTAATACTAGCTTCATTAAAAAGATTTGAAAGTGTTCTTTCCCTTTGTATTATATGGAATAATTTGAGGAATATTAGTATTAGTTCTTCTTTAAAGATCAGGTAGAATTCTGCACTGTATCCATCTGGTCCTGAGCATTTTTTAGTGACAGATTTTAAATTAATGCTTCTCTCTCATTAGTTTTTATGGCTCTATTTAATTTTGGTAGGTAATATATGTCTAGAAATTCATACTTTTGCTTCAGATTTTCCAGTTTAGTGAAATACAGATATTTTAAGTATGCCCTTGTGATTCTCTGAATTCTTCATTATCTACTATAATGTTTTCCTTTTCATTTCTGATTTTCTTAATTTGGGTCTTCTCTTTCTTTGGGTTGATTTAGCCAAGCATTTGTCAATTTGTTACTATTTTCAAGAACTCTTTGTTTAATTGATTCTTTATAATATTTTGTTGTTTCTATTTCATTAATTTAAGCTCTGATTTTGATGATATCTTCTAATAATCTTTGGGGGTGTAGTTTGTTCTTGTTTTTTAAGGCCTTCAGCTGTATCTTAAGTTAGTAATAAAAAAAATCTCATATCTTCTATGTACACAGTGCTATAAACTTTCCTTTTAAGACTGCCTTCATTGTGTCCCATAGATTTTGCTATGATGCATTTTCACCTCCTCTCATTTCTAGGAATTTTCTCAGTTCCTTCTTGATTTCTCTTTTGATTTGGTTTTCATTCCATAGTGTGTTGTTTAGTTTCTATGAGTATACATGTTGAACCATCCTTCCATCTCTGGGATTTTATGGATGATATTTTTGATGTGTTCTTACACTTGGTTTGCAAGTATTTTACTGAGAATTTTTACATCTATGTTCATCAAAGAGATTGGTCTATAATTTTCTTTTTGATTGTGTCCTACTACATGGTCAATTTTGGAAAAAAATTCCATGAGTTGTTGAAAAGATGGTATATTTTTTACTGTTTGGGTGGAATGTTTATAAATGCCTGTTAGGTCCATTTTATTTATGATGTCATTTAATTCCAGGTTTTCTCTATTTTTTTTTTCTTTTTCTTTTTTCTTTTTTCTTTTTTTTGTTTTTAGTTTTAAAGGAAGGTTTAATTTAATTACAATGCTGGGCCAACACTTGACTTGGGAGAAATGTGGTCATGAGGTGCAGGTTACGGGGCAATTTATAAGTACAACAGCTAATCAGAGTTTAGCATCACAGTTAAAGTTACCAATCAAGTACACCAGCCAATCAGAGTTTAGCATCACAATTAAAGTTACCAATCAAGTACACTAGACGATCAGAGTTTAACACCACAGTTAAAGTTAACCAATCAAGGGGAAATGTTTGAAGCAAGCTACCAATCATTCCTAGAATGACTAAAGAAACATGGCTTAATGGTATCTGAGAACAGATATTTTTATATCTGAGTTTTTATAACCCTCTATCTCAATAATCCTCTATCTCATTTCCCCCCTCTCATTGTGAGGTCTTCAAATTCCTTGAAGGAGGTTTATAAGTTGGTGTTTCCAACATGGAATGATATCTGCTAGGGAGGGAGTTGTATTGGGTCCTTAGCACCATGAGTTTGATAGAATTTACCCACTGGTTAATAAATATGACAAGGGGCTGGAGAGATGGCTCAGTGGTTAAGAGCGCTGACTGCTCTCGCAGAGGACCCACGTTTGATTCCCAGCACCCACATGGTGGCTAAGAACCATTTTTAACTCAAGTTCCAGAGGAATCTGACACCCTCTTCTGACCTCCACAGCATTTCATGACATGGGTGCACCAACCTGCATGCAGACAATACACTCATACACATAAAAATAATTTAAAATTTTTTTAATAAAAAAAATAAATAAATCTGACAAGTGAGTTAAGGATGCATGGGCCACAAGTCAGGGCAACCAGAAGGATAAGTTTACTGGCAGATCCAGGAAGTCTTCAGCTCTCAGTGAGAAAGAAACTGGTTTTTTGGGGGTTCTTGACCCTAAACTGCTTAGCCAATTTTTAGCTCCTACTTTTATCATATTATCCTCTGAGGAGGTTACTCTAATTGCGAAGAGGGAATTGGGGCACCAATGGCTCTGATTTCTTTCATGCTGAAAAGGGGCATAGGGGGTGGCAACTGGGGTACCCCCTGTTCAGTTGGTCTATCTACAATACCCCCAAAACTAAAGATATAGAGAGAAGAAAGTCATTGACTGGTGCCAGTGAAGAAGAACTGAAGGTAATAATAGTTAGGTACATTTTCTAGGCAGGGAACCAGGAGATGAACAGGGTGAATTAAATGTCCAACTTAAAGGTCCATTAGAATTTCTCAATGAGGGGTTCCAAAATATCCATTTATTGGGTTTTGTTCATTTGGCCATGGTGTCAGGACTCAAGATCTGCTTTCCAAGCATTCTGATAGTTATGATGTAAGTTGCTAAATAAAAAGAGGAAATTTTATTATTTGACAAACTAGATCTCATATGACTTTAAGTCTAAAGTTTGTTAGCACAATCTCTCAGACATTAAAGGAAATATAATGATTACTTATCTTTTGGCTATACTTTCCTTGTGGGTATTTAAGTCCATACAGTTAGCCCATATTAAACAAGCTTTGTTTTCTCAAGGTCAGTTGAGGGTCTGGTCCTCAGGGGCCACTCGGGTCTTTGGAGGGATTCTCTGGCTCCTTTTGGCTTTTACCAGTTCCATCCACAGGACAAAGTCAAGTCTTGCAGAACCAGGCTTCCCTTTTTGAAGCATGAAAAGAGACTTGCCTCTTTATAGATTGGACACTGGCTAGAGTCCCATTAGTGGATCTCCAAGACCTCCCTGCACAGGAGGACTGGTGACTCACAATTGCAGGACATTTTAAGAGATGCCCCCATACATAGTCCCCTGGGACTTAGTTGACCTCAGAGGCCAAGAAACAAAGTTGTTCCTTAAGTCTCTTATGGAATTGGTATGGGCATTAAGTATGGTTGTTAACTATCCAGAAAGGCTAAGTTACACCAGCCTGATACTTTTAATTACTATATAACATTTTAGATAAGGCTTGGACGAAACCCCAAGCAGTCTTGTATAATACTGACTAGAAGAGGGACCTAATACCATAGGTTAAGTGGGCATAGCCCATGAGAGAGAATTAAACAATTTCAGACCTATCTTAAATGTAAACTGATTACTACAATTTACTACAAACAGGAAGAGTCTCTTTCTTTCCCAGAACCTGCCCCCCATCCTGGTTTATAGTTCTCCCAGAAAGGTAGAAGTTGTATCATATGCCTGAAGACAGGAAATAAACTGATAAGGATTGCCAAGCCCATCCAAACTGCCTTCTTCTGGACTACATGTAGCTGGTTCAGGAAGGTAGAACCTAGCTTTTTGAGCCAAATTATCTTGTTAGATCAAAGGAAATATCAAAAGTAACACTTGCAAGAAACAAGTACATCTTTCCATAGCCATAGGTAACCCACTATTTGTCTGTGTCCATTTAATCCAAATCTGTAACAGGGAGTCCAGTGCAAGCCAGGAGTGGACTGAAAATTAACAGCTCTGTATATTTATAATACTATTCAGGCCATTAGTAAACTAACTTAAGTGTTTATACAAATTTAATTTAATACAGGTAGCTTATCCTTTTACTATAACTTAAAGTGCAGTGTGATGTGTATATAAAGCTTGGGCAAAAGCTGGCCACTCTTAAATAAGCCTTGACTAGATATACATTTTGCTTCTTAACCTACTTGACTGAACCTTAGAAAATTAAGCTTATTTGTATAGTCTCACCTTTTTCCTTCCATAAAAAAACTCTTAGATTTTTGTCACTTGCATAGACTTTCTCATCAAATTTATATAAATCCTTACTAACAATATCTCCATCTCTTTATAAAATCTTACAAAAAATATCTCTTTAACATTTTTTTACTTTTTCATTTCCTTTCTTAATATCATGAGACATAACAACATTCATAAACAGATTGACCCTTAGTTGTGCAGATTTACTAAGTAATTAATATTTATTTCATGTGTAATGAGATGGGATAGTTATCTCAAATACACTAGTATAAACTGTGAGATGTCCTTGCAAGTTGGGGAGCAGGTTTTGAATGACCAATTCTCTCTGCTTACAGGTGTTTTACGTAGGCCTGGAAAATGTCCCCACATGTATAATGTATTCAAACATAGAAAAAAATTGCACCCTAGAACACAAGTAATCATTCCTTAAAATGAACTAATATTCTTTTTTTTATTTTTTATTTAAAAAAAATTTTTTTTTAATTTTATTTATTACTGTATGTGTATGAATGTACTGTCTGCATGCAAGTTTGTGTACCCGTGTCGTGCAATGCCGCGGAGGTCAGAAGAGGGTGCCGGATTCCCCTGGAACTGGAGTTCTCCTGGAATTGGAGTTTCAGACGGCTCTCGGCCGCCATGTGGGTGCTGGGGATCGAACCCGGGTCCTCTGCAAAAGTGTCAGCGCTCCTAACCGCTAGGCCATCTCTCCAGCCCAAAATGAACTAATATTCTTAGGGACCAAGGACGATAGTGTAATTTAACGGTTTTAGCTTACATGACAACTTACTTATAAATCAACTTGATATCAAGTAAATCATTAGCATTAGACATGAGCCTATATATTTAACAGTCCCATAAAATAAATACTGTGGTTAGACACAATGTCATGACAAAATAGTTTCAAACCCCAAACTAACACCTTGATGAAAGCTCTTAATGAGACTAAAATATGACTCTAAGTTTTTAAGTCAAAATAAGGAGGTTGTCTAGCTGTGGGGTAAATTTTTCTATTTTTCATTTAAGATTAATTGGATTCTTGGGTCAGTTATTCGTTTCTGATTCAGAAATTCTACAGTAATGATCTTTACATTTTAGAACCATCTGGGTAGATTTCTGTAAGCACTGTTCTAATCCAGCTGCTGCTCATGAAGCAGCTTGCTTCTCACAGCTACTGGCAGGCACCCTACTGGGTCATTACCTGTGAGTCCCCAGCTAGCAGACATAGAGGCACTACCACACAGATCCTCCTCTGGCTGGCTCACCAAGCAGACCAGATGGTCTGACCTTGGGCTCACAGAAGAGTCCCTGCCTCTGCCCCCCAAGGGCTGGGATTAAAGGTGTGGTGGGATTAAAGTCATACTGGGATTAAAGGCAGGGGGCCACCATGCCTGGTTCAAAAGGCAGTTTAAGTTTAGCAGAAAATTCCCACCCCCCAGCCAAACAGAGTAGGGCTGCAGGAAAAGGATTTAGGACAAAGCTAGAAAGAACAAAGACCAGTCCCAGAATTCATTCCCAGCACTGAAGACAAGTTAATATGTTAAATCAGGGTTACATCCAGCCAGATGTTCTCAGGCCCACAAAGGTCTCAAAGAAACAGAAATCAGACTGAACATTCAGAGCAAAATACTTCCAAATCAAGCAAGTTACCTCACACAATCATCTTGAAAGCAAACACAAACCAAAAGTCACCTAGAAAATAGGATCCTTAAACAGCCAACTCAGATGCTGATTTCTATGAACAATTATTACCCAAAAGTTGTGAAGCATTTGATAGACTCAGAGATAATAAATTTAAAGATGTTTACAGTATCCAAATTTCAGGCCTCTAAATGCATTTTTAATATGCATATTTAAAGTTTGCATGTGTGCATTTAGTCTGGCGTGCCAAAATAAAATGACTGATTCTGTGCACATAGAGGATGGAAAGAAACTTGAAGTGGCCACTTTGTCTGACAGAACCAACATGAGACAATTACAATGATTGAATTACAAACACACAAGAAAACTTAGACACATGACAATCAGGGCTACATGAATTAGACACATGAAAGAACAGTTACCATAAACACAAGATATAGTTACTGCCTTTAAATCTGGAAAAAGGTGGATCCCTTTCTTCTCCTGTAGCCTGCAGTAGGAGATACAGAGGCTCAGGTGGCTTTGGGTGGGGCAGGGCCCCAGGGGAGTCTCTAAATTTTCAGGGAGAGCAGGGGTCAGGTTCGGTGGCAGCTGAGGACCCATGGGCCAAAGGGGAGGCTAGACCAAGAGGCCCAGCCAAGGGGCCACTGCCATTCCAGATCCTATAAATTTCCGAGACTACCAGGCTTTACTTTCAATTTTGCTTTAGGCTCTGAAAAAGGAAAGCATTAGATCCCATGGAGTGATTAAAGTTAGGGACACTTCCTGCCCCATATTTCCAGCAGTAAGAGCCCTTAAAGAAAAGCAGAGTTCAGAAAAATGGAGATAGGAATAAAAAAATGAAACACACACACACACACACACACACAAACAAACAAACTGGACAGGTAGGACTATACAGACTCAGACACCAGATACATGTAGGAATCAATCCTCACTCGCACATGCACCCATGCACCAGTTAACCAAAGGGTTCAGGGTGTGTCTGGCCCCCTGAATGGGGCTTTAACCAGTTTAGAGCTCTATTCCAGAAATGGGCCAGTCTGGACGAGTGCACACTCAGAGTGACTGGAGATGGGGAATTTCTCCCATAGAACTCCCCCTAGTCACTGACTTACTGCTAATGTGGGTCTCCACTGAATACCTGCCTTGGGGTCACCTCTGTATCTTGGTGGGACCTCCAAATATTGTAAAGTCTCAGTGGAGACACCACCTACTTAACCACGTGGAGTTTTAAAGGAGGGTTTAATTTAATTATCACTCAGGGTCAACACTCAACTTGGGAAGAATGTGGTTCTCTATTAGTTTTTGTCTGAATTACCTGACTATTGGTGGAAAATGAGGTATTAAAGTCACTTGCTATCACTGTGTTGGAGTCAATCTGTGATTTTAGGTTTACTAGTGTTTCCTTATGAACTTGGGTATATCTATGTTGTGTATGTGCTTAGGATTGTAATATTCTCTTGATTAATTTTCCTTCAATGAGTATGCAATGTCCTTCCCTATCTCTTCTGACTAGTTTTGGTTTGAATCTATTTTGTCAGATATTAGAATACCTACTCCCCATTTCCTAGTTCCATTTTCTTGGAAAGCTTTTTTCCTCTCTTACCCTAAGGTGGTATCAGTTGTCGATGGTGAAGTGTGTTTCTTGGAGGCAGCAAAAGGATGGATTCTGTTTTCTAATTAAATCTCTTAGTCTGTGTCTTTTTATTGGGGTATTGAGACCATAAATATTGAGAGTTATTATTGACAAGTATATATCATTCCTGCCTATTTGGCATTCTGTGTGCCTCATGTACCTTAATAGGTATCTCTTTCCTGAGATTTGGGAAATTTTATTCTATGATTTTGTTGAAAATATTTCCTGTGCCTTTGCCCACAGTTCCTTCTTCTATACCTATTATTGGTAGGTTTAGTCTTTTTATAATGTCCCAGAATACTTCTATGCTTTATGCCTGGGTTATTTTAGATTTAACATTTTCTTTGACTGAATGATCCATTTACTTACTCTTCTTTGTCTTCTAGATTTAATACTCTCTTTTTCACTTGATCCAATCTATTGGTGACATTTTTTTCTGGGTGACACTTTTATCTCTGCTTTTTTAAAAAAAATTCATGACTTTTATATTTTGGGTTTTATTTCAGTTTGGCTTTTCTTCAAAGATTCTGTCTCTTTATTAAATTCATATATCAAATTATCAAATTCATATATTGAATAGTTTTTCTTACTTCACTCAATAATTTGTAGTTTCATGGTCTTCATTCAATTCTTTATTTATATCCTCTTTGAGTCCCTTGAACTTATTTATAATCGTTATTTTGAAATGATTGTGTTTTGCATCAGCTAGGTTGCTGTTGCAGAGAATTTTCTTTTGGGGGGGGGAGGTACCCACACCTGTAGCATCCTGCCCCGCCTCTGCTGTTATTGGTTCTGTGGCTATTAGGAAAAGCAAGGAGCTGATTCTCAACTCTTAGTTTCAAGAAAGACTAGAGAATGTATTAGGCTTCCCTACAAAGTGATGGAGGAACAGCACACTCACTAGACAAGCAATGTTTCTCCTTCCCTAACATGGCCTCCAGGAGTCCTGGCATGAATTCTGTGCCCTACGCCCATGATAGTGGAATAGCAAGAGAGCCACAGCCCCATATGGTGGGATTTTATATGTCCCAGAGGGTGTTCCAGGGTCCCAGATTTCTCTGTACATTCCAGCTAGCATCTCAGGAACGCCAGCATTGCGGGAACCTCACTATGGCTGGGCTTTGCCCTTAGCCTCTCCCTCTAGTAAATCAGAGGCCATCCAGCCGGGCGTGGTGGCGCACGCCTTTAATCCTAGCACTCGGGAGGCAGAGGCAGGCGGATCTTTGTGAGTTCAAGGCCAACCTGGTCTACAGAGTGAGTTCCAGGACAGCCTGAGGCTCCAGGGAGACCTTGTCTCAAAAAGACAAAAAAAAAAAAAAAAAAAAATCAGAGGCCATCCTTGTAGTTCGTGGCTTTTTCAGTGATAAAATCATTTCGGTGCAGATCTATTCTATCCCACAGTTGTCTTTCTCAGGAAATATTAAGATGGGGTACAATTTTCTGGAGGAGACATATTATCTTGGATATTCATTGTAGGAAGATTCAGTTTGAATTGGGGGCTAGTTCTCAGCTAGCACCCCTCAGGGCACCACGTGGGAGTCAGAGGACTTCTCTGACTCGACCCCTAGAAGGAGCACACAACGTGGCCCAGGTGCATGATGCTGGGTGAGTCAGCATTGTGCAGTGGCATGGAATTGGGGCCTGTGATTGGCTCTGGGAGCTGACGTCATTTTGCTTATAAAAGCAGGCTGTACCAGGCAATAAATTGAAATCTCCATTACCATCATTACAGAATTCCTGGTCGTCATTTTTTGTGGGTACACAGGCCGAAGCAAGCCTGCATTTCGTTAGGGTGACCAGTGGGTTGGACAGCAGTCCTTAGACCACCAGCCTGGATAGCTGGTGTGGTGAAGTGAGTTGTGAGTGGACATAGGCTGAAGATAGGCCATCAGCCACCAGCCTGAAATTCCTGTCCAGGGGCCAGCAGCCTCTAGGCAGGTGGGAAAATCACAGCCAAGAGTGGGAAATGTTCTGTTGTCCCAGGCTAAGGGCCTGAGGTGGAAGTGTCTCTCAGGTCGGGTTACGAAAGTAACTGACCTCTGTGTCAAGAGGCCATTCCCCTACAGTGGCTGCAGGCAGGTACTGTGCTCCCCCTTCCCTTAATAGGGCTGTGGTGGACCTGCTCGTGGCAAAGGAAGCTTCCTACGATTCATGTTGTTTGTATTTTTGCAATGGGACCTAGGCATCTGGAGTTATGTTGGTGGTGGTGTTTTGGGTGAGAATGTCTGATCTTGCGTTTGTGGAGTGGGTATTTGGATGTTTCTTTGCTGTTACCCCAACTTATCAGGTTGTGGCCCAGATGAGTGGTGCTTGATGTTCAGTCTTGGGATGACTCTTTGTTGATATGTAAAAGAGATGTCAGAAGTTCTGTCAGTTAGGCTAGGGATAGGTGAAACTTCTGAATGTGTGCTTCCAGGTTAGATTCCATGGAGCCCCAGAGCAGTAGGGTGGGCAGGGTGGCTGCTAAGGAAGTGTATGCCTGAGCTGCTCAGTATTCATTTTTGGTTGCAGGGTTGGGGATGTTTCCAATTTGGTGGCAACAAAGAAAGCATGCAAATGTTAACTTCTAACTTAGTATGCCTGGACTGATGGACAGGCTGAACAACCCCAGCCATCCCCTGGAGTGCGGAGGTGACCAAAGTGGGTTGGCATGCACATGGTGCCAGGGAATATGGGACGGTGGAGAGGTAATGCTGAGATTTGGGAACTAACATGTGTGTCTGAGACAATGCCCAGGCTAGACCTCAGTAGGCCTGGGAGTGTGGGAATGGCAGAATATGTTCTTAAATAAATGTGGTTATATTACGCATCATTTTAATGTGCATTTCTCACTTTATGTTTTTCGTTAATGACTTATTAATTGCTATTAATTTTTACTGTGAGGTTGGATAAAGAGAAAATTCAGGTGATATTCTTTTCAAAGTTTAAAATGGTCATAAAGTAGTAGGGCAACTTGCAACAGCAACAATGCATTTGTCTGAGGAACTGCTACTAAAGTAACAGTGCAGTGGTTGCTTAATGAGCTGGACAAATGCCCCCCCCCATTTTCCCTTGATAATTCCTATTTCCTACTATCCCGCCTCTCTTGAGCCATGATCCTACTCAGCTTTAAAACCTACAAACCACAAAAATGACCAACTCACCAAACTATTTCTATTGTTACAGTAGTGGCAGTTTTGCCTTGAGGGTAATCAATAACTATTTCATTGGACTTAAGGCCTGCTCAGTGAGGGGGAATTCATGCATAATACTGTAAACATAGTCATGGCTAGAGAGGTCATAGAGCTTAGAGAACCTACTTCTGTTACTTCCCCAGATCAATGTAATTGCTTACTATATTCTAAATTTATCTGTATATTTACAAATAAGTGTAGCTCTCACCACTTATCAAAGAAGCTTCTTTCTGTAACAG
Organism: Rhizomys pruinosus; assembly: GCA_009823505.1. Lineage (NCBI taxonomy): Eukaryota > Metazoa > Chordata > Mammalia > Rodentia > Spalacidae > Rhizomys > Rhizomys pruinosus. Next base: position 2,046,115 of record VZQC01015340.1, on the reverse strand, counting down.
ATGGAGACTATTATAACTGGTCAAACACAGAGAATATGTGTCTGTGGGGTCCCCAACCCTAAATGACACATCTACAATGCAACCTCCACATCTAAAGCTCAGGAAAGATTGCAAAATAGAAAGAATGTGAGAGCCAGAGGGACAAGACACCTGCTGCAGTTAATGCATTCTACACATGATAGGGAAGCTGCACTAATGGACTCTCCACAATGTGGTAGTCTAACAAAATCTACATAATGACAAAATCAGTTGACAGGTCGAGGTGGATGGGGGAAATTTCATAGGGTCTCACCTCAAGATGAAGAGCCACAAGCAATCAATGGATGCTGAGGGAGGGAGAATCAGGACTAAGTCCCTGAGAGGTTATCTAATCCCAAATGGGCAACCCAAAACCCTAGTACACACTAAATAGACTTAGGGCATTTACACACACACACACACACATACACACACACATCTATATAGATGTATGTGTGCATATGTAACAATAATGGTAAAAGATGAGGAGAAGAAATTGAGAGGGAGTGGGGGGACATGGGAGGGATGAAAATAATGCAAAGACCATAGATAGATAATAGATAAATAATATATAGATAGATAAAGATTATAGAGAGAAGGAAGATAGATAGATAGATGATAGATAGATGATAGATAGATAGATAGATAGATAGATAGATAGATAGATACTAGTCAGAATAGGCTATCATTAAGAAAACTCATTGGGGCTGGAGAGATAGCCTAGCAGTTAAGAGCACCGACTGCTCTTGGAGAGGACCTGGGTTCAATCCCCAGCACCCACATGGCGGCTGAGAACCGTCTTTAACTCCAGTTCCAGGGGAATCCAAAGCCCTCTTCTGACCTCCGCGGCATTGCACTACATGGGTGCACAAACCTACATGCAGACAATACACTCATACACATACAAGAATAAATTAAAAAAATTAAAAAAAGGAAAACTCATAACAAATGCTGGTGAGGGTGGGTTTATATACTTATATACTGCTAGTGGAAATATAAATTAGTCCAGTACTATGAAAATCAATATGGATGGTCCTAAACAAACAAACAAGCAGACAAACTGGACTACATAGAGTCCACCTATGCACATCTATGCTTGCTACAGAGCTATTCACAATATCCAAGTTGTGAAGTCTGCCTATGTGTCTATCAACAGATGAATGGATTTAAATAGTGGTATGTAGACAAAAAAAATGGAGTTTTATTCAGCCATAAGTAAGGACAAAACTATGTTATTTTCAAAACAATGGATGGAATTGGAAGTCATCAAATTTGTCCAGACAAAGGCAAATATTGTATGTTTCTCCTCATATGTGAATCCTAAGTTTGTTTGCTCATTTGTGACAGGATCTCACTCTGTAGCCCAGGCTGGGCTCAAAGTCATGGCAACCCTCCTGCCTCCACTTGCCTAGGATTATAGATGTGCCCCCCCCACTTGGATTTCTATATTTATATATGCATAAAATCTGAAAAAAGGAAGAGGACTAGAGGAGGTGGGAAAAGAAGGGGGTGTGGGAGATGAGTATCATCAACCTATGTGATATATTTGAATGGAACCTATTACTAAATATAGTGAATATACACCAATTACAAAAAGGCACCTGACTAATGTAAAATAATGCAAGACCAGAGGATAGGACATAGAGGGGAAATAGAAGTCAAATAGTAGGATGGTATGTTTGAAACAAGTCATGCCTATATTACCTTAAATGTGCATGGGTTAAGCACTCCATTTTAAAAGGAGAGATAACTGAGTGGGATAAAAAACAAAGAACCAACTATAAAAGATTATTTAAATATAAAGGCATAAAGAAGTTGAAAGCAAAAGATATGTGTAGAAGATGTCAAACATCAGAAAGGTGACATGGCAGTATCTATATCAGACAGCACACTTTAACAGAAAGGTCATTATAAGAAATGAAAAGATCCCAGCACTCGGGAGGCAGAGGCAGGCAGATCTCTGTGAGTTCAAGCCCAGCCTGCTCTACAGAGTGAGTTCCAGGCCACCTGGGGCTACAGGGAGACCTTGTCTCAAACACACACACACACACACACACACACACACACACACCACACACACACACACACACAAAAGAGAGATGAAAAGATGATTTCACATTACTGCTAAGGGTTAATTATTCTACAGATCTGATAGCCCTAAATTATTTATTTGAAAACAGGTACATAGTGCCCGACTATCAGAACCATAAAAATTCAGCTGGAGAGATGGCTCAGCAGTAAACAGCACTGGCTGCTCTTGCAAGGGCCTGGGGTTTAATTCCCAGCACCCACATGGTGGCTAACAACTATCTGTAACTCCAGTTCCAGGGGATCTGATACCCTCTTCTGTCTTCTGTGGGCACTGCATGTCATGGGTGCACTTACATACATACATACAGGCAATACACTCATACATATGAAATACAAGTAATAAATAAAGCCGGGCGTGGTGGCACACGCCTTTAATCCTAGCACTTGGGAGGCAGAGGCAGGAGGATCTCTGTGAATTCAAGGCCAGCCTGGTCTGCAGAGTGAGTTCCAGGACAGCTTGGGTTATAGGGAGACCTCGTCTCAAAAAGACAAAAAAAAAAAAAAAAAGAAAAAGAAAAAGAAAAAGAATAAATAAAATATTTTTAAACCATAAAATGCTCAAATTAAAAATTTATTTATTTATTTATTTGTCATTTTTGAGACAGGGTCTCCCTGTATCCACAGCTGTCCTGGAACTCGCTCTGTAGACCAGGCTGGCCTTGAACTCACAGATCCACTGGCCTCTGCCTCCCAAGTGCTAGGATTAAAGGCGTGCGCCACCACGCCCTGCATTCAAATTAAAAATTTAAATAAGTAAATATCAAGCATCAGAATGGGAAAGACTTCTAAACAAACATAAAGACAGACTTCATAAAGAAAAGATTTGACTTTGTATTTGAACTTTGGCACATTTTTAAAAAGCAGCCATAAGCTGGCAGGGTGGCACACTCTTAAAATCCCCATGACTTGGAAGTTGAAACAGAAGGATCATGAATTCGAGGCAAATATGGCCTATATAATGAGCCACTGTCTCAAAACACAAAGGAATAGTGTAGATGACAACAAAAGAAATTATAAAAAATCCTTATAAATATGAAAGACAAAAAAGTCTCTGGCTAACACTGAGGGGTATTTATAAGTCAAGTTTTTGGTCTTTCTGAGACTCTAAACCTGATTCCATCCCTAGCCAGATCACATGATTGCTTCTCCAAGTTAGTTATTGCTATGTAACAAGCCATCCTGAAATCCATGGACTAAAAATTCAATTATTTATTATTTCTGGGGAAATGCAGGAAGAAGGGGTGGTCCTTCTGGGCTGGGCTGGCTTAGCTGTCCACATGTGTCTGTGATCAGTTAGCAGGTCTTTGCTGTTCAGCCCCAGCCACATCAACGAAGATCAGACCCGCAGTCCAGACAACACATAATTGTAATATAAATAATAAATGGTTGTTGCTATTTTAGGCCAACAAGCTTTGAGCTGGGTTGTTATATGACAAAAGTTAAATAATACACCTTGTCAGAAAAAGCTTTTTACAACTCCCAAACTGTGTCACAAACAAGATGTTCTGGGGCTGGAGAGATAGCTGAGCGGCTAAGAGCACTGGCTGCTCTTACAGAAAACCTGGGTTCGGTTCCCAGCACCCACAGAGCATCTCACAATCATCCCTAACTCCAGTTCAAGGTGATTTGTGGCCCTCTTCTGACCTCTGCATGGAGGGTGCACTTACACACATGCAAGCAAAACACTCATACACATAAAAAATAAAAATAAAACAATGCTCACACAAAAGAAATTAAGCATGGTCCTTCCTTAAGCCTTGTAATCTAGCAGAACAGGAGAAAATAAGTAACGATCAGCAATGTTTTATTGTAGTCATTACAAAAGTGCACTTGGGAGAGGTGAGCCAGAGATTTTCTTTTTTTATTACTTGGAGTTTAGGTGAGCTTTTATAGAGCCGTCTACAACCTCCCAGCATATTTCATGCTGGACTCCTTTCCCTCCCTATCTGAAGTTTATTCTTTTATAATAAGAAGAGCTAACTAATCTCAAGGGAGACTTGAAATCATCCATTATAAGGCAAGAAAAACTATAACTTCTTTATATTTATTTTATTGCCTCTTTTAAAAATGTATGTTTTGTTTAAATTTTATTATAAATAAAATATACTAGTACAGTCCTATAAATACAGAATTTAAAAATTTATAAATGCTCAAATAACTCTTATTGATAGTGTTATAGACATCTGGAGATCCTTCATGTAAACACCTCTAAATTTCCGTGTGTCAGACTTCACAACCCACAGAAAATGTATCTCATTCTCATCCATCTTCAAGGAATTCTCCTTTGTTAATGTAATCACCAGGCCCCTCCCTTCTCTGTTCCTTCCCAGAATTCTTTTCCTCATGGGCTTTAGAGGTCAGGATTTAAGGAGAATAATTAATTGAGGACTTGTTATGCACCAGAATTAGGCTCTGGATGTATTAAGTAAGAAGCAACTTCCCATCTGTGGTGGTTTGAATGAGTGTCCCCCATAGGCTTTAAGTATTCAGACATTTTGTCTCCAGTTGGTGGCACTATTCTTGGAGGTCTTAGAAGGTGTGGACATGCTGGAGGAAGTACGTCATTGGGGGCGGGCTTAGTGAGTTTAACAAGCCTTTTGGTCTCCAGTCTCTCTCTGCTTCCTGTGCTCATTGTGAGATGTGACCCTCAGCTTGCTGCTCCAGCCCCAGCCACCATGCTTCCCACCACAATGGACTGTGATTCCCTGGAACTGTCAATAGTAAGCTCAAATAAACTCTTCCTTTTATAAGTTCCCTTGCTCATGGTGGTTTTATCACAGCAACAGAAAAGTGACTAATACACTATCCTTTATCCTAGAACAACTCCCAGGTTGTCTTCTCACACAATCCCATGTCTCTCCCTGGAAAAAGATGATAGACCCAGCTTCATGCTGTGCAAGCTCTGATCCTCAATTAATCCGGGTCCTCAGGGGTAAGAACATCACATAGTTCCTGTAGAAAATTCAAATTCATTTAGAAGCTTTGGTGACCCAGTAAACAGGATGTGAAAAGGGGAAAGAGGAAACAGACTAGAGTGTTTCATTGAAAAGGAGGGCAAATAACATTTCTCTGTGTGTGACACAGACTGCCTGGTCAGAGCTTGTGGAAGAGTGCAGCAGTAATGCCCAAGGAGACAGAGGGTCGGGAAAGATGCAGCTTCTACTTCCCCATCCCCATCTTTTCTTCCCTTGGAGGAAGGCAAGGGAGCTCACCCAGCACCCAGCTGTATTCCTTTTCAAAAAATATTTCATTTATTATTTCTATTTTATGTATATGAGTGTATTGCTTGTATGTGTGTAAGTGCACCTATGCCGTGCAGTGCCTGAGGAGGTCAGAAGAAGGCATCAGATCCATTGGAACTGGAGTTATGGATGGTTGTTAGCCGCTGTGTGGGTACTATGAACCAAACCCTGGGGCCTCTGCAAGAGCAGCCAGTGCTCTTAAGGGCTGAGTCATCTCTTCCTCCCCCATCACCCACCCCCCACTGTATTCTTAAACTGAATATTCTCAGTGGGGGAACCCCCCCCTGCTCACACTGGGTGGGGTTTGAAGGACTATGAAGATTGCAGGGCAGGGAAGTACCTCTGCTTGCCTGGTGCCAACTTTTCTGTTTGAAGTATACAAATGGTTCCAGAAACACTGTCACTTTCTTCCTTGAGTTCATGCTCTTTTATGTTATCTGCCTTCTGTTCTGTTTTCCTTGAATTCCAAAGCTGTGCCAGGAATGGTAAAAAAAAAAAAATTGTATTATGTCTTAACCTCTTGAATGCTAGGTGAGTGCTCCACCACTGACTCCAGCTCTCTTTTTACTTTTTATTTTGCAACAGTGTCTAAGTTGCCCAAGCTGACCGTAAACTCGCTTTATAGTCCAGGCGAGCCTTGAATTTATGATCCACCATCATCAGCCTTTCTAGTAGTTAGGATTACAGGTCTGCATCAGTAGGCCCTTTTTATCATATTCCATCTAGGATGTACTTGGTGACCAAATTCTTTCACTTTATTTTCTTCCTAAATGCACAAGTTGAGGAAACAGAGCAAGAGTGATTTTACAGCGCAATACTGAAGTTTTGTTGGCCGTTCGTCATAGTGTGGCAGTCATGGGATGGCAAGGGGAAGAACGAACATCGCCCAGGGACTTTGTATCTTTGGGGGGGGGAAGACAAGTGTGTCTTTTTTTATACATAATTTTATATTGAGCATTTGTACCTCTCATACAATGATTCCCAATTAATCACAGTCCCTCCCATGCCTCAGCTTCCCATCAGAACTCATTTATTACAACATCCAAGCCCTATCCAGTCAAGCTCCTGAACCCAGACACCCGTCTGTGCAAGTAAGATCCCCTGGAGTCTAACCAACATATCTAGAAATTCTAGGTAAGGCACACTCTTCCTCACCCAACAGTACTCAGTCTCTTGTAGTTCTCAGTCCAGGGCCAGTCCCCACCCATATTTCTTGCTTCACCCTCAGACCTTGCCCTAGTCGGCATGGGTCTTGTGCCCGATGTTAACATTGCCACAAGTTCACGTGGCAGCTTCCAGTCGACTGTAAGCCACTGCTTCCCTGCGTTCATGCACCAGCCTTGGCATTTAATCTCTTTTCACCCTCTCTTCCGAAATGGTCCTTGAACAGTGGGTGGGTCAACATACTGCATCATGTTAGATGGAAATATAACCTTGTTGTCTTTATTAAGGAAATATGGGGGTGGGTGCCAAGGTGACAAGAGATAAATTGTGATGGTCAATTTTATATGTCAACTTGGCTGGCAAACAAGTGCCCAGGTATCTCAACAACATTATAATAAGCAGGAAAATGTGGGTCACGATCAAAGGAACAAGTCAGGGTGACTCTGGATTTCTTTCTGTTCAACAGCAGTGCAAAGATAATGGGGTGCTATCTTCCCTAAAGATTAAGTGGAAATGTGAGTTGAAAGAAACATGCTATAGCTAGTTTTCATTCTGTCCAGACTTTGAACATTGGTCAGTCAACATATTTTATGTTGAAGGTGTAACTAGAACAAAATCCTTGGTATAGTCATTTATTGAGACAAATGCATAATGGCCTCCAAATACTGATTTTACTCTAAGTTCTGATATAGTAAAGTCTAAAAGAAAACATAGCAACTCAGACAAGGAGAACAGAGAAAATGGGGAAGGTCAGCAAATAAGACTGTCAAAAGTTGTCACAAGCAGTGTGGGCCAAAGGGCGGTGTTGATTGTCTTAAAAGAGTCACCCCAAACCACTACTAATTCAGAAATACTAGTTATAATAAAAGATTTTAAGACATTAAACATATGTTTGTTTTGAGACAACGTTTTACTACGAAGCCCAGGCTGGTCTCAAACTTGTCCTCCTTTCACTTCCCGAGTGCTGAGATTAAACAGAATTTTTGAAAAGCATTTCCTTCAAATACAGTAAACAAATAGCGAGGGACAAACACCACTGCCCTACGTGAGTCCAACGTCTGAGTGCAGTGGCGGCTTTACAGCCGTGGCAGTGACTTCAGCTGAAGTCGAAAACAGATACGACTGTCTGCATTGCAAAATATCCAAAGAGGACATAGATCCTTGTCTCTAACCTGTGCCAACACTGAGATTAGCATGTGTGCTGTAACGTGCCCCAGAGAGTTTCTCTCAGCCACAGCCATGAACATGTAGTTTGTGGAGCAACAGACATCAGTCTCCTTGTGGGACAATGGTTTTCTTACTATCACGAAAGATGCCTTCAAGTTTCACCTTTGATCTTAGCTGTGGCATTGATTTCTTCCTTCATCCCTGTGACAAAATCCCTGACAGAAACAACTTAAGGGAGGAAGAGATCATTTTGGCTCAGCAGAGAGAATAGGCCAGAACCAGTGATGGGCACACTCTTCAAAGGCCGCAGTCAATGACTTATTTCCAGCAGCCTGCCCTACCTCTAAAAGGCTCTGTAGACTTCAGAACAGCACCACAAACCAGGGACTAGGCACCTGAAGTTTTTTAAATTTATTTTTATTTTACGTGTGTGAGTGTTTTGCCTGCATGTATGTGAGCACACCACATCTGTGCCAATGCCTGCAGAGCCCAGAAGAGGGCACTGGAATTGGAATTACAGACCTTGGTTGTGAGCTACCATGTGAGTCCTGGGAATGGGACCCAGGTCCTCTACAAAAGCAGCCAGTACTGTGACTAGGTTCTTAAAATACAAGTCTGTGAGGGGCATTCTAGATCCAAACTATAACGCTCTAAGATCTGAGTCCATGAATATCATAATAACTATGATTATAACTAACACCTTGTGTTGATTTGTCTCTAAAGGAAGCTGCAGTGGACATTACTTCCCTTTATAAATGAAGAATTTAGTATTGTGGTTTCATTTTTTATGTTGGTATTTCCACAAATCTCCAATCGGCTATTTTTAAATATTTTAATAAAGGCCTATAATCCTTATACCCTATGGAAACTCAGGAAGGAAGGCCTTTTGTTTTCATTTGGCAGCACCACTTGACATGAACAGATGCTCAGCTATTTCTGGTCTCTATCCTGCTCCATGAAAATACTCATATGTTTGGCTGCAGAAATAAATGTGTTTGATTACAAGGTATCCTGCTTTATATCTATGGAGATATGACTTTTGTCCTTTTTCTGCATCTATTAAGATAATGTCTTGGTCATTTATTATGCTTTATCATGAATTACCCTGATTAATTTCTTCATCTAAACTGAATTTTCTCATAGCATGTCACATGTTAATATATTGCTAGATTTAGCTTCTTTATCTTTTTTTTTTTTTTTGTCTTTTCAAGACAGGGTCTCCCTGTAACCCCAGCTGTCCTGGAATTCTCTCTGTAGACCAGGCTGGCCTTGAACTCACAGAGATCTACCTGCCTCTGCCTCCCAGAGTGCTAGGATTAAAGGCGTGCGCCACCACACCAGGCTAGTTTCTTGATTTTTAAAAAGGATTTTTATATGTATGTTAGTGAGCATCAGTCTAAAATTGATTTTTGTAGTGTCCTTGTAAGCTTTTGAAATCAAATTATGCTAGTCTCTTGAAATAGGTTAGAAAGTATACCCTGTTTAGTCCCTGAACTAAAGATGGGTGTAAGATTGATGATTAGTATTATTTCTTTCCAAATTGTTTGGTAAGATTCATAGGCCTGCCATTGTCATATACCATTTGAGAGAGGGAGAGAGAGCGGGGAGGGGAAAGGGAGGGAGGAAAGAAAAGGATGATAGGCTAGAGATGCGTTTCAGTGATACAGCCTGAGGTTGGCATGCAGGATTCCCCAGCACTACAAAACAAAACATGGAACTACCATTTTTTGATATTTAAGTATGAGCCTAAGCCTGTAATGGCTAAGCCACATCTCCAGCCCAGAAACTATCATTTTTTTCTAAAATATTCTTCTATAAATACTAGTGGATTGTAGTTTGCTTGGAAACTTCATCTAATAATTTAGACTCATTAGCATAAATTAATTAAAGTATCTTTTGATCATCTTTTACTGTCTGCAGCATCAGAAGCAAGCTTGTTTGCATTCTAAATATGGGCTGTTCGCATCTTTGCTTTTGTCTGGATCAGTGTGGCTATCGGTTATCAGTCTCGATAGGCTTTTCTTTTTTTTTTCACATAAATTTATTTATTTATTTTTAACAAATCTAGACCCGTGTTACCACTCATTCCCCCACCCCGCCAGAGCTCATGCATTCTGCCAAACATGCTTTCCATCTCTCAGTCTTTCTCAGTATTTTCCATGGGGAAGTTGACTGTTTTGAGCAGAAGTTCACCATCTCAGTCAGTTCTTTGATGCAGTCTTTTCTGTTGTTGTTGTTGTTTCCAAAATGTATTATGTCCAACTGCTTTGTACAAAAGCTCAGGGGGCCCTACACAAGAAATACTTACAACTGGGTAGTTGGCACTAGCATCCACAGATGAGGGATACCATTCGTCGTTTGTTTTTCTGAGACTGTGTTACTTCACTCAGCATGATGTCCTCTAGCTCCAGCCATTTTCCTGCAAAGCTCGTGATGTCGTCTTTCTTTACTGCTGCATAGAACTCCATTGTGTAGATGTACCACATTTTCTCTATCCACTCGTCAGTTGAGGGGCATTTAGGTTGGTTCCAGCTCCTTGCTATTGTGAAGAGAGCTGCAATAAACATGGCCGTGCATGTATCTCTGTGGTGGCGTAAGTCTTGAGGGTACATGCCCAGGAGTGGTATGGCTGGGTCGGGTGGCAAGTTCATTCCAAGGCTTCCAAGGGTTCTCCACACTGCTTTCCATAGTGGCTGTACGAGTTTACATTCCCACCAGCAGTGGATGAGTGTTCCCCTTTCCCCACAACCTCTCCAGCACTTGGTATCATTTGTTTTCTTGATCCTAGCCAGTCTTATTGGAGTAAGATGATATCTTAAAGTGGTTTTCATTTGCATTTCCTTAATGATAAGTGATGTTGAGCAGTTCTTGAGGTGTTTCTCAGACATCTCTAATTCCTCGCTTGTGAAGTCTCTGTTCAGTTCTTTGCTCCATCTATTGAGCGGGTCATTTGTTTTCTTTTTTTTTTGTTTTTTGAGTAGTTTATATATTCTGGAAATCAATGCTTTGTCAGATGTATCTGCAGTGAAGGTTTCCTCCCACTCTGTGGGATTTCTCTTCACTTCCTTGATTGTTTCTTTTGATAAACAGAAGCTTTTGAGTTTGATGAGGTCCCATTTGTCAATAGGCTTTTCAAAGAGCCGAGCCCTGGATTTTTGTTTTTGTCATTAAGCTTGCTTCTTGTTTTATAAATACTTTCTTTATTCTTTCACCTACTTTTTAAAAATTTCTCTTTCTGTCCTTTTTCTAATTCCCCACAATGAATGCTCAGTTCATTGCTTTTTCAGTCGTTCTTTTTAGATAGTTCATCAGACAAATAAATGTCCAATTTAGAAGCCTCAGGTTTTGATATGTATTCTTTTACTATCACTCGACTTCTTTTTTTGGTATTTTTCGAGGCAGGGTCTCCCTTTTAGTACCAGCTGTCCTGGAGCTCACTCTGTAGACCAGGCTGGCCTTGAACTCACAGAGATCCACCCACCTCTACCTCCTGAGTGCTGGGATTAAAGGCAGGTGCCACCACGCCCGGCTCAATTTCCATTTTTTTTAATTTCCATTTTGATTCATTCTTTGGCATGAGTTCTCTAGAAGTCTTTGTTTCCACACATCTTGGCTGTTGCTATTGTTGAGTCTGAGCGCAATTCCAATAAAGGCAGAGAATATATGCTTGAGAGTTTCATTCTTTGTGAGATTTGTGTCAAGGTCCTTCATTCTTGAAGTCTATTTTGCCAAACTGGAAGTTCCTGATCTTTGAACACATCTTTTCATTGTTTTCTTGAGTCTATTGCTTCTGTCGAGAAAACCAGCCAGCCATTTGATACAGACTGAAGACATCAGATCATTTCTACCAGGTGTTCATCCTGGTGGTGACTGGCATGTGTTCTGGGTATGAGGCTTACTTTTCTGCTCATAGTGCCTGAGCCAACACAATTCATCAATGACATCATTGAGGTGGTGGCAATGGGCTCACGACCAGAGGATCCACTGGTTTTGTCATACATCCCATTGCCCAGAAGCTGGTTATTGAAAAGAATGTTGGAATAATTTTTGAAGGCATTCTAAGGCACTGGCTTGGAGATAGTATGTTGCCTTTCAGGACTCAGTGTACACTTAACACCAATGATGTGTTTCTGCAGACAGAACACAGATTTCCAGGAAAAAAGTACAAGTAGTCTCTCCTGGGGCTGGAGAGATGGCTCAGCGATTAGGAGCACTGACTGCTCTTGTAGAGAACCCAGGTTGGATTCCCAGCACCCACATGGCAGCTAACAACCATCTCTAACTCCAGTTGTGGGGGATCTGGTGCCCTCTTCTTTCTTCCACAGGCATCGCATGACACAGGTGCACTTACATACATGCAGGCAGTACACTCATACACATAAAAATAATTGTAAAAATCTTTAAAGAAGTCTCCCTTAAGATCATTCCAAGGACCCATTAGGAAATGTATCCTTCCTGTCCCTAGAAGTCTGGAGGTCCTGGTTCCTAGTGAGGGTACAATAAAACCCAAAGCCTTAGCTACTGCCAAATCATTTGCTCTCTTCATGCCCCCAGGGCAGCCCACAAATAAAGGAGTTAGGGCTGGAAAGATAGCTCAGTTGTTAAATGCTCACCATGCAAGCATGAAGACTTGAGTTTGATCTCCGGAATCCATGTGGAAATCCAGGTGTGCTTATAATCCTAGTGCTGGGGAGGCAGAAATGGGAGGGAGCCTGGAGCTCCAGGGCCAGGGGTCTATCCTGCTCAGTGGGCCCCAGGCCAACGAGAGAGCTGTCTTAAAACAAGGGGGTAACCCCTGAGGAACGAAGCAACACCCAAGGATGACCTCTGGTGTGTGCACACAGAGAGAGAGAGAGAGAGAGACACTGACTACTGGTGCTACATAATGCAAGCAAGAAGAACTATGTCTGCAACTCAGAGAATTCATTGAGCATCTCTGAATGCTCCCATACTCAAAATTAATGGAAGGGGCAACTATTATCAATCACAGCCTGATAAAGTCATGATAAACTACCCAGGCCTAAAGAAACCTTACTAAGAGTAAAGAGAATGTAGAATGTGTTATAAAGGAATACTATTCATAACATTTAGAACAACTACAATTGTGGACATAGATTGTCCATTGATTCCTATCATTCAAGTTCCCTGTGGGACTCACTGCTTTATAGAAAAATCTGTGTTGGGAAAGAGGCAACTTAATGTGAGGTATAAGTGAATTTGCATGGCATAGGGGTGGACTGTGAAGAGTCAAATTCCCTAGACCTCTTTACCAGTTCTGTGTACCTTTAGGATGAGTGCGCTTTTAGTCACTCAGTGTCCTAGTTTCGTTTCTGTTGCTGTGATAATACACCCTGACAAAAAGTCACTTAGAAGGAAAGGGTCTATTTTAGCTCACAGGGCCAGGTTCAGTCTGTTGCTGCTGGAACTCACAGAGACAGGAACTTGAGACAGCTGGTCACACCCATCACAGTCAGGAGCAGAGAGGGAATGTTTCCACTCATATGGCTCAGGGCCCTCTGTCTAAAACTGCTGCTGCCCATAGTAGGTCTCCCCACATCAACGAATTTAATTAAGACAATCTCCCACAGAGCCCCAGCCCAACCCAGTGTAGAGCGTCCTTCACTGAGGGTCTCTTCCCAGAGGTTTCTAGGTTGTGTCAAGTTGACCATTAGAACCAGCTACCATAGTCGGCATCTATGATTTTTCTTCTACACATTGCCTTCTCTCTTCAGAGAAAGACAGAAGGACCTGAGTTTATATCCTGCCCATCTGATTCTCAAAGGAATGCCTTAACCAAAAAAGTGCTAAAAAAAAGTGTTAGGGGCAGGGTTGTGGAAGGCTGACACCATTTCCTTGGGTTAGCAAGTGTCAGGGGTAACCTGCACTTCAGCCTTTCCTCAGGGGGCTAGCCTGATGCCCATCTTCTGCAGAACTGCTCAGATTGTCCTTGCTTGTCTCTTCCTGCCCCGACTCTCCTACTCCACTTCTGCTCCATCTGTGTGTGCATTTCTTCCAGATGTTGCTTGCATACAAATCCTCATTTGAGGGTTTTCTAGGGACCTCAACTGAAGATACCCTTTGACACGACTTCCTTCTCACATGCTACCAATTGTTTCAGGCTATTAAAGGAGGTTCATTGCTGCAATGGAAACATTTTTAAATTGAATATTAGATAAAAATTTACCCACATAGGCACAGATAACCCTGTGTTCTAGTCTGATTTCAATTCTGTGATAAAAAACACTGACCAAAACCAATGTAGGGAGGAAAGGGTTTATTTGGCTTACATGTCCTGGGTCACAGTTCATCATTACTAAAGCACAGGCCATGGAGGAATACTGCTTACTGGCTTGCTCCCCTGGCCTGTGCTCAGCCTGCTTTCTTACATAATACAGGACCACCTGCCCAGGGGTAGCACTGCCCACAGTGAGCTGGGCCCTCCCACATCACTCAGCAATAAAGAAAATGCCCCACAGACATGGCCACAGGCCAGGCCAATGAAGGCAGCTCCTCACTTGAGGTTCCCTCCACCCAGGTGTGTAAAGTTGACTGACTAAAGCTATCCTTGTTCCTTCACAGACTATGTTACTTAACCCTTAACTCCAACAAAATTCCCCCTCAATGGGCTGGGGATATAGTTCAGTGGTGGAGCATTTACCTAGCAAGTAAAGACCCAGTACCCCCCTGCCCAACACACACACATCCTCCTTACTTCTCTCTCTTCTCTGATTTCCAGACATTCTTCTTAAATTCCTTTTAAATCTTGAAGCCAAATTTTTCCCATTTTGTTTGGCGATGATTTACTGACATACCCCACCCTCCCCACTTCAGTTCAGATGACACATAACTGTGCTCTGCTAAACAAAACCACTGCGTTCTGGTCTAGCCTTTAGCCACAGAGAAGCAATTGCCCCAGTTCTCTCATGGGCTTCCCTCTAATTTCCTACCTTCTCGAGATGATGTCCCCCCCTTTCCTTAGGATGCAGAAACGCTTGGCTGATTTGATTTTTAAAAATCATCCCTCACATAACATTTGCATAATGCAAGAGGTATTGTGATGGAAAATTGCACCGTTGACTCCAGATGGAAGAGTGCATAAAACACAAAATATGGTATTTCTTCCATCTTTCCTGTTTTCTTTATCTCCATAGTCCTTAGTTTCATCACCGTTTGCCTCCCTGACTGCACACAATCCTTCAGACCTTGCACTTTTAGCTCCCTTGTCTTCTTTTCACTGCCCCATCCCCCACCCCTCTCTCTGGAGAGGGGGAGTGTGACTGAAACAAACAGTCTCCTACTTAGTCTGATCAGATAAAGTAAGGCCGCGCTGAGCCCCTTTCCTTAGAAGCTTTGGTGCTAAATGGAACTATTTCTTTCAACCATCTCTATGTTCACCTGAAAGGTGAGCAGGAACATACTAAACAGGCCTGAAAGAGCAGAAGACCTGATCTCCTCACAAGCAAGTGGTAACGTCAACTTCACTTTCCTGTGAGTCCCCACCCTGACCACATTCTTTCCTCCTTCTACCTCTTCCCTCTTTTCAGTCACACTTATGGAGGGTTCTCATGGGCACTGAAATCTCACACGTATTTTACCATTGAAAGCTTCTAGTAGCTTCCAGAGGATGTGTCATCACCTTCATTTTACATGTGCTGCTAGGTATTTTATTTGGCAGAAACATCATATAAGTACCAAGGATCAGGTTCAATTTCACCACCTTTTTGTGTCAAACCCAGGAGAGGCTTTCTCCACACCTTCACCCTGGCCACCCAGACCTCTAGTCTTTCACAATACTCTCTTTACAATCATTATTATCGTGAGATTACTCCTACTTCTTTGAACCTAATTTTTAATGCTGGGATAGGCACTTGTTCATAGATAAGGATTTTTGAACGTTTACTCAGTACCTGACTTTCAGGAATAGTTAGGAGCAGATGGATGCCCCTCTACCTGCCTCTTTGCCGTGATGAGCCAATCATATTAGCTGTCCTGGCCATAGGCAATAGTGGTCCTTAGGACAAGTGGGTCATATCTACAACTTCTTTCAACTAAATTTGGCAGGAAATATTCCTGCTGTTGGGTGATGGTCTCCATGAACTTAAGTCATGATGTCTAAAATACTAATTACCTAAAATGAGAAGGAAAATAGGAAGAGGATCACTGAGAAAGAGAAGGGGACAAGGGTGGGTAGTGGGTGGGAAGATATATCAAAGTACCTTATATACATGTATGAAAATCATAATGAAATTTAACATTTTGTGCAACTAATATACATGAACTAAAAAAATATACCCCCAGTTCTTCCAGTCTGCCTAGAATAGGGTCATGGGAAAAAATACTAAGGCCAGTGTGCTGGATAGCTTTAGTGTCAACTTGACACACCTGGGTTGAGGGAGCCTCAATTGGGGAATTGGCTCCATTGGACTGGCCTGTGGCCACATCTGTGGAGTATTGTCTTGATTGTTGGGCAGTGTGAGAGGGCCCAGCTCACTATGGGTGGTGCCACCCTGGGCAGGTTATTGTGTACTGTATAAGAGGGCAGCTGGGCATGGGCCAGGGGAGCAAGCCAGTGAACAGCATTCCTCCATGGCCTATGCTTCAACTCCTGCCTCCAGGTTCCTGCCCTGAGTTCCTGCCTTGGGCTCCCTGAGTGATGAACTGTGACTCTGGAGATTTGAGCTTAATAAACCCTTTCCTCCCCAAGTTGGTATCGGTCAGAGTGTTTTGTCACAGCAATGGAAGAGAAACTAGAACAGAAATTGGTACCAGAGAGGGGCTATTGCTGTGACAAACCTGACCTTGGTGTTTTGGGGAAGGATTGTGGAAGCGTTTGGAACTTTGGGCTAGAAAAATCATTGAATGAATGCTTAAAGATCATGCTGTGGAACTTGGAACAGTTTTGCTGAAAAAAAGTTGTAGACAATGGAGGCCTGGCTTGTGACGTTTCTAGTTTCAAAGGGAAGCAGAGATCATCAAGACTGTTTAATCTATGGACTCTGGTCAGCTGGGGCTGAAAAATCAGCTGTAAGTAACAAGAGACCAGCATCACTGTGGTGAAATCTGGGAAGAATTTCTTTAGAGTCAGCACACAGAAGCTATGCTCCAGAAGGGGCTTGAGCCTCCACGTCAAGCCAGAAGCAGGACTTAGTAGTGTGTAAGAGTCTCCTATATGGTTCTGGTGTTGAAATTTGATGGGGTCACAGAGAGCAGCCGAGGCTTGGCACTGTGAGAAGTCAGGAAAGACCATTGGTGGAAGTGCACCTCGGTTGCAGTGAAGACCCCAGGATTGCAGGGGTCATGGAGAGAAGCTGAGGCTTTGCACCAGGAGAGGTCAGAAGAGACCATTGGTGAAGGTGCTGCCTCAGTTTCAGTGGCGACCCCAGCTTTTTGGAGATGCCGGTACCCTGGGACGACCACCAAGAGCAGCGGTAGGTGTAGAATGGAGTCGGCCTGGGCCTGCGAGATGAGTGTGCCACGGACGGCAGAGTCGGAGAGGGGGAGCTGCCGAGACCCTTTGGAGCCCAGAAGATCGTGAGTGAATCCCAGGTGTCCAGCCTTGAGCTACTTGCTGGACTTAGGTTTTGTTTGAGAGTGCCTGATTCTTCCCTTTGAAATAAGACAGTACTTGTTTTGGATTTTACAGCAGCCCACAGTTAAGAGACTTTTAATAGACTGGACTTTTAAGTGTTTGGACATTTTAAGGACTGTGGGGCTTTTAAGGATGTACTGTCTTAGGTTGTGATTAATGTTAACATCATACTTTGGGGATAAGAACTGGAAAGGTGGTGGTTTAATAGTGATGTGTTTTGTGTGTCAAGTTGACAAGGGGTCAATTGTGCTGGATAGCTTTAGTGTCAACTTGACACACCTGGGTTGAGGGAGCCTCATTTTTGGGAGTGGCCCCAATTGGACTGGCCTTGTGGCTACATCTGTGGAGTATTGTCTGGTTGTTGTTGGGCAATGTGAAAGGGCCCAGCCCACTATGGGGTGGTGCTACCTGGGCAGGTTGTTGTGTACAATATAAGAGGGCAGGCTGGCATGGGCCAGGGGAGCAAGCCAGTAAACAGCATCTCCATGCCTCAGCCTGTGCTTCAGCTCCTGCCTCCAGGTTCCTGCCCTGAGTTCCTGCCTTGGGCTCCCTGAGTGATGAACTGTGACCCAGGAGATGTGAGTTGAATAAACCCTTTCCTCCCCAAGTTGGTGTCGGTTAGAGTGGTTTTGTCACAGCAATGGAAGAGAAACTAGAACAGCCAGTGTGGTAGCCATCACTAGGAATAGAAAAATAGCTGTGAAAATAGGGACTCAAAGACAGTCTGCAGTTCTGAGCTGTCACTGGGTTCTAAGGAAGAGACCAATAACTATCCTGATCCCTAGACACCAAGGGGCATGTGTCTCTCAGATCACAGAATGTACAGACTGGCTAGTTTATAAAGAATTTTTGTTTCTCAGCAATTGACAGTTGATGGCTGCTGAAGGAAGGAGAATCACTCTCCTTTGGGGATACGGCCACCGGGAAGCTGCCCACGCCCCAGTGGATGGCCCGCCCCACACTTGCATGAATACTGGCAGCGCTAATTGGATTCAGGGAGTTGTGGAACACAACAATAAAGTCAAAAGAGGACTCGAAACTGGGAGGGAGGTGGGTGGAGGCACTAGGCAGAGCTGAAGGGATTAGCTGGTGGCTGGATATGATCAACATACATTTTACAAATGTTATTATTAAAAGACATTTCCTCTCATAGTTTCAGAGCTGAGTGGTCAAGATGCTGGCATATGCTGTCTGTCTCGGGCCTTCTCGCTGTGTACTTATGTGGCAGAGTACAAGCCCATTCTCCCTATTTTTTTTTCGTGTTGTGTGTGTGTGTGTGTGTGTGTGTGTGTGTGTGTGTGTAGTATATGGTGGAGACCAGGGGAAGATATTGCCCACCTTATTTCTTTGAGACAAAGGCCCTCACTGAAACTGGAGCAAGGCTAGTGACCAGCAAGCCCAGTTATCCTATCTCTGCTCCCCACAACACTGGAAATAAAGATTCTCAAAAGCAGCCATGCTTTAATCCTAACATAGGTACTGGAGATTTGAACTCAGGTCCTCATGTTTGCACAGCAAATGCTCTCGCTGTTGGACATCTCTCCAGCACTCCTCGTCCTTTGAATAGCACAACTAGTCTATTCACGTGGACCAAGTCTTCATGCCCCAAACATCTTTCATCAAATACTGCTGTGTTGGGACTGCCTTTCTTAATGCATGAATTTTGGATGGCACAAAAGCATTCAAACCAATGCAGCAGGGAAATTTCTTCCTGTGCGACGTCTTCTGCCCTCAGGACAGGGAACCCCATCTATAATGGAGTTTGAACTCAATGGGAACCCAGTAGGGTGGCACCACCTGTAATCCCAGAACTCAGGAAAAGGCAGGAGGATGGCCACAAGTTTCAAGCCACCCTAGGTTACATAGGGAGACCTTGTTTCAGGGGTAAAAGAGAATTCTAGAAAGAAGTTCTGGGGCAGCCCACAAGTAAGGTCTTCCTTCATTTATTGGGTTCTGCCCAGCGCTGAACACAAAGTTTGCTAGGAACTCTCCTAGGAGCACTTAGAAGGTAGGGAAGAGGGGCAGAATGCACTAGGGAAGGCGACTAGAGAGATAATAATTGTTCATTCAGGTTTACTCTGCTCTATTCATACTACTTAGGAAATGGGTCAGTCACCTATTTATTTCTAATTGTGCATTCCCTAACTAGAAGAAAAAGAGGTGTATTAAAGATTGCACTCAGCTATTGTCACCCCAAGCAACCAAAGAGCATCTGTCTTCCCTCAACAAGGGAATAAATCAAACTCCTTATTCTGCACCAGAGAGTCAAGCTCTGCTCAACAGCCTTCAGGGTGAGGAATCTTACGCTTCCCAGCATCACTGCTCAGAGTTTCCCACAAACACCAAAAGTTCTTTGACAGTTATCTTGAATTCCTGGGTCCTGGGTCCATTCATTCAGGAAGGAGAATCAGAACATTTCTGTGGAATCCACTGAGTTCCAGGGCCACACAGATAATGAAACCCAGCTGAGCTCCTTCTAACATAGAAAGCTTTGGGCAAAGAAAAGTCAATTCATTAAGTTAAAGAATAGGAACCCCAGTCCAGCTAACTCCAGGAAACCAGCACAAGCACCAGAAACCGGAGGTCTCCCCAGAGTAAGCACACTGCTGCTCCACTACTGGTGCTGCCTCAATCCTCACTCCCCAAAATAATAAGGGAAAGCAAAACTCTAGCCAATCTAAACCACTCTCTTCTACCGCCCTTCCATCTGGACCTGGGCTTTTTGAATGCTGACTCAAAATCTCTGGCTAAATCCTTTCCAGTTCTTAGTATTGAACAAGTGGACATGTTCCCATAAGGACAAAGAATACTCAAAAGGTCACCATGCATATTAAGGCAAGGACTTCTAGTTGTCTCTCAATATTCTGTCTCCTCTTATTTCATGTTAATAAGATTTTTTTTAGTCTTTTTGAGACAGGGTCTCCCTGTAGCTCCGGCTGTCCTGGAACTCACTCTGTAGACTAGGCTGGCCTTGAACTCACAAAGATCTACCTGCCTCTGCCTCCCAAGTGCTAAGATTAAAGGCGTGCCACCATGCCCCACTGTTAATGGGATTTTTTTTTAATTTAATTTTTATTGATGCTTTGTGCATTTCATACATTTTTTCCAATTCAGTTCAGGCTTATTTCCCTTTCCCTTCCCCCCCACCCCCACCCCATCCCAGATCATGCATTCTGCCATAACTGTCCTGCATCTTTCTCTCAGTTTGTTTTTTCATTTTTAGCTATAAGTGATAATCCATGAGTACAAGCATCCTTCATGTAAATCCAATTTGACAGGCTGTTGTGCCAAACCACCCATCAGGTCCCCACAATCCAGTGGGGGGCTTGTATTGTTCAATCAAGTTGATCAAATGAGTGTCAACATACTTGCTGTAGTTTTAAACCAGTCACGCCACAGTCTGCAGCCCTTACATTATACCACGCCCCTGTTAATGGGATTTTTATCTGGCCACATGGCCACTCATTTTTAAGCATCCCTTGCCCAAGGCAAGCCATGTGATTAAGGTCTGGACAATAGGATCTGAATTACTGTGAGGTGGTTCTGCAAATAAGTTCTAAAGACCTGCTGAATTCCTTCATTACCATCATCTTGTCCTCTCCTCTTTCCTCCTCCTCCCCTCCCTCTTATTCTATTTTTCCTCTTCTTTCTCTTCTTTGAATGTGAATGTGAAGACTAGAACTACATTCATTTTAAATCTCTATTTCTTCCACTTGAGTTTAATCCTAATATGCAGATTAAAAGAGGATGTGAAACTGGCCATTTGTACTAACACTAATGTAAGACTGTAAGTACATGGAGTCCCATACTCAATATAAATACAAATAACTGGGCTGGAGGGATGGCCTAGCGGTTAAGAGCGCCGAACGCTCTTGCAGAGGACCCGGGTTCGATCCCCAGCACCCACATGGCGGCTGAGAACCGTCTGTGACTCCAGTTCCAGGAGAACTCCAGTTCCAGGGGAATCTGAGACCCTCTTCTGACCTCCGCGGCATCGCACGACACGGGTGCGCAGACCTGCATGCAGACAATACATTCATACACATAAAAATAAATAAATAAATAAATAAAAATTTAAAAAAAAATACAAATAACTGTCCTCCTGTCCAGTGCCCATCTCCAAATTAAACTCTTTTTGAGCATTGCCAACAAATTGCAACACCTCAATAAAAGAAGCCCTATCCTTCTTTGTGGTACTGATGTCTGAAAGTAAGTCACAAACTTTGTGGAGATGCAAGTTGTGGAAAAATGTTATTTTTCCATAATTAACAGACTGATGCAAACTTGGAAAGTGCAGTAAGTTTTTCTCTTTTGTTATATTTTTAAATGGATAGACAGACCTTCTGAAGGCTAACCCTTTTCTGACTTGACATTGCATGTCAAGTAAGCATCTTCCTTTCCTTCCCAAGTGCTTTTCCCACTCTGATCATTCCTTTAACAAAGACATGGAAGTTCAAATTAGTGAAACCAGGGGCTGGAGAGATGGCTCAGCAGGTAGGAGCACTGGCTACTCTTCCAGAGGACCAGGACCCCAACACCCACGTGACAGGTAACCACCGCCTGAAACTCCAGTTCCAGGGATCCAATGCCCTCTTCTGACATCCATGGGTATTGCATGCACATGATGCACTTACTTGCATATAGGCAAAATACTCAAACATAATAAATAAATGATTGAATAAATAAATAAACAAAATAATGGACCCAGTCAGATATGGTGGTATACACCTATAATTCCAATATGTGGGAAGATGAGACAGTATTGCCATGAATACAAGGCCAACCTGGGCTATATAGTGAGTGCCAGGCCACCCAGAATTACAGATAGGTCTAAAAATACAAAATAATGGACCCAAATAGGGGGGAATGAAAAGAAGTTCTCCTTTGTAAGGATAGTAACTATACGAAATAAGAGAAATTTAGAAACACTGTATTTGATTCAAAAGGACCAAATGTTTCTGAAGGAGCACTGCAATTAGGAAGACCACAGGAGCATTAAAAATGACACAGAAAATGCACATCTGAAAGATGCCCAATCCTAGGAGATACATCTACACTTGAGCCTCTATACCTAAGACTCCTGAAACATCAAGGAATGAAAGGCAGAGAGATAATGAGTGCATCCCTTGATTCTCACCAGTAAAGTTTCCTTACACAATAGAGTGTGATGCAAACAGAAGGCCACAACTAGCCAAGCTTCAAAGAATGGGAGCCTCTAGTGTGTGTGTCCCTGGATAAGTGTTAGGAGCTGTAAGCCTGCTCGTAAAGAGTTAACTCTAAAATAGCTTCAGAACTGTCCTCTAAGGTGCAGACGTGCAGAGAAGCTTCCTACCTGCATACCTGATGTTCCGGAGGAACCTTATCATATGCAAATATTATCTGCCGGAGCCAACAGCCCCCGGAGGAAGCTTATCACGGACAAAGAATCCCTGCCGGCGCAAGCATCTAGCCCCGATAAACTTTAACTTTTACAAGAGCCACTATCCACCCCCTCCCTCTTCCTGATTCTTCCCGCCTTTTACTAAATAAAAACCGCTGTCATAATTCAATAAATCAGACTTTGACCACCTGGCAAAGTCTCGTTCTTTTCTCTCGCTTATCTGCAGGTTTTGGGGATCCCTCGAGTACCTAACGTTACATGACCCGTAGACAGGGTCAGATAAGACTCCTATATTAAACCTCACCCAGCCAAGGCTTACAGATCATTGCGGGTTATATGATACAAAAGTATTCCTAAAAACATGTCAGCCTGAAAAAAATGTCAGCCTGTAAATTAAGGTAAGAGATGACTAAAATGTGCCTGTCACTTCTATAAGTTCATGCTTTTGCCAGTTCCCATGTCTTTTCCAACCCAGCAGTGCCTCGGTTTCCCTAACCTTTCTGTGGGAGCTTCTCTTACTATAAGCAGATACAGCACAGTCCAGTTTGAATTAGGGGCTAGTTCTCAGCTAGCACCCCTCAGGGGACCATGTGGGAGTCATGGGGTTCCTCTGACTCTGCCCCAAGAGGGAGCAAGCAACGTGGCCCAGGCACATGATGCTAGGCGGATCAGCAGTATACACTGGCACAAAACTGGGGGTGTGTGGTTGGCTCTGGGAGCTGACATCATTTTGCTTATAAAAGTTGAGTTGCAGTAGGCAATAAATCGAATTCTCCATTACCATCATTACACAGAATTCCTGGCTGTTATTTTGCACGTATACAGTCCGAAGCAGGCCTGGATTTTCTGTTGGTGGCTAGTGGGCTGGACAGAGGTCTATCAGACCACTCTCCTGGTATGCTAGCATAAGATTGGATGGCACCGTGGGGCTGGACAGAGATCTATCATGTCACCAGCTGTGAAGTGAATTGTGAGTGGGTATAGGCTGAAGACAGGCCATCAGCCATCAGTCTGAAATTCCTGTCCCGAGACCAGAAGTCTTTGGGCAGCTGGGAAAGCATGGCCAGACAGGAAACATTCCGTTTTCCCAGGCTAAGGACCTGAGTTGGAAGTACCTCTCAGGTTGGGTTATGAAAGTAACCAACTGCCCTCTGCACTGAGGTCAGTTCCCTACAGTGGCTGCAGGAGGCCACTGTGCTCCCCTTCCCTTAGCAGGACTGCATTGCACCTGCTGCAGTAAGAGAAGCTCTCACCCCTTTCCGTAGTCAAGCATAGAGTTAAATACAAAGAAATAAGGATTAAACCCATCATTTCCAATGGATTCATGGATAAGCCATCATTTAATCAATACAAATAGACAAGAGTCAAAATTAACTGTGGTTAACTGAGAAGTGAAATGTTATAGAAATCTTTAGCTTCTGCACAGCTTCCCCCCAGCCTCTTTTCCCTTTTTACATCTTCCTTCACTCATTCATAACCTTAAGGAATGCAGGAATCATTCTACTTGGTCTCATACTTTGGCTGCAGGCTCTAAATGAACCCAGTGATTCCAGAGTGTAAGGGACTTTCTTCCTCCCGAATTCAGAAATCGTTCAGGTTTCTCAGCTTGATTAAGGAGCTTAAGGCAAAGTTGACTTCTGGGAAGGAAGGAGCCAGAATTTTCAGTATTGTTTCTCACAGATCTCCAGAAAGCTCCTCTGGGGATAAAAGTCCTTCTCCCCAACCCTGGCAGTTATATAGCTGTGGAATTCCAACTTCTATAACTGCAATGAGGACCTTGTTTGTCAAAGGTACAAGGAAAACAAATCCTTTGTTTTTTAATCTCTGACTGATAGAGATCTGTTGCATAGGACTGTCCTCTGAGCCAGGCAGATGGTATCATCCTGAGTTCAGCTGTATACACTTTCAAAAAATCATCACAGATTTGCTTGCTGTTTATCATCCTTCATTGAAGGACGGGTGGGAGAGGGTCATAGGCCCTTCCCCTGAGCATCTCCCCACAACCTCCCAGCCTATGGCAGGTGCCTGGCATAGGGAAGTAGTAGAGCATATAGGCTGGGTAAGACTAAGCAGGCAGGCTTCATTTATGAGGCCATGGGGAGCTATCATCCACATCTGTTTGATGGATGAACACTTTCTGGCTGGCTTTAGGGGGGAACACCCACACTCCTTTAAGTAACCCATCACCCATTGATAGGTACGGGAGTCCAATAAACTCATTAGTTCCCCAGAGTGAACTTTGGTGGTATTGTACCTTGGTTTGTTGTTGAGGTGGGAGTTATTTATGTCTTCCCCAGGGAAGGAGGTATAGCAACAAGATCATAAACATTCTAACTTCTAACGGTCTTAGTTGAGGGCAGGATTTGGGCCTAAATCAAGTCCATGGCATACTCAGGCATCTTTGCCATCACACTGTGTGAGGAGAACCTGACACTTCTATGCCTTCAGGGGTCTTGTTGCAATAATGAGGAAATCATGACAGAAAGCACGGAAAAGGTTTACTTGGGGCTGTCGGTGGGGCTCAGTGGTAGGACACTTGCCTAACTCTTGCCAGTGCATGAGGCCCTGGATTTGTTAACCCCCCCCCCCACGCACACAAACTTCGCCTTTGCACTAATCCTGTTTCCTAAATAAAACTTATTAGGATGTTTACTGCATGCATTATTTAGAAAAAAATTTTAAGTCCTTTGAGAAGGGCATGGGATGGAAGGTTCAAAAATCCGAGATTTGGAGCTGAGATGATGGCTAGGCTCTAGTGACATGCCTGCTGCACAAGTATAAGAAGTTGATTCCCAAAACCCACATAAAAGAGCTGGCTGTGGCAGTGGTTGCTTGTAGTCCCAGTGCGAGAAAGGGAGAGACAAACGAATCCACGGGACTTGCAGGTTTGTCAGCTTCACCTACTCGATCGGTTCCAAGTCCCTGAGAGATCTGTCCAAAAACCAAGGCAAAGGGCTCCTAGGGAACAATACACAGGGTTCACTTCTGTCCTCTACACACATGTGCATGCTCACCTGCACACTCATGTGTATCCTTACATTCACAAACATACATGCACATGTAAACATATATACACAAAAAATCTGAAGCTTTAAGGAAAATATTTTTTTTAATTAATACCTGCCCCACCAAGCATGATGACTTGAAATCAGTTCCAGGGGCCCTCAGGGAGGAAGTCCAGAACTGACTCCCCAACAAGTTGTCCTCTAACCTCCACATGTGCACTATTTATACCTTCCCCACACACACACTAAAAATGTAATAAAAAAATTTTTAAGTTGAAATACAGCAGATGCTTGCACTCCCCAAGGTTCAAAATAAGATAAGGCGGGTATCTCCTTCCACAGAAGCTTCTTCAAAACAGTTGTCCCTCTCCACACTCTGGTTCTTCTTAAACTGGGTGGAAAATTTCTTAAAGTCATGTAAAAGATTCTTATTTGGGGGGGGGTCTTTTTGAGACAGGGTCTCCCTGTAGCCCCAGCTGTCCTGAACTCACTCTGTAGACCAGGCTGGAATTGAACTCACAGAGATCTGCCTGCTTTTGCCTCCCAAGTGCTAGGATTAAAGGCGTGTGCCACCATGCCCGACGATTCTTAACCATTTTCTTTAATATTTGCATAGGGTGACCTGGCTTTGAAATTTTGCATCTATAGAGTCTTCATCAAAATTTGAATTTGGGGGCTGGAGAGACACCTCAGGTGTTAAAAAAATACTGGCTGCTCTTGAAGAACTGGTGGCCCATAACCATCTATAACTCCAGTTCCAGGGTATCTGACAACTTCTTCTGGCCTTCTCAGGCATTGCATGCATGTGATGCCCTTATGTACATGTAGGCAAAACACTATACACATAAATAAATCTTCCTAAAAATTTCAATTCCATAACCTGTTACAGATTAATAAAAAGTACATGCTGGCTGGTAGGGGCCCAGAGCTTCAGAGACTGCCTGCAGAATCACCTGATCAGCCTTCGGCGTGAGCTTGCTAAACTGTGCCCTGCCCATCCCCTTGCTTTAGGACCAACTTCAGTCCCTCCTAGACCAGGCTTTCCTACTGGCTAGTGGGGGCCTGGACGTCCTCCTGCCAAAACGTCTCCGAGATTGACTGACAATCCCGACTCAGCTTTCAGGGTGAGCTGCCCAAATCCTGCTGTGCCCCTTCCCCTGCTTTGGGTCCACCTGAAGTCCCTCCCACTGCTCCAGGGCATGGGCTTCCCTGATGACCAGTAGGAACAAGCACGTCCATCTCCTTTCTCTTACCTTGGACCTGGGCACTGTCCATCTGAGGCTACTGTAGTGCCCCTAACTAGCTAGGGCCTCTTTGCCTTCCTGGAGAGCTCCTAAGTAGACTGATTGGAGCCATCTGGTTTCTCCAATATAAAATCAACTCCTGCTTGCTTCTTAGTGCCATTTGCTTGAAATACTTTTTTCCATCCCTTCACCTTAAGGTAGTGCCTGTCCTTGAAGGTAAGATGGATTTCTTGCAGACAAGAAAAAGATGTATTTATTTTTTCTTTCTTTCTTTCTTTCTTTCTTTCTTTCTTTCTTTCTTTCTTTCTTTCTTTCTCTTTCTTTCTTTCTTTCTCTCTTTCTTTCTCTCTTTCTCTCTCTCTTTCTCTTTCTTTCTTTCTTTCTTTCTTTCTTTCTTTCTTCTTTTTTGCCTTTTTGAGACAGGGTCTCCCTGTAGCCCCAGCTGGCCTGGAACTCACTATGTAGACCAGGCTGGTCTTGAACTCACAGATATCTGCCTGCTTCTGCCTCCAGAGTGCTGGGATTAAAAGCTTGTGCCACCATGCCCAGAGGATTTTTTTTTCTTAATCCATTCAACTAGGTAGTATCTTTTGACTGGGGAATTTAGTCCATTGATAGTTAAAATTGGAGATCTCCCAAGACCAGCTGAAGTGCAGGAAGGTAGGTAGGAGCTGGGTGCTTCAGCAAGGCTGATTGTTGTATGACTTAATCTAATTAATCCAGTTGTCTTTGGCTTAATTGGTTTTTGTGGCTGTGGGGGCAGAGTTATCCTCCCAGCTGGTATAAAAGGTAGGGTTGTGTGAGTCTTGAGATCTGAGATCTCCCAAGACCAGCTGAAGAGCACGTACCGGGGCTAAGGCTAAAGAGCACACCTCCCCCCACATCTGCCCACCCCCCACCCCCTCACCAACTGGGATTACAAAGGTATCTGAAGGAGGCAAGCAAGGCAAGCCTTCAAGACAGTGAAGAGACATTTGGTACTCACATTGGAATACAGGCAAGGAGAAGCCAATATGCCAGGAACACGAAGAAGAGACAACATGGGAAAGGGGCAGGATAATCCCACACCAAGCTCCACCAACCCTATGGAATACTCCTACAGTGGGATCCCCATTGGGATGGCCCGGGACACAGATATCAGAAACACAATTGTGAACATACTTAAAGAACTACAAGATTATAAAGAGCAACTCAAAGAATTAAGAAAAGAGAATGAAGAACTCAAGAAGGACCTAGAGAGAGAGAATGACAAACTCCAGAAGGAAGTAGAAATGCTGTAAAGATCCCATGCTGAAAAAGATAAGGAAACCAACCAGCAAAGCAAAAAGCTACAGGAAGAGATTGAGAAGCTCCAAAAAGAAGTAGAAATACTAAAGAAATCAGAAGAGGAAATGAAAAAGGAAATCAAACACTCATCCAATCAAGAGGAAAGGAATGGAAAAAGCCTCAGAAGCAGAACAAAGAATATCAGACCTGGAAGATAACACAGAACAACTAAAAATCTCAAGTAAAGATTATGAAAAATTTAAAAATACACAAAAGTGGAACAACCAGGATCTGTGGGACACTATGAAAAGAACAAACCTATGCATCATAGGAATAGAGGAAGGAGAAGAATCCCAAGAGAATAGTATTGATCAGATCTTCAACAGAATAATAGATGAAAACTTCCCCAAACTAAAAAAAGACAAAACAATACAAATACAAGAAGCACATAGAAGTCCAAACAGACAAGACCGAAAAGAAACTCTCTACGCCACATCATAGTTGAAATGCTAGACACCCAAAACAAAGACAAAATCCTTAAAGCAACAAGAGAAAAACAAGAAGTGACCTATAAGGGGAAACCTATCAGAACTACAACTGACTTCTCAATGCAAACTGTGAAAGCAAGAAGACGTGGAGCAAAGCATTCCCAGTGTTAAAGGACAATAGATGGCCACCCAGGTTACTATACCCAGCAAAAATGTCGATTATAGTTGAAGGAAAGAGAAAAACCTTCCATGACATAAACAAGTTGAAAGAATACATGTCCAGGGCTGGAGAGATAGCCTAGTGGTTAAGGGCACCGACTGCTCTTGCAGAGGACCTGGGTTCGATCCCCAGCGCCCACATGGCGGCTGAGAACCGTCTGTAACTCCAATTCCAGGAGAACTCCAGTTCCAGGAGAATCCGACACCCTCTTCTGACCTCTGCAGCATCGCATGACATGGGTACACAAACCAGCATGCAGACAGTACATTCATACACATATAAAAAATACAAAAATTGGGGCTGGAGAGATAGCCTAGCGGTTAAGAGCGCCGACTGCTCTTGCAGAGGACCCAGGTTCGATCCCCAGCACCGACATGGCGGCCGAGAACCGTCTGAAACTCCAATTCCAGGAGAACTCCAGTTCCAGGGGAATCTGACACCCTCTTCTGACCTCCGCGGCATTGCACGACACGGGTGCACAAACCTACATGCAGACAGTACATTCATACACATACGGAAATAAATAAAATTAAAAAAAAAATTTAAAAAAGAAATATATATAGCATTATACACATTAGAGGGTGATAGAGCAAACAATGAATTAGAAAGAATTTTTGTTTGTTTGTTTGTTTGTGAGACAGGGTCTCCTTGTAGCCTTAGCTGGCCTGGAACTCGCTATGCAGACCAGGCTGGCTTTGAACTCACAGAGATCTGCCTGCCTCTGCCTCCTGAGTGCTGGGATAAAAGGCATGCACTACCACGCCCAGCTTCTTCTTGTCTTTTTGAGACAGAGTCTCCCTGCAGCCCCAGCTGGCCTACCTGGAACTCGCTATGTAGGCCAGACTGGCCTTGAACTCACAGAGATCCAGCTGCTTCTGCTTCCTAAGTGGGATTAAAGGTATGTGTCACCATGCCCACCTTACCCTCTTCTCAAAAAAAAAAATTCATTTTTAAAATTTATTGTGTGTGTCCATATACACACATGTGCCACGGTACACATGAGGACAACATAAGGGAGTTAGTTCTCTCTATCCACTCCCCATCTATATCTCACTATCTATGTGGGTCCCAGAGACCCTGGAGCTTTTGTCCACGCAGTTGGGGAGTGATGCATATTGGAACACAACAACAGAAAGGACTCGCATCAAAGCCCAACTGACTGAACCATTGAACTTCTGCTCAAAGCAAGTCAAACTTCCCCATGGAGAATATGGAGAAAGACTGAGAGAAAGGAACGAAGAAAGAAAGAAGGAAAGGAAAGGAGAATGACAGAAAAGCGGGAAGAAAGAGATGCAATTGACATGTGTGAAGATGAATGAAGATGGATGTTGAATGAAATGTGGAATGCCGGATGAAAAAGCCATATTTTCATAATTATTGTTATGTTTTGTTTGTTTGGCACGAATGGACAGATAACCAGCAGACAGAATGCATGAGCTCGGTGGGTGGGGGGAGGGGGAGGGGACATGGGGGGATTAGGGTGGGGGGACACGGTCTAGATTTGATAAAAAAAATTGTATGTATGAATGAAAAGATACAAGACAGAAAAAAAGAAGGAGAAAAAAAAAGAAAACAAGAACCAAAAAAAGAAGAAACACAAAAAAAAAAAAAAAAAAAAAAAAAAAAAAAAAAAAAAAAAAGAAGAAAGAAAGAAGAAAAGAAAGACGAAAGAAAGAAAGAAAGAAAGAAAGAGAAAATAGTTAAAGATTGAAGGGTGTATATTGGTCCATCATTTTAATTTTTATTTATTTTTATTATTTATTTTATGTGTTTGGAATGTAACTGTCTGCATGTAGGTTTGTGCACCTGTTGCAATTGCCTGGAGGTAGAGAGGGGTTGGATTCCCCTGGAACTGGAGTTCTCCTGGAATTGGAGTTTACAGATGGTTCTCAGCAGCCATGTGGGTGTGGGATTGAACCCGGTCCTCTCAAGAGCAGTCAGGCCTCTTACGCTAGGCCATCTCTCCCAGCCCATTCCCATCATTTTATTTTATGTTTGCCTTCTTGGGCCTAACTTGTGTTTTACACATTATATCTTCATTTAGTTTCTTCTGTTCTCCTTGGGTATAGTCATTCCTTCTTCACTTATGTTGTTGATTCGGCTTCAACTATGCTCTCTGAAGGGCGTTTTTCTTTTCTTATTATTATTTTTTTAATTAATTATTTATTTTTATCAAATCTAGACTCATGTCCCCCCCATATCCATCCCCCCCCACCCCACCAAGCTCATGCAGCTGCCAAACATCTTTTCATCTCTTTTTCAGTCTTTCTCAGTATCCCAGGGGGAATTTGGACTGGTTTGAGAAGAATTCATGTGTCCGTCAGATTCTTTGGATGCAGTCCCATTTTCTGTTGTGGTTGTTGTTGTTGTTGTTGTTTTCCCAATATGCATTCACTCCCAACTGCTTGGACAAAAGCTCAAGGGGCCGTGCACAAGAAATACTTACAACTAGGTAATGGCAAACTACAATCCACAGATGAAGGATAACCATTCATTGTTTTGTTTTTCGGGGTCTGTGTTACGTCCACTCAGCATGATATCCTCTAGCGCCAGCCCATTTCCTGCAAAGCTCATGATGTTGTCTTTGACTAGTGCAGAGAACATCCATTGTGTTGATGTACACATTGTTCTCTATCCATTTAATCAGGCCGAGGCATTTGGGGTTGGCCTTCAGTTACTTGCGATTGTGAAGAGACCTGCAATAACATGGCTGTGCACTTATCTCTTGGTGGGGTGAGTCTTGGAGGTACATGCCTAGGAGTGGGTATGGCTGGGTCGAGTGGCAAGTTTTCATTCAAGACTTCCAGGGTTCTCCACAACTGCTTTTCCATAGTGGCTGTACAGTTTACATCCCACCAGCAGGGATGAGTGTCCCCCTTTCCCCACAAAACCTGTCCAGCATTTGGTATCATTTTTTTCTTGATCCTAGCCAGCTTATTGGAGTAAGATGAGACGATTTTTTTTTTATTTCTTGTAATGTTTATGATTGGACTGTCTGCATGCAAGTATGCAAGTTTGTGCACCCGTGAAGTGCAATGCCTTGGAGGTAGAAAGAGGGTGTCAGATTCCACTGGAACTGGAGTGTCTCCTCGAATTTGGAGTTACAGACGTTTCGCAGCCGCCATGTGGGTGCGGGGGATTCGAACCGGGGTCCTCTGCAAGAGCGGTCGGTGCTATCAACTGCTAGGACTCTCTCCTCCAGCCACCCAGTAAGAGGATATATTAAAGTGCTTTTGATTTGCATTTCATTAAGGATTAGTGATGTTGAAACCTCTTAAGGTGTTTCGTTCTCTTACAGCTCTAAATGCCAGAGATTGTGAAGTATCTGTTCAGATCTTTGCGCCATCTGTGAGTGGGTCATTGTTTCTTCTTCTTTTGTTTTTTGAGTAGTGTTTAAGAATATTCGGAAAATCAATACTTTGTCAGATTTTTTCTGCAGTGAAAGGTTTCCGCATCCCATCTACTCTTGGATTTCTCTTCACTTCCGTGATTGTTTTCTTTTGATGTACAGAAGCTGTTTGAGTTTTAATAAGGTCCCATTTGTGAATTGTCAACCTGAATTCTTGTGCAGATCTGTCTGATTTAGGAGTCTTTTCCTACACCTACACCTATGTCTTGTAAGCTGCTGCCCACGTTTTCTTCTATATCAGCCTCAGAGTTTGGGTTTTCATGTTAGGTCCTTGATGCACCTGGAGTTGACTTTTGTACAGGGTGCGCGGTAGGGGTTTAATTTCACTACAAGTGGTGATCCGGGGGATGTGGCCCAGAACCATTGCTGAAGATGCTGTCTTTCTTCAATTGAGTCTTTTTGGTCCCCGTGTCAAATATAAGATGGCTGAAATTGTATGTGGCCAGATTGGATCTTCAAGTTTTGTTCCATGGTCAACAGGTCTGTTTGTGTGCCAGTACCCAGGCTGTTTTTTAATGACTATAGCCCTGTAGTATAGTTGTAAGTCTGGTATAGAGTTCCCCACTGTGTTTTCTCTTTATCCTCTAGGTTGGGTTTTGGGCTAGTGGGGGGTCTTTTTGTGTTTTTTTCCAAATAATTTTAAGGACTTTTTTTCCAAGCTGGTGGAGAAACGCTGGGGATTTTGATTGGGATGCGTTAAATCTATACAAGAGTTTGTGTAGAATGGGACATTTTTACAATGTGTTTTGCCCCAATCCAGGAGCATGGGAAGGTTTTTCCATCTTCGAAGGTTCTTCTTATTTCTTTCCTTTAAAGTTTTAAAATTTTTTTTTTGTTGTAGAAGATCTTTGGTGTCCCGTTGGTCCAGGTTTGGGTTTCCGAGTATTTTATTGTTTTTGAGGCTATTGTGAGTGGGAAGGATCTCTTGAATTCTGTCTCCAGTTTTGCGTTGGTTCTTGGTGTAAAGAAAGGCCTTTTTTTTTTTTTTTTTTTTAAATTAATTTTATGTATTTCTGGATGTGTATGAATGTGCTATCTGCATCAAATCTGTGGCACCCGTGTTCGTGCAATGCCGCGTAGGGCAGAAGAGGGTGTTGATCCCCTGGGAACTGAGTTCTCTGGAATTGGAGTTTTCAGACAGTTCTCGGCCTCCATGTGGGTGCTGGGGAGCGAACCCGGCTCCTCGGTAAGAGCAGTTGGCACTCTTTAACCGCTGCCTCTCTCCGCCCAGCCAGTGATTTTTTTTTAGGTTAATGTTGTATCCTATCCTGTGCCACTTTGCTGAACTGTTAATCATTTCTAGGAGTGTTTTGGAAGAGTTTTTAGCATCCTTTTAATTAAACAATAATCATATCAACAGCAAAGAGGGATAGCTTGACTTACTCTTTCCCTCCATTTGTAGTCTAATTGCCTTTTCTTGCTTATTGTCCTAGCAAGTGTTCCAAGCAATATATTGAAGAGGAGTGGTGACAGGGGGCAGGCCCCTTGCGCAGTGTTCCT
Source organism: Rhizomys pruinosus (assembly GCA_009823505.1). NCBI lineage: Eukaryota > Metazoa > Chordata > Mammalia > Rodentia > Spalacidae > Rhizomys > Rhizomys pruinosus. The sequence continues at coordinate 2,012,332 of VZQC01015340.1, read as the reverse complement.
ACCTTTAAAGGGAATATTTTTGTCATTTCCCCCATTTGGATGATATTGGCTGTGGTTTCTTGTATGAAGGTATGCGTGATTGTGTCAAAGGCGTTTTCAGCATCAAGTGAGATGAATGGTGTGTTTTTTTTGTCTTTCATTCCATTTCATGTGTTTGATGATGTTTATTGTTTTCATATGTTTGAACCATCCCTGCATCTCTCTTGGTCTGAATCCAACCTTGTTCATCGGAGATCCTTCCGATTTGGGTCGGTAGTGATTTGCCAGTAACGGCCGGGTTTTCTGTACATGACTTCTTTCAGCCTATTCATGTTGTTTGGAAGATTTTTCTTTCGTTCCCTTTCAACTACAAAACATATTTTTTTTCTGGGTAAAGTATTCTGGGTTTGCATCCATAATGGCATTTAAAACTGGGAATACTTTGTTCCGTCCCTCTTCTGGCTTTCATAGTTTTTACACTGAAAAGTCAGCTGTAGTGTCTGAATGGGTTTTCCTTTATATGTGATTTGTTTGCTTTTCTTTTTTTTTTTTTTTTTTTTTTTTTTTTTTTTTTTTTTTTTTTTTTTTTTTTTTTTTTTTTTTTTTTTTTTTTTTTATTTATATTTTTGTCTATTTGGTGTTTTATATGATTCTTGTATTTGTAATGGGCAGGTCCTTTCCTTAGTCGGGGAAACTTTTTTACATTCTACAGTCCTGTTGAAGATCTTGTCAATTCCATTATCCTGAGATTCTGCTCCTTCCTCTATGGCTATGATGCATAAATTTGGCTTTTCACCGATGTCCCCCCACATTTCGTGAATATTCCATTCCTGTGCTTTTTAAAAAATTTGTTTGTAGTCTTTGCCTAAGCAGTCTTAATTTTTCTTTTTTTCTTTCTTTTTTTTATTTTTATTTTTTATGTGTAATGAATATACTGTCCTGCATGGTAGGTTTTTGGTGCACCCGGAGGTCAGAAGAGGGTGTTGGATGTCCCTGGAACAGGAGTTACAAAAGGTGTCTCAGCTACCAGGTGGGAATTGGGGATCAAACCCAGGTCCCTCCTGCAAGAGCAGTCGGCGCTCTTAACTGCTAGACCACTTCTCCAGCCCCAGTCGATTTTTCATTTTATAAGTACTCTTTTTTTGTTTTTGGGTTTGTATGGGTATGAATGCATTGTCTGTAGGCAAGTCTGGTGCACACCGTCTGCAATGCCGGCGGAGGTTTCCCCCCACCCCCAAAGAAGAGGGTCCTCGGATTCCCCCTGGAACTGGAGTTCTCCTGGAAGTGGAGTTATCAGACGGTTCTTCTCAGCCGCCAGGTGGGGTGCTGGGGATCGACCCGGGTCCTCTGCAAGAGCATCAGTGCTCTTGAAAACAGCTAGGGGCTTCTCTCCAAGCCGCCCCTTATCAGGTACTCTTATATTCGGTTTTCCATTTCTTTTCCTTTTCTTCTTTTTTTTTTTTTTTTTTTGGTCATTCATTATATTACTGAGGCTTTTCCCAATCCTTTGAATTGGCTTTATTGAGTGGTCCCACTTCCTCCTCATTCAGTCGATTTTCCTCACTATTTCTGGCTCTTTTGTGAATAATCAAGTTTATCCTTACCTGCTTTTAGTTCTTTGTGTGTTTGTGGTGTGCTTTAAATTCATTTAATTCTTTGATCATGTTTTATGATGATTCTTTTAAATTCATTGTCCTGGGTTATAACTTGGGGGGGGCAGGGAAATCTCATTGTCAAACTCCTCTGTGGGACTGGTGTTTGGTAAGGACATGTAATTTGAGTGTTTCATATTATTATTTTTCTTTCGTGATTTTGGCATCCGGATTTCTTTCATTGTGATTCAGGTATGAAACACAAGCCTTCCTTTGTTGAATTACAGTCTGATTCTGTTCAATATACTTGAGATGCTTTCTGTGTTGTTTTTCTTGTTTGTATATGAAAGCTGGTGGTCCTAGGCGTCAGGTTCCGTCATTTTTTGAATTTGTAATATGGAGGGACCAGATGACTCTAGTATAGCTACTCAGGAGTTCATGTGGAGTCCCAATTCAGGTGCCTATTAGATATTCTCAGTCTTCTTCCTAAGGTCTGAATCTTTACTAGTCAGCAGGCACAGCTCAATTTGGGAAGTTTACTAGATTGAGGGTGGATTCAGGTGTTCTCAGGAAGCCTGCAAAGGTCTGGGCCCCTTACAGAGGCAGAGAGAAGCAGTAGGAGGGGCTTCAGATAGTTGCAATGTGGGGGTATGGGCACTGTGAGATTTGGAGAGTTCACTGCCAGGTGACTAAACTGGTAGTCCAGAGGTCTGGGGTGCTAAGAGAAAAGGTGGGCCTGTGCCCAAGGCTAGAAGGGTGTACAGGGTGTTAGGGGCAGGGAAATTGAGAGTTTTTTCAGGCTATGGATAAGTCAAGATGTGGTGGGCCAGACCAGACTTTGCAGGGAAGAAGCCTTGTCTGGGAAATCCAGAAGATCGGGTGGAGACCTCGTGAGGAGCCCAACAAGCTAGACTGAAAAATTGAGCTGTTCTGAGTGCAGGAGATCCGGATGCAGTGGGTGGGTCTGTACTAAGATGTTAGTCCCGAGATCTGGGGATGCCAGAGCAAAGCAGACCTTGCGCCAAGGCTAAGGAAACAGAATGTGTGGTTTGGAAAAACTGTGAGATTGCTCCAGCTGGTAGGGAATTCAAGCTTGCCAACTTTATATTTTTCAAAACCGTTCACGATTGCTAGTGATGTCATATATTAAGCACATTAAGAGGTTCTCTTCTGCTACTTTAAATGTAGCTTTTCAGTACGTCTCAGTTACTAGTGGGCCATAAAACTAATGTATTGGGTCTCAATTCAGTTACTTTCTCTTTACAGTGTTCTGTGCCTTATAAAAAGACTTTCAGCTTTTTTTCAGGATTAGGGTTCCCATTACAAGATTAGGTGGAAGGCAAGAGATTCCCCATAAACTCTGGTTCTCAAATATCATTCTCCTCCAGAGCAGGACAATTCTCACCACTGACAAGCTTGTACTGACAGATCTAATACTGTTATCAAACTTTCTTTAAGAAAATATATTTCATTGGAATGTTGCCAAATGTTTATGCGCTTCGCCTACTAAAAATGTCCGTGTATAGGATTATGAATGGACATGTATGGTTATTGCTGACTCTTATAGTAAGAGTATGTTTTGTTTTATAGGAAATCACCAAATTCTGGGCCTGGAGAGATGATCAGCGGTTAATGGCACTGGACTGTTGGTCTTGCAGAGGACTTGGATTTAATTTCCAGCACACCCACATGGCAGCTAACAACTGTCCATAACTCCAGTTCCAGGGGATCTTTTTTTTTTTTTTTTTATTTTTTGTTTCTGTGATGAAATACTGACCAAAATTAATTTGGAGAGAAAAGGGTTTATTCATCTTATATCTCCCAGGTCCCAGTTCATCACTTGGGAGCTCAAGGTAGGAACTCAAGGCAGAATAGGGGAGAGGAGCTTAATCGCACACAGGCCCTGGGACCACTGCTTCTGTCGTTGCTCCCCTGGCTCATGACTAGCCTGCCTTCTTATACAACAACCACAACAAACCTGCCCAGGTGGTAAACCACCACCCTCAGTGGGCTGTGCCCTCCCACTGCACTCAATAATCAAGACAATGCCCCACAGACATGACACAGGCAGTCTAGTGGAGGTATTCCTCATTTGAGGCTCCCTTAACCTAGGTGCTTCAAGTTGACAACTAAGCTGTCCAGCTCAGGATCAACAGCCCTCTTCTTTCTTTTCTTAATGTGGGCATTGTACACATAAAGTGCACTACATACAACGGGGAAAAACCTCCTACACATAAATAACAAATACATAAATTTTTAAATCACAACCAATTCTTCTCAGAATGCTGCATACTTTGCACCCCTGTCAGCAGTGAATGAGAGTGCCTGCTGCTCCACAGCCTGCCAGCCTTGGTTACAGCCCACTGCTCTCCATTTTAGCCATTTGCATTAGTTAATTTTCTGTAGTATAATAAAATACCTTGACCAAAGCAATTTGGAAAGGAGAGGTGGTAGTTTGGGTCTATGGTTTCCGCGAGGGAATAGAATGACATCATGGTAAGGAAGGGAAAGGTAGCCAAGAAGGCCCTGCCACAGGAGCAGGAAGCAGGCTGAGCNTTGAACTCGGGTTCATTAGGCTTGGCAGGAGGCTCCTTCGGCTGCTGAGCGCTCTCTCTGGCTCTTGCCCTTCTTTTCTCTCATCCTTTCCCTACCTGCTTTAAGTGTTTTTTCAGCTCTAATGATTCTGGTTCCGGCAGAATGGGGAGCACTTCGGCGTGGTGGGGGCAATTACCTGCAGCAGAGGAAACGAGAGAGACAGGCCGTTAGAATAGCCACAGGCGCTTTTACTCATAAGGGCCCAAATACACGCATAGGCGAAAGTTCTATAGACACGCATATATATTGTTATATATATATTATAATATTATCTTTATATATATTAATATAAATATATATAAAATAAATATATTCATATATATATTCATATAATGTTATACTATACACTTGGAGCATTACAAGATACAACACACAACACACACCAACCACACAACACACACACACACCACACACCCTCACATACACCTTTACACACATGGGAGATGCATGCACTCCTGAAAGGGACTATATATAATTAAATGCTATTGTGACTATTTTGAAGTAATAAATGTCATACATCTTATTTTCTTTTTGTTTTTGTTGTGTTTTTTGTTTTTGGTTTTTTGAATCAGGTCTCCTGTAGCCCCCAGCGGCTGGGAACTCAAGATTACCAGGCTGGCCTTGAACTCACAGAGATCTGCCCTGCCTCTGCCTGTCAATGTGCTGGGATTAAAAGAATGTGCCACAACACTGGCTAGATCTTATTTCTTTACACTTACTTTTAATCTTTTTTCACATTTATTTATTATCTTTGTAGGCGCGTGTGCACCATGCCTGGCATGTGTGGAGAGCCAGAGGACATTTTCAGGAGCTTGCTTCCCACCTTCTAACCATGTGGGTCCTGTGATTGAACTCTAGGTTGTACAGATTTGTGCAGCAAACACCTTTACCACTGACCCTACACTTAATTTTATTTATTTATTTATGGTATGTATTTATTCATTTATTATTTATTTATTTATTTATATTTATTTATTGGTATTCTTTGATGACAGGGTCTTCCCGTTACCCCCAGCTGGGCCTAGAACTTTCTCTTGCTAGACCAGGCTGGCCTTGAAATCAGAGATCCACTGGCTCTGCCTCTATGCTCCAGGAAAGATTTAAAGGCATATGCACTCACCACACCCAACTTCTCTTTTTTTCTTATTTTCTAAAATTTATACATCAAAACATATTGGGCTTTCTACAAAAGTTTAAATATACCACATTACAAAATGTTAATTATAGCGGGCCGAGGGTGTGGTGGCGTACCCTCTTAATCTAAGCACTTGTGGAGGCTAGGCCAGTGCAGGAGGATCTTTGTGAGGTTCAAGGCCGCAGCCTGGTCTAAGAGTGAGGTTCCAGGACTAGCTGGGGGTACAGGGAGACCCTGTCTCGAAAAGACAAAAAAAAAAAAAAAAAAAAGTTAATATTCAATTTTAAATCTACATGAACGTTTCATTACTGCGACACTATATCCTAGGAAAAAACTATTATCAGAGTACCCATACCATATATAATGACATATGCAAAGTAAAACTGCCTAAAGGAGGACCCTATTTAAATTCATGAAAACTTAACATATTGTGGGCTGGAGAGATTGCCTAGCGTTAAGAGCACCGACGCTTCTTACAGAGGATCCGGGTTCGATCCCCAGCGCCCACCTGGCGGCTAAGAAACCGTCTGTAACTCCAATTCCAGGAGAACTCCAGTTCCAGGGGAATCCGAGACCCTCTTCTGACTCTGCGGCATTGCACGACACGGGTGCCCAGACTGCATGCCGACAATACATTCATACACATAAAGAAAAAAAAAAAAAAAGGACAAAATTTAAATATGTATATTCTTTGCGTCCTAACCAAAGGTCTTTGTGCCCAAAAATAAAATGGCATTAGAAAAATTGCTTCAATGAGTTCTTAAACATAGACAATAATCTTAAGGGCTTGCGATTTTTGAGATGACTAGCGGTGGTTAAAGAGCACTTAAACTGCTCTTGCGTCGGGACCCGGGTTGATCCCCAGCACCCACATGGTGGCTTGAGAACCAGTCTTTAACTCGGAATTGGGAATCCGACCACACCTCTCTGACCTCCTCAGCATGTAAAGACACAGGTTTACACAAACCCCCCCACTCCCCCCTACCCCCCCACCCCCCCCCTGCCCCAGACACCCCCCCCCCCACCCATTCATTTTTTTTTTTTTTTACACATAAAAAAAAATAAAATAGGGCTGGAGAGATGGCCTAGTGGTTAAGAGCGCTGACCGCTCTTGCAGAGGACACTGGGTTCAATCCCACACCCACATGGCCTGAGAACCATCTTAACTCCAATTCCAGAAAACTCCAGTTCCAGGGGAAATCGACACCCTCTTATGATCTCTGAGGCATTTCACGACATGGGTGCACAGAAAAAAAAAAAAAAAAAAAAAATACACATAAAAAAATAAATATAATAAAAATTTTTAAAAAACTTAAAAAAAATAAAGAAAAGAAATAAATCTAGAAAGATAGCTATCACCAAATTGGGTCTAGAATATTAACCCTATGCGAGACCTGACGATGCCTCAGCCCAGCCTTACCCTGTTGCTGTCCAGATCCACTTGCCACACCATCATCAGGCATTTGAAGTCTAGTTTGTAGAGGAAGAAGCTGGCAGGAACCCCAATGATGTATGGGGTTGGAGCCAAGAGCAGCTGTGGAAAAGGTTAAGAAGCGAGGATGAGACCGGCTGGGAGCACTTATCAGGTCGGGATCTTTCCGGAAAAGGAAATTAGGCTCGCAATTCCTTTCCCAAAACAATTGAGGCTAAATTCAGAATTTTTTCAGATTTTATAAAGGTAATACAATCTATTTCAGCAAATTAACATCTATAGCGAATAGCAAGTAGTGTATAAATCACTATTATTATAGGCAAAGGTAAAAATAGCAAGGTTTTACAATCCAATCAGTCCAATCAACCAAATATCTAGTCAGACTAATGAAGTATAAGGGATAGAGGACCACACCGACTTGATGGAGGGAGCTTCGTCCCTCATGAAAGCAGTGATATGTCAAAACCAAAAGACACCTGAGACTCACCTGCTCTGCTGATGCCATGCAGGTGGGGAGCAGCGGGATGACAGGAAACATGTACTCTAGGGGGTAGATCATTGCCACAAATGCCATCACAGACATAGACAGTGCGTTGTAGTCTCTGGACTGCAGCACCACCTGCCACGGCCATACCATAAAGGTCACTCAAGGTCTGCGAGGAAACAGCTCCCAGCGCTGCAATCAGTCTCAGTCTTACCCCATCCACAGCCGCAATCCACATGGCTCCATTGCCTGCCATGTCTGTCACCTCCCACCACACGCTGTAGTAGTCCTCCTCGAAACACATTCCTTAGTTCTTCCCTCCCCATCCCAAGACAAACACACTGAGCAGAATACTGATACGCTGGAGAATTAGGTCAGTTAAGTAAGGATAATTCAACTGAGCATTTCAACATGCACTATCAATTTTAATTCATACCCCAAGTCTTACAAACACACTGTTAAACCCAGGCATACCATTATTCATTGGAAATAAAAAAGATGAAAAATGACTAGTTAAGTACCTGTCCTCAAAGAGCTCATGATCCAGCCCCTGACAGCTCTCTCTGTAGAGAAGTCTATACAGCTGGCCTTCTTACCTTATGTTCCAACAGGATGCAAGTTAACACCTGAAGACAAGCATCCACACCCAGAAGTTCCAAGGGCAGGTGAAGTGGGAAATCCACTAGGGGAATCGGGGGAGAAGGGTCATGGAAGAGCAAAAGGTCAGAGCTGGCGGTAGTTCCTGGGGAGATGACCTCAATGTCCCTCGCCTTCTGCCCAGAGACAGGTTACTGGATGAGCGCAGCAATCGATTAGACTCCAGGCTCAATCTCTCGAAGGTCATTGCAGAAGAGCACTTGCCTCTCCTCCACTAGCAGTGATCCAGTAAAGATTCGCCACATGGTGTCCCTGAGGAGCAGATAGCAAGACTCAGACACAGAAGCATTAGCAACTGATAGCACTGCAACCCAACAGAGCCATGACAATAACTAGAAAAGGAGAATTGTTAGGGAAGCCCATGCTGAGCTCAGATGGAACCAGAGGGTATAAACGATGCCAAAAACAAGTATAGAAAGGTATATTTGATAGGATTAAATGTTATGCCCACCACAAAACATTAACCTCCTCAGCATTTCTCTAAATATAATTACAGTAGGTCTAACTCTGCAGCAGTCTTACGCTCAGGACCACACCCCCACCCCACCAGAGCTCATGCATTCTGCCAAACATGCTTTTCATCTCTTTCTCAGTCTTTCTCAATATTCTCCATGTGGAAGTTGACTGTTTTGAGCAGAAGTTCAATGTTTCAGTCAGTTCTTTGATGCAGTCCTTTCTGTTGTTGTTGTTGTTGTTGTTGTTGTTTCCAATATGCATCACTCCCAACTGCTTGGACAAAAGCTCAAGGGGCCGTGCACAAGAAATACTTACAACTAGGTAATTGGCACTAGCATCCACAGATGAGGGATACCATTCATTGTTTGTTTTTCTGGGTCTGTGTTACTTCACTCAGCATGATATCCTCTAGCTCCAGCCATTTTCCTGCAAAGCTCATGATGTTGTCTTTACTGCTGCATAGAACTCCATTGTGTTGATGTACCACATTTTCTCTATCCATTTATCAGTCGAGGGGCATTTGGGTTGCTTCCAGTTCCTTGCTATTGTGAAGAGACCTGAAATAAACATGGCCATGCATGTATCTCTGTGGTGGGGTGAGTCTTGAGGGTACATGCCTAGGAGTGGTATGGCTGGGTCGAGTGGCAAGTTCATTCCAAGACTTCCAAGGGTTCTCCACACTGCTTTCCATAGTGGCTGTACGAGTTTACATTCCCACCAGCAGTGGATGAGTGTTCCCCTTTCCCCACAACCTGTCCAGCATTTGGTATCATTTGTTTTCTTGATCCTAGCCAGTCTTATTGGAGTAAGATGATACATTTTTTTTTTATTTCTGTATGTGTATGAATGTACTGTCTGCATGCAAGTCTGTGCACCCGTGACGTGCAATGCCTTGGAGGTCAGAAGAGGGTGTCAGATTCCCCTGGAACTGGAGTTCTCCTGGAATTTGAGTTCCAGACATTTCTCAGCCGCCATGTGGGTGCTAGGGATCGAACCCGGGTCCTCTGCAAGAGCGGTCGGTGCTATCAACTGCTAGGCCATCTCTCCAGCCCCCAGTAAGATGATATCTTAAAGTGGCTTTGATTTGCATTTCCTTAATGATTAGTGATGTTGAACACTTCTTAAGGTGTTTCTCTTACATCTCTAATTCCAGAATTGTGAAGTCTCTGTTCAGCTCTTTGCTCCATCTATTGAGTGGGTCATTTGTTTTCTTTCTTCTTTGTTTTTTGAGTAGTTTATATATTCTGGAAATCAATACTTTGTCAGATGTTTCTGCAGTGAAGGTTTCCTCCTACTCTTTGGGATTTCTCTTCACTTCCTTGATTGTTTCTTTTGATGTACAGAAGCTTTTGAGTTTAATAAGGTCCCATTTGTGAATTGTCAACCTTAATTCTTGTGCAGCTGCTGTCTGATTTAGGAAGTCTTTTCCTACACCTATGTCTTGTAATCTGCTGCCCACGTTTTCTTCTATCGCCTTCAGAGTTTGGGGTTTCATGTTGAGGTCTTTGATGCACCTGGAGTTGACTTTTGTACAGGGTGAGAGGTAGGGGGTTTAATTTCATTCTTCTGCAAGTGGTGATCCAGTGTTGCCAACACCACTTGCTGAAGATGCTGTCTTTTCTCCATTGTGGCTTCTTGGCCCCCTTGTCAAATATAAGATGGCTGAAATTGTATGTGCTCAGATTTGGATCTTCAGTTTTGTTCCATTGGTCAACAGGTCTGTTTTTGTGCCAGTACCAGGCTGTTTTTATGACTATAGCCCTGTAGTATAGTTTGAAGTCTGGTATAGAGATCCCCCCTGTGTTTTCTCTTTATCGTCTAGGGTTGGTTTTGGCTATTGGGGTCTTTTTGTGTTTTTTCCAAATGAATTTAAGGACTTTTTTCCAGCTGGTGAGAAACTCTGGGGATTTTGATTGGGATTGCGTTAAATCTATACAAGAGTTTGGTGTAGAATGGACATTTTTACAATGTTTTTTTCCCAATCCATGAGCATGGGAGGTTTTTCCATCTTCGATTGGTTCTTCCTTATTTCTTTTTTAAAGTTTTAAAATTTTTGTTGTAGAGATCCTTGGTGTCTTTGGTTAGGTTTGTTCCTAGGTATTTTATTGTTTTTGAGGCTATTGTGAGTGGGAAGGTCTCCTTGAATTCTTCTCCAGTTGCTTGTTCTTGGTGTAAAGAAAGGCTATTGATTTTTTAAATTAATTTTATTTATTTCTGTATGTGTATGAATGTACTATCTGCATGCAAATCTGTGCACCCGTGTCGTGCAATGCCGCGGAGGTCAGAAGAGGGTGTTGGATTCCCCTGGAACTGAAGTTCTCCTGGAATTGGAGTTTCAGACAGTTCTCGGCCTCCATGTGGGTGCTGGGGATCGAACCCGGCTCCTCTGTAAGAGCAGTTGGCACTCTTAACCGCTAGGCCATCTCTCCAGCCCCAGCCATTGATTTTTTTTTTAGGTTAATTTTGTATCCTGCCACTTTGCTGAAACTGTTAATCATTTCTAGGAGTTTTCTGGTGGAGTTTTTAGCATCCCTTAATTAAACAATCATATAATCAGCAAATAGGGATAGCTTGACTTCCTCTTTTCCAATTTGTACTCCTTTAATTTCCTTTTCCTGCCTTATTGCTCTAGCAAGTGTTTCAAGCACTATATTGAAGAGGAGTGGTGACAGGGGGCAGCCTTGCCGAGTTCCTACCTTTAAAGGGAATATTTTTGTCATTTCCCCATTTAGGATGATATTGGCTGTGGTTTCTTGTATGAAGGTATGCTGGATTTTGTCAAAGGCTTTTTCAGCATCAATTGAGATGATGGTGTGTTTTTTGTCTTTCATTCCATTTATGTGTTTGATGATGTTTATTGATTTTCATATGTTGAACCATCCCTGCATCTCTGGTATGAATCCAACTTGGTCATGCTGGATGATCTTCCTGATGTGGGTCTGTATGTGATTTGCCAGTAACGGCTGGTTTTCTGTACATGACTTCTTTCAGCCTATTCATGTTGTGGAAGATTTTTCTTTCCCTTTCAACTACAAAACATATTTTTTTTCTGGGTAAAGTATTCTGGGTTGACATCTATGGTCATTTAGAACTGGGAATACTTTGTTCCAGTCTCTTCTGGCTTTCATAGTTTACACTGAAAAAAGTCAGCTGTAGTTCTGATGGGTTTTCCTTTATATGTGATTTGTTGCTTTTCTTTTGCAGTTTTCAGTATTCTGTTTCTGTTTTCTGCAGTTACTGCTTTTTCTATGTTATGCCTTGGCAGGTTTCTTTCTTGGTCTTGTTGATTTCCTGTTCTATGTGATTCTTGTATTTGTATGGGCATGTCTTTCCTTAATTCGGGGAAATTTTCTTCTACAGTCCTGTTGAAGATCTTGTCAATACCATTATCCTGAGATTCTTCTCCTTCCTCTATGCCTATGATGCATAAATTTGGCCTTTTCACGATGTCCCATATTTCCTGAATATTCCATTCCTGTGCTTTTTAAAAAAAATTTTTTTGTAGTCTTTGCCTAAGCAGTCTTAATTTTTCTTTTTTCTTTTTTTTAATTTTATTTTTTATGTGTATGAATGTACTGTCTGCATGTAGGTTTGTGCACCCGGAGGTCAGAAGAGGGTGTTGGATTTCCCTGGTACTGGAGTTAAAGATGGTTCTCAGCTACCATGTGGGTATTGGGGATCAAACCCAGGTCCTCTGCAAGAGCAGTCGGCGCTCTTAACTGCTAGACCATCTCTCCAGCCCCAGTCTAATTTTTCAACTTTATCATGTACTCTTTTTTTTTTTTTTGTATGTGTATGAATGCATTGTCTGTATGCAGGTCTGTGCACCCGTGTCATGCAATGCCGCGGAGGTCAGAAGAGGGTCTCGGATTCCCCTGGAACTGGAGTTCTCCTGGAATTGGAGTTACAGACGGTTCTCAGCCGCCATGTGGGTGCTGGGGATCGAACCCGGGTCCTCTGCAAGAGCATCAGTGCTCTTAACCGCTAGGCTATCTCTCCAGCCCCTTATCATGTACTCTTGATATTCTGTTTTCCATTTCTTTTCTTTCTTTTTTTTTTTTTTTTTGGTCATTCATTATATTACTGAGGCTTTTCCCAATCTCTTTGAATTGGCTTATTGAGTGTCCCACTTCCTTCCTCATTTCAGTCTGAATTTCCTCCAATATTTCTGTCTCTTTTGTGAATTCAGTCAGAAGTTTATCCTTACCTTCTTTTAGTTCTTTGGTTTGTTTGTGTGTTCTTTAAATTCATTGAATTCTTTGATCATGTTTATGATTATTCTTTTAAATTCATTGTCCTGGGTTATAACTTGGGGGGGGCAGGGAAATCTCATTGTCAAACTCCTCTGTGGGACTGGTGTTTGGTAAGGACATGTAATTTGAGTTTTTCCATATTATTATTTTTCTTTCGTGATTTTGGCATCCGGATTTCTTTCATTGTGATTCAGGTATGAAACACAAGCCTTCCTTTGTTGAATTGCAGTCTGATTCTGTTCATATACTTGATGTGCTTTGGTTGTTTTCTTGTTGTATATGAAAAGCTGGTTGGTCTAGGCTTCAGGTTCTCTTTTTTGATTTTATATTGGAGGGACCAGATGGCTATAGTCTAGCCACTCAGGAGTTCATGTAGGGGCCCAGGTCAGATACCAATTAGATACTCTCAGTCTTCTTCCTAAGGTCTGGGCCTGTACTAGTCAGCAGGCACAGCTCAATTTGGGAAGTTTACTAGATTGAGGGTGGATTCAGGTGTTCTCCTGAAGTCTGCAAAGGTCTGGGCCCTTACTAGAGGCAGAGAGAAGCAGTAGGAGGGGCTTCAGATAGTTGCAATGTGGGGGTATGGGCACTGTGAGATTTGGAGAGTTCACTGCCAGGGGGAGCTAAGATGGTAGTCCAGAGGTCTGAAGTGCTAAGAGAAAGAGTGGGCCTGTGCCCAAGGCTAGAAGGGTGTACAGGGTGTTAGGGGCAGGGAAATTGAGAGTTTTTTCAGGCTATGGATAAGTCAAGATGTGGTGGGCCAGACCAGACTTTGCAGGGAAGAAGCCTGGTCTGGGAAATCCCAGAGGATCGGGTGGAGACCTGCGGTGAGGAGCCCAAACAGCTATGCTGGAAAAGTGAGCTGTTCTGAGTGCAGGAGATCCGGATGCAGTGGGTGGGTCTGGACCAAGAGAATAGTCCAGAGATCTGGGATGCCAAGAGCAAAAGCAGACCTGTGCCCAAGGCTAGAGAAACAGAATGTGTGGTTGGAGAAACTGGAGTTGCTCCAGCTGTAGGGAATTCAAGCTGCCAAATTTAGTATTTTTCAAAACCTTTAACTATTGCTAGTGATGTCATATATTAAGCACATTAAGAGGTTCTCTTCTGCTACTTTAAATGTAGCTTTTCAGTACGTCTCAGTTACTAGTGGGCCATAAAACTAATGTATTGGGTCTCAATTCAGTTACTTTCTCTTTACAGTGTTCTGTGCCTTATAAAAAGACTTTCAGCTTTTTACAGGAGTTTTAGGTTCATTACAAGATTAGGTGGAAGGCAAGAGATTCCCCATAAACTCTGGTTCTCAAATATCATTCTCCTCCAGAGCAGGACAATTCTCACCACTGACAAGCTTGTACTGACAGATCTAATACTGTTATCAAACTTCTTTAAGAAAATAATATTTCATTGGATGTGCCAAATTTTATTCCCTCGCCTACTAAAAATGTCCGTGTATAGGATTATGAATGGACATGTATGGTTATTGCTGACTCTTATAGTAAGAGTATGTTTTGTTTTATAGGAAATCACCAAATTCTGGGCCTGGAGAGATGATTCAGCAGTTAATGGCACTGGCTGTTCTTGCAGAGGACTTGGATTTATTCTCAGCACCCACATGGCAGCTAACAACTGTCCATAACTCCAGTTCCAGGGGATCTATTCTACTTTGCTTTTCAATTGCTATGACAAAACAGTCTGACCAATACCAACTTGGAGAGAAAAGGGTTTATTCATCTTATATCTCCCAGGTCCCAGTTCATCACTTAGGGAGCTCAAGGTAGGAACTCAGGGCAGGAATCTGGGAGGAGGAGCTGAATCGCACACAGGCCCTGGAGGACCACTGCTTACTGTCTTGCTCCCCTGGCTCATGCTCAGCCTCTTTTCTTGTACAACACACAACAACCTGCCCAGGGGTGGTACCACCCTCAGTGGGCTGTGCCCTCCCACGTCACTCAATAATCAAGACAATGCCCCACAGACATGACCACAGGCCAGTCTAGTGGAGGTAATTCTTCAGTTGAGGCTCCCTTAACCTAGGTGTGTCAAGTTGACAACTAAAGCTGTCCAGCTCAGGATCCAACACCCTCTTCTTTCTTATGTGGGCATTGTACACATAAGTGCACTTACATACAACTGGGAAAAACACTCCTACACATAAAATAACAAATACATAAAATTTTTAAATCACCAAATTCTCTCAGAATGCTGCATACTTTGCACCCCTGTCAGCAGTGAATGAGAGTGCCTGCTGCTCCACAGCCTGCCAGCCTTGGTTACAGCCCACTGCTCTCCATTTTAGCCATTTGCATTAGTTAATTTTCTGTAGTATAATAAAATACCTTGACCAAAAGCAATTTAGGAAAGAGAAGGTTTAGTTTGGTCTATGGTTCCCGAGGGATAGAATCCATCATGGTAGGAAGGGAAAGGTAGCAAGAAGGCCTGGCCACAGGAGCAGGAAGCAGGCTGAGCACATTCTCATAGACACACAAGAAGCAGAGAGAGAGCAGGAAGTGAGGCACCCTCAAAGCCCACGCCTAGGGACATACTTCCTCCAGCAAGGCTGTACCTTCTAAAGGTTCCATAACCCTTCCCAAACCACGCTACCAACTGAGACTAAGGGTTCAAATACACGAGCCCATGGAACAGTTGTCACTCCGAACACCAAATCATTCTAATTGGTGTGCAGCGTTATCTCATTGTCATTTTGATTTGCATTTCCCTGATAACTTGCATCTTTCCATATGCTTATTCATATCCACATATCTTCTTTGGTGAGGTATCAAATTCTTTGTCACATTTTCAGTCTGATTACTTTCTGTTAAATTTTATGAATTATTTGAACATTTTGTATATATAAGTCTTTATCAAATACATATATTGCAAACAGTTTCTCCCAGTTTCTGAAAAAAAAAAAGGGAGAAATGGAACAAAATAGAAAATGAATATTTGCCAGGTGTGGTGGTGCATGCCTTTAGTCCCAGCACTTGGGAGGCAGAGGCAGGCAGGTCTCTGAGTTCAAGGCCAACCTGATCTGCATAGTGAGTTCCAGGCCAGCTGGGACTAAAGCTCCCCATCCCCCCCAAAAGAATATTCAAATATTCATTCAAAATTCAATTTTACTGGATGTTCTGTATCTGTGTTTGCTTAATCTGGTAATCCTAGTTACAGCATACACCCTAGTGTTGTCTCTAATGACAAAGACTTTATGTAAATGGAGCTATACTGTCATTTTGTGACTGATTTATTTTTTACATAATGTCCTCAAGATTCATCAATGTTATACCACATTGCTGAATTTCCTTCCTTTTTAAGACTGAACAATTTTTCATTGTATGTATGCAAAACATTTTACAGATCCATTCATCTGTCAATGGACACTTGTGGTGCTCACACCTTTAGCTATTAAGAATAATGCTGCTATAAACACATACACAAATATCTCTGTGAGACTCAGCTTTTAATTATTTGAGGTACATAGCTAAAGTATAATTGCTAGATGATATGTTAATTCCATTTTTAATGTTTTGTAGAACCTCACAATACGTTTTCTACATGGAGTTGTCTATGTAATCACTCTGTTCATCACTTATTGAAGAACCCTGGCTTTCTGTCCTTCCAAGATGTATACCTTCTGACCAGCCGAAGCCCCTGAACATGGATGGTCATGGATACCTGTCTTAAGCTGCTGTTTGATGCTAAAATGGATGGGTACTAGCAGTACGGCCTGCAGTAGTCCTTGTAGTAAAGGCTTGCATGCACTCAGCCATCCACACCCTCACATTGTCCTTGTTTCCATTGGTCCAAATACCCAACTTCCCTAAGAGATTATGAGCTCAGTACTCTGTTAAAAACTCAGGAAATGTCTGTGATAATGGACAAAAGTTCTTTGTGTGACACATATATTCTCATCTATGTTCTTGAGGAAGCAGCCTCCATATGGCCCAAAGATGAAAAGGGGAGATCTGTCTCTCATTTAGGGGAGATCTGTCTCTCATTTAGTATCATTCATTGGAATCATCTTCAGCTACAGCCAGAGCAAGCATAGCCAGCCATTCAGCCATTCTTCTTATTTAACATATATTTTTACTAATTCTTTGAGAATTCCATACATACATACAATGTGTTTTGGTCAGATTCACTCCCGATTCCTCCTCTAAATCCTACCAGAAGATAGATCTACCCTCCACTCCACCCCTCCCAATGTTTGTCATATATATATATATATATATATATATATATATATGCAACAAAGTTATACTGTCCATACATTCGTGGGTGTGGGGCCATCCTCTGGAGTGTGGTCAACCTACCAGGGGCCACATTCTTAAAGATAACTGACTCTCCCTCTCCCAGAAGCCATCAACTATCCATGCCTCTTCAGCTGCAAGTGGGGGCTGAGGAGACCTCTGCTTTTCAAGCTTGCCAACCATTCTTGAGTACTTCAGTCATGCTGAGCTCCAGCAAACAGAAGGTCATAAAAGGAAAGGACCTATTTGTCCTGCTCCACCAGGAATGACTGTCACAGTCTAGCAAAGGTCTCTGGCCACAGAGCTGGAGGACTCAGTAAGAAGCTGCCTGGTCCTCTATACTAATGCGTTTGCTGGGTATTCTCATTCCCAGTGGTTACCCACAATACCACTCTGACCAGTATCACAAGAAAGGAGATGCCGGTATGATAAGCAGTGTTTGATCAATCAGGGCTCGCCCAGTAAGAGACGCACTTTTTTATTTCAGGGAGAAAGTTTTAATACAGGGATTCAGAAGCTTCCACAGTGACTAGAAGTGTTGAGGAAGCAACAGAAACTGCTGCTTCATAAAATAGAAGTGGCTGAATTCCAGGAAAGTTGCTGACAAGCCCAGCTGCCCACAATACCAAGACAGGTGATTCTCAGGAGGTTGCCCAGAGGCTAGAGCAACTCATATGCATATGTATGTCCAAACAGCTGTTCACAACTGCCAACAGGAACGCTGACTCCTACTGCCTTCCAAGCGTCCTGTGAATACCTTTAATTGGCAGATTCCAACCAAAAGCCATATAGGAAAGTGACCCTGAGAAATGAAATTCCCACCTTCCCTCCAAGGCACAGAAGAGAAAGGGGCAGAGAAGATGCTTAGTTGACAATGCCAACCCATTAAAAATGATTAAGCATGGGATTCATACTGGATGCCATCAAAACCTTGTGCTTCTTGTATATTAGAAACACATCCTGTGGACACTGTCAGCAGAAATCTTGGGGCAGATAACATCCAAACAGATGTTGTGGCTGAATGTTTCAGCCAGCTTTTACTTCCTTCTCAAATGTCAAACTGCATAGAAGACTCAAATATAAACCTGTTTTTATCATCAAAGAGCTCTGCCCTGAACCTAGGGCCCCAAAGAACAGTCAGGCTATTGTGCAGGTCAATGATACAAAACAAAAATGATGCTTAGCTCACCATCCAAGATACACACATACATGGTAGCAGAGAGCCACTTTGTTACAGGGGCTGCAGAGCTCTTGTTCGTGAATCAGTAAACTAGAGGTGTGTCATTTTGCTCAATACCTCAAAGGAAGGCCATCAGGGTCTGGAACTTTGCAGAGATAGGTGAGGCAGGATATACCACAATATCCCAACCTCATGGAGCTACAGATAACTCACAGAGGCAACTCGAATGCCCATGGAGATATCAGATAACTCACCAAAGTTCTGGGACAAGACTTGCAGGTCCTGCCTCGAGCCAGACAAAGTTTCATTTCTATAGGGAGATAGCAGTAAAATAAGTACAGGGAGAAAAGAGTCTAGGGAAAGAAGCAAGATGAATCCAGTTGGACTAGGTGAGTTAAAGGTCTTTGCAGGAGAGCCAGGTGGGGGTCGGCAAAAGGGCCTGGACCCAGCATTCTGTGTATTCATTTTTTAAAAACACTACACATATATGTATATACATATATACATACATACATATATATATATATATATATATCTTACTACATATGTATATGGTGCATTTTGATCATATTTGGACCCCATCCCATATCCGTACCTTCCATAGCTCCCCCACCAGGTTTCATGCATTCTGTTGTATATGTTAAGGGCCATCAAGTTTGTGTCTCCAGATGTCCCAGGTGTGAGTTCATGCTCTGGAGCCTAGTCAGCCTATCTAGCATCACTTCCTGTCTATGTATTCCTTTTGTTGACAATAGACCACAAAATCCGCTCTTTGCCAGCTCCCCAACCCTTCTCAGATTCCTTGTTCCTTTATGAACTTTGCACCCTGAGATCAGTGGTGATATAACTATCTCCCGAGGCTCCTGCCATCCATTTCCCTCTCCTTCCTACTCCTCCCTCAGTTCTCTTGCCAAGCCAGCCGTACCTGGTTACCACACCGGTGAGAACCTGGTCACTACAGGGCAATCTCTTGACAAATATTAATTGAATTGAACTCAGTTAAACTGAAGGGGAAGGCCAAATTTGTTAGCATTTAGTTGCTTCCAAATCAGATTTAAAGAGAATACAATCAGAAGCCAGGCTGAGCCAAAAGCAAAAAAGAGCAGTTATGCCTGAGGCCCCGGCCCTGTACCTTCAGATTTCCTGTTTATTCTCTCACATCCTAGTCTATCGGCAAACAGTCTTAACTGCCAGCCAACTGCAATGACTCAGGGAGCAGGATCCTGGAAAATTGTTTCGTCTGTTAGCAGAAACAATTCCCTCTTCGGTATATACTGGTCTAGCTGTGTCAGAGACAGTGTGGTTAACAATTGTGGCATCCAACTTGTCTTTTAACTTGGGAGGTTCTACCTGGGTTACCAGCTTCAGTTTTCTCTCCTGAATGTAACCAAGAGAAAGGGTTCTTGCCGATCCTTATCTCTACTGAAGCAGTAACAACCACCTCTGCACCCTAGCTGGACTGAGCCTGCCTTGGCTGATCTCCCAAGTCAAACCTGACCCCTCAGGGCAAAAGACCAGTGACCACCTAGCACCTTCGTCTCTTAGGATTTATAGCTCACAGAAAAGAACAGAACGGAATGGAACAGAACACAACACAACACAATACAACACAACAACACAACAGAAAGGAATAAACAGAAGAGAACCGGAGGAGTGCAACACTATCCTGCCATTACGTTGAGAATCCAACCTCAGTTACTGTATACTGTCTTTTTGGGTTCCTTGGAAATCTGAATCCAAGGCAAAGGCTGAGGATAAGGCAGCCAAATGGCAGTATGTGGGGCAATGCAGGGGATTGCCGCCAAGCTGGCCACAACTCATTGAAGTCCTCTTGCCCACCACTCCCCGGCTCAGGAGCACCACTTGGCTGGCTCTCATCATGCCCCTTTTTTTTGTGGCCTGAGATGATGTCATCAGACTGCCCCGTCTTACATGTTTGCAGCTCCACAACCAGTGACTCTCATATGCCCAGTTCTTTCATATTTACTGAGCTACCCAGCTCACTATTACAGCCCAGGTCTCATAGCTCTGCTGTATATGCTTGACCTGAAAGGAGGTAAGTAGATGACACCAGCCCCTCAGTTCTGCATCAGGGCATGAGAGATGACCTCTAAAGACCTGGGCAATAGCTTTGAATGGCCATTGGTCTACACTTGCTCTGGCCTTGGCTTTTTCTGTCAAGGCATGGGGCCAATTCTATCTTGAATGTTCTATCCCCTTACACTATCTGTGGGGCCAGGAGAATCCTACAGCATACCTGCCTGGCATCCTAGACGCTTCCTTCTACTTCTGAGACAATTTCTTGCTGTCTCCCTCCTCCCCACGAGAATGGTATAGACTTCGGGGTCTTTGCACTCATTGATGAAAATAAAGTACTCTTCTCTGATTTTTTGATTTCCAATAGGCCTGCTCCTATTCCAGCATCATCTTCTCTAAATTCTTCTGGTCAGCTGATGATCTAGGTTTCACCAACTCTGACAATGTGATCAGTGTGTCTCTTGGACTCATAGATGGCTGTGATAGTTGGTGCACATGAAGTGATGCTGAACTAAAGCTGGCATGCTCTTTTCTATGGTGACATATCAGGCTTCAGTTGGATAATTTCCTACCAGAGCTGCCAGGAGTATCCTTCTTCTATTGGGGAGATGTAAATGAAGTCTTTCTCTTACATAAATGTCAATCTGACTTTTTCTTTTGTTGTACTCCAAAGAAGAAGTCAGCAACACAATAGTAGTCTTCTTGGTAAAGCTTTGTATTCAAAGAAAGGTCACATCAAGGTTAATCACTATGTGGCCCTAGCTGGTCTGAAACTTGCTAGTAGACCATCCTGGACTGGCCTCCATCTCACAGAGATCCACCTGCCCCTGCCTCCCAAGCACTGGAAATAAAGGTGTGCACCACCATGCAACACATACATCAATCTTTTAAAAATCTTTTTTTTTTGTCTTTTTGAGACAGGGTCTCCCTATAGCCCCTGCTGGCCTGGAACTCATTCTAGACCAGGCTGGCCTTGAACTCACAGAGATCTGCCTGCCTCTGCCTCCCGAGTGCTGGCATTACAGGTATGTGCCATCATGCCTGGCTAAAAATGTTTTAAAAATATTTTTTATTAATTCTTTGAGAACTTTATGCAGATATACATGCATCACATATGCACAATTTTAAATACTAATAATTTTAAAACTATAACTGCAGGCTGGGTATGGTGGTGCACACCTTTAATATCAGCAGAAGGGGGTGGATCTCTGTGAGACTGAGGCCAGCTTGGTCTATATAGTGAGTTCCAGGCAAGCTGGGACCACATAGAGCCTGTCTCAAAAAAAAAAGTTTTTGGTACTAGCATCCACATATGAGGGATACCATTTGTCGTTTGTTTTTCTGGGACTGTGTTACTTCACTTAACATAATGTCTTCCAGCTCCATCCATTTACCTGCAAATTTCATGATGTTGTCCCTCTTTACTGCTGCATAGTATTCCATTGTATACATGTACCACATTTTCTCTATCCACTCGTCAGTTGAAGGGCACCTGGGCTGGTTCCAGCTTTTTGCTATTGTGAACAGAGCTGCAATAAACATAGCTGTGCATGTATCTTTGCAGTAAGTTGTGTCTTGTGGGTATATACCCAGGAGTGGTATGACTGGGTCAAATGGAAGGCTCATTTTGAGTCTTCTAAGGGTTCTCCACACTGCTTTCCATAGTGGCTGTACAAGTTTACATTCCCACCAGCAATGGATGAGTGTTCCCCTTTCCCCACAACCTCTCCAGCACTTGGTATCATTCATGTTCCTGATCCTAGCCAGTCTTATTGGAGTAAGGTGATATCTCAGAGTGGTTTTAATTTGCATTTCCTTAATTATCAGAGATGTTGAACACTTCTTAAGATGTTTCTCGGCCATCTCTAACTCCTCCTCTGTGAAGTCTCTATTCAGATCTTTGCTCCATCTTTTGAATGATTCATTTGTTTTCTTTCTTCTTTGTTTTTTGAGTAGCTTGTATACTCTGGAAATTAATGCTTTGTCAGATGTATCT
>VZQC01015340.1:1974964-1989565 GCA_009823505.1 Rhizomys pruinosus | reverse complement strand
AAAAAAAAAATTTTTTTTTAAAAAAAAAAAAAAAAACCCTGTACCTGTGAATCCTTTATTTTGGCCCGTTAAATAGAAGATACAGCCATACCTGGCCATTATTGTGGACTAGTCATCTGGATTAAGCCACCAGAGCAGATCAAACCTTACAATGGAGTCAGTCACACTAAAGCTCCATGTCACCAAGTTGAAATTAAGCTGTTATCCAGTCTCTCAAGAAGTTAGGAGGAATAATAGAAAAATTCCCTAACAGCCCAGTTTCATTGGATATGATAAAGTTCCCTCCATCTTAATCGTATGGAAAAGTGCCTTGGAATAATCTTATGTTAAGCAATCATCTATGTTTGCCTGGCTTCCCTGATCTTCTTAGAAGGATGCAACTGGAATTGACCAGTCCATGCTTACTTATTTCTGCTTTCTTCAGCCCTCCTTTATTTATAAAGCAAATATCACCAGGCAGAGTGGTACATGCCTTTAGTCCCAGCACTCAGGAGGCAAAGGCAGGCAGATCTCTGAGATCGAGGCCAGTCTAGTCTCCATAGAAAGTTCCAGGCCAGCTGAGGCTACAGGAAGACCCTGTCTCCAAAAATAAACAAACACAAAAAATGAACAAAAACCAAAACAAAACCCTAGCAATCTCCCCCTGCTTGTTGAAACACTCACTGTATCTTAGGGAATAAAGTGTTGCCCAATTCTAGAATCACAAATAAAATCAATTAACATCTTTAAATTACTGAAGTTTTATCTTTTGATAAGCCTGCTCATCTCACTTAATGAAATTTTGCTGTCTTACTTTTTTTTCTTTTTTAATTTTCGAGACAAGGTCTCCCTGTAGCCTCGGCTGTCCTGGAACTCACTCTGTAGACCAGGCTGGCCTTGAACTCACAAAGATCCACCTGCCTCTGCCTCCCAAGTGCTAGGATTAAAGGCGTGTGCCACCACGCCGGCCTTACTGTCTTACTTTTATTCATATTGCTTTAGCTTGTGATTAATTGCTTTTCTTTAAATACTGCCAAAATTTTTCATATAGTAAATAACATCAATTGAAGTAAATTTATAGCTCTAATTTGAGTAAATCTACCAAGCTGACCTTTCAAAAATTCAATCCTTTTTTTTTCTTAGCCAGATATTTAAGGGAAATGTATGATGCTTGACTTAAGAGTTTTTAAAATTTATGACGCGGAGCAAAAAAGAATAATTTCAAGAAAGGTTACCTAATCTTTAGTCCACTGATTCTATTCAAGATAGATAGGCTGGAACAATCAATCCTGTTAGCTTTTGGCAGGAGAAATATTTACTCTTGCAAAGAGCATATTCCATGTGCTAGGCCTTATTAGCATGTCTGGTGGTCTGAATGTATGGCGAAAGTTTAGGTTTCCATGGTAAAAGTTTTTGAAAATCAACTAGGATTTTTAAAAGGAACAACTGAAGTCTCTTTGCCAGCACTTCCACTTGCAAAATAAGAAAGAATCCTTTGTGGGGATGGGAAAACACACAGAAAGAGTAGATGAAGTTGACCACAAATCCACAGAAAAATATCATTCCCTATCCAAAACTGACAGTGCTGGCTATCACATGCATACCTTACTGTGGGGTCATGAACCAGGGCTTACATGTGACAGTGTGCATGCAGAGATCGCCTGAGTCTCAATCATTGCAGGTCCTCCCTCAGAGAAGAAAGTCTGAGAATGGCCTCCACAGAAGTGACTGCCGCTTCTCTCGAGTGATGTGGATCTCTGTGCTTTCTTGTCTGTTCACCTTCTTGACCCTGAGGATTCTGGATTCTGAAGAGTAAAGTGCTACTGACTGCTGAGCCAGGCCACTCAAATAGCAGAATTATGGAATCAATTTATACAGCTTCAGCTCCAAAGATCACATGGGCACCATCTTTAATGTAGGACTGAACCATGCTGGGACTTCTTGCTACATTTTCATGAGTTCCTTCCATCTGAAGCTGAAGAATGGCTATTAAAGTACATTACTTGTCCAAAAGATCTCTGAGACCTTCACACGAGCTGATAAAATTACAAATGGCATCCGATGTGTAAATACCTTTATGTAAATATATCAAGTTAGATTTATGAGTTTCTAGCTGATCATGTGTCTATGATACTGTGCTACTATAAGAAATGTATACTTTCGGGGCTGGAGAGTTGGCCTAGCGGTTGGGAGTGCCGACCGCTCTTGCAGAGGACCCGGGTTGGATCCCCAGCACCCACATGGCGGCCGAGGGCCGTCTGGGACTCCAATTCCAGGAGAACTCCAGTTCCAGGGGAATCCGACACCCTCTTCTGACCTCCGCGGCATTGCACGACACGGGTGCACAGACTTGCATGCAGACAGTACATTGATACACATACAGAAATAAATAAATGCCGGGCGTGGTGGCGCATGCCTTTAATCCTAGCACTTGGGAGGCAGAAGCATGCGGATTTCTGTGAGTCCGAGGCCAGCCTGGTCTGCAGAGTGAGTTCCAGGACAGCCAGAGCTACAGGGAGACCCAGTCTCAAAAAAAAAAAAAAAAAAAAAGAAATGTATACTTTCGTATTCTTCCCAGTTCTGGCTCAGAGATTCTAAAGCCTTTGTAATTTCCTAACTAATAATGAAGCTAAGAACATGATTTCCTCCAGGTAACTTTTCCTGGGATCCTGGGTGTGGTGGACAACTCACAAGAAAAACAAACTATATTTAGAAATCTATGACTTTCAGCCTTATCTGCCTTTCTCAGGATGGAGAAAAGAGCTTTAGGTTGAATTAATAATCAATTATGTCTACACGATGAAAGCAGGGTCCAGAGGACTTCCAGATTGTGAGCACATCCATGCACCAGGGGGGTGGCCCTCTCCAGTTCCTTGGAGACAGAGCTCAAGTACTCAGGACATTCTGAAGAGACCTGGTTGCATGTGTCTCTCCATCTGACTGCTGACCTGTGTCCCTTACCATATACTTGCTAATAACCTTGTAAACATGTCTCCCTAAATTGTTTGAGTATCATTGTGAAGTTCTAAAACCCAAGGTAGCAGTTGTAGGAATCCTCATTTTAGCCCTGCAGACAGATGTGTGGGGAATCTGGGTGCCTGCCACTTGCAATTGGTATCTAAAGTAGAAGGCAGTCCTGCCTGACTGAAACTTGAACCTGTAGGGTTTGTACTTACTCCAGGTTAGTTTCAAGAAGAATTTCAGTTGGTGTTCAGAGAATAGGAGAAATGGTTGGTGTAGGAAAATCTCCTTATATTTCCCTTCTGGGGGAGAGAGGCTAGAAGAGAAGTGAAAGAAGCAATTACTTCATTAAAAGCTACTGAAATGCAGATAATTTAAAGAAAAGAGCCACTAAATATAGCCACTAGAATGAGGGCTGCTGCATACAAAGTGATAGCATTGGCGCACAGAGATTGGGGGGGGGGGTGCTTTGGCCAGGCCACCCAGAGCACAGGGTGGAGGCCAGGCACTTCAGCCTCTCAGATTATTGGATTATTTGTTTGTGCAGCTGTGGAGGTGGAGTAACCCAGCCAGCTGGAACACAGGTGGGCCTGTTGCCACTAGGGGACTTGGGCATATAGAGATCAGGGGCCTGCCCAGCCAGAGCACAGGGTGGAGGCCAGGTGCTTCAGCCAGGCAGATTATTGGATTATTGGCTTGTGTACTTGTGGGGGCAGAGTTACTCAGACGGCCAGAACACAGGTAGGTCTGTTGCCACTAGGAGACCAGGGTGCATATGTTGGGTCTGAAAATTGCACAGAAAAACTCTTAAGCCCAGGATTCAATCTTTGAAACAAAATTTATTTAATTTGCTGGCATACCAGAACCCAATTGAGAAAACTGATGCATCAGGGGGGTGCCAATTGTTGATGCATCAGGGACTCAACCACCCCATGCAAGGGATAAATGCTTCAACTGTTACAGAGAGCTTTCAAGGACAAAACCAGCAAAAACCACAAACCAGGGGAGCATTGGTGATCGTTAGTGAAACACAGGCTATAGAAACAATGCAAGCAGTGGTGATCTTTAAGCTGATTGGTTGTGTTTAACTGCATGAAGCCCCTTGGGGAGTAGGTACACTCTTTCAAGCCTGGGAAAGTTCATCCTGACCTCAGGTAACTCTGGGAACTAGGAACTCAGGAGCAGAGTAGCAGGAAATGTACTCTTGCAGTTGTGGTAGTCAAGTTAACTCCTTCCTTCTGATTAACTCTTTCTGACCTGGTCCTAACATTCCACCCTTAAGTCAGGATCACGGGTCAAATCATGGACTCATCTGTAGTAATGGGTCCGAAGGACCATGAGCTGGACTGCAGAGATATTTTTCTTTATGAAGTTAACTAAGGCATGGCATCTGTGGGCACCTGATGGGGCAGTCAGCAAGCAAGATGGCTACTAAGGTACATTCCTTTATAGGCTCTGGGTAGGACCTCAGGTAAGGGGAAGAGGTCATAATATTGACAGCCTCTAGAGGAAGTGGAGAACTATGTTTCCCTTACAATTCTGGGAAACTCAGACCTAACATTCCAGCCTTTTGCTTATGAAAAGGGAATGGGATGCTGTTCTCTCTTCTGTATCTGCTTCTGAGCTGAGGGGAGACAAAGTCTCGGGGAAACACGTTTCAGGCTGGAGGGTTAGAATCTGGTCTCCCATCTTGGTTGCTCTGGGTGCCTGGTGTTTTTGGTTCAGATTGATAGTGGCCAGAAGTTAGTGGACAGTTTCTCTGCAACTGAAAATACAAGCTGGTTAAATCTTATATGAGTGTACCAGTGCACGGACTTCACAGTACCAACAGGGGGCCTAGTGGGTGTATTAGCCATTAGAGGGTCCCTGTCTATAGAGTTTCTGGAGGAAGAGAGGACCTGTACTCTATTAGTACTCCATTCTAAGGAATTGGAAAAAAGTTTTAGTACACAGGGCTCCAGAATGAGAGCCAGCTTAACTATGACCTATCTCTGGGGTATTTTCTAGCATGACACAGTAGAGCTCTCTATCTCTCTGGTAATAATGTATAAGTTATTTTATTTCTTTAATCATAGTTTTCCTGTTGAGGTGTTTAAAACTACACAGTTAGCTCAGATAAATTAAATTAGTTTTGGTGTTAAGGTCGGTTGAGGTTCTGGTCCTTATGAACCACTCAGGCCTTGTGCCTGGCTCTTTTTACCAGTTCCGTCTATGTGAGGACAAAGTCAGGTCTTGCTTGGCTGGAGCTTCCTTTTGAAATGTGAGGAGCTTCTCCTGTACACTAACTTTCCTCCTTTGACTGGACACTGGCCAGAAGAAGTCCACTTAAGTGAATCTCCAAGACCTCCCTGGCTTGGGATGACTGGTAACTCACTGCCATAGGAGATGTAGAGAGGTGCTTATACAGGACCTTAGGTCTTAAGTCAACATTAGAGGGTAAGGGCCAAAAGATTGTCCCTTTAAATCCCTTTGACCAAATCAGATTGGAGCTTTAAGTATGGTTGTTAAACCTCCAAGAGGGTCAGTTGAATGCTTTCCTATATAACACATAAAGCTTGAACATTGACTTAAACTTTCTTTTTTTAATTTTTTATTTATTTTTTATGTGTATGAATGTACTGTCTGCATGTAGGTTTGTGCACCCATGTCATGCAGTGCTGCGGAGGTCAGAAGAGGGCATCGTATTCCCCTGGAACTGGAGTTAAAGACAGTTCTTAGCCACCGTGTGGATGCTGGGAATCGAACCTGGATCCTCTGCAAGAGCAGCTCTTAACCCCTGAGCCATCTCTCCAGCCCATATTAATACCTTTTATTGGTATTTTTGAGACAGGGTCTCCCTTTAGTTCCAGCTGGCCTGGAGCTTGCTCTGTAGACCAGGCTGGCCTTGAACTCACAGAGATCCACCTGTCTCTGCCTCCCCAGTGCTGGGATTAAAGGTGCGCGCCACCACACCCAGCAATTATTAATACTTTTTTTAAAAGATATTTTATTTATTATTTTCTTTTAGTTATTTATTTGCTATGTGTATGAATGTACTGTCTACATGTAGGGTGGTGCACCCATGTTGTGCAATGCTGTGGAGGTCAGAAGAGGGCGTCAGATTTCCCTGGAACTGGAGTCAAAGATGGTTCCCAGCCACCATGAGGGTGCTGGGGATCGAACTTGGGTTGACTCCAAGAGCAGTCGGTGCTCTTAACCACTAGGCCATCTCTCCAGCCCAGATTATTAATACTTTTTTAAAGGACCTAAAGTTCCCCCAAATTTTAGTACAAGTAGTTTTATTGTATGTGTCACCTAATAGATGATTAAAGAAATGTGTAGAAATGAATAGTTTTCAACTGAGTAAATATATTATTCCATGCTATCAACCCCATCAGATCAAAGCCACTTGCCAAGCTAAATAAGTTACAAAGTAAATAATGACTTTGGTTTACACAGAAATGTGCAGTGTTCTCAAAACTCAACAGTTACCCACTAACACAAATCTCTAATGCTTAACTTAAAGAGTTGGAAGATAAGTTTCACAGTAATGCAATTTTCATTTACATTTACATTGACCTTTTTTAAAAAATTTATTTCTGTATGTGTATCAATGTACTGTCTGCATGCAGGTTTGTGCACCCGTGTCGTGCAATGCCACGGAGGTCAGAAGAGGGTGTTGGATTCCCCTGGAACTGGAGTTCTCCTTAAATTGGAGTTTCAGATGGTTCTTGGCTGCCATGTGGGTGCTGGGGATCGAACCCGGGTCCTCTGTAAGAGCGGTCGGTGCTCTTAACTGCTAGGCCATCTCTCCAGCCCTACACTGACCTTTAATATATTACTACGATGTTTATGTCACAATGGTGCTTTCCAGTGTTCACAATTTACAGCTTCAGATTGTACAAACGTAACCCAGGAACATAAGTGACAATTCTTACTATTATAAACTATCCCTAAAGGGGAAAAATGAACCACTACCCCACATAGAACTATAATAGTGGTATGAATTTAAAACAAATTAACGCAACATGGTTTTTCATGTGAGCTGTTTTTAAATAACCAGGATGTGAATTTGCATATTTAATCTAACAGCTGCACCTTTATTCACTAAGAAATTGTGCATTAATTTTCTTTAACCACCTTTTTTACCTTACCTCAAAATTTTATTGATGTGTGATTTTTTTTTTTTTGGTTTGTTTGTTTCAATGAATTCTAAACTGTCTTAAGGGGGGTGATAAACACTGTAAAGAAACAAACAAAGACTTGCTTTAATACTATTTTATCTTCTCATTTTGTCTTTTGAGACAGGGTCTTGCTATGTACCTGGTGGGCCTGGAACTCCTTGTGTAGACCAGGCTGACCTAAAACTTACAGAAACCTGCCTGCCTCAACCTGGGATTAAAGGGGTGGGCAGTCAAAAAACAGAATAACAAATGAGTAACAAAAACTTTGTCTCCCATATTAAAGGTGGAATTTAAACCTTCACAGGCTGGTTTGAACCTGTGAAATCCAAATGACCTATTTAGTACTCAGGTCTAAGACAATTCTCAAAATTTTTTGAATAACTTCCATTCTACCCTTGAATATCAAACTGATTCGTAGTCACATCACCATGTATAATTAGAGTTTAATAGCTTGTTGAATACAATATTAGTGATGTCAAAAAGACAAACTAAATTTCAAACTAGAAAAAATCTACTCAAGTATTACATTCAGTTTTAAAATCATTTTCTATCAGGACAACAGATATGTAAAACATTTTTAATATGTACGGGTAGCTCAATATTTATATATGTCCATTTCACCTGAGGCCGCAACAAGGTGTGTTGCACCCACAAAGGGATGGACTTAGAACTTTTGTTGTAAAACTAATTTTTATAGACTGTCCACATGTTGTATAGTACTGAGAATCTCCAGCTGTGCAACACAATTTCTTGTATATGCTATAACCACATTATATAACCACACTACTTTATACATACACCCATACATAAGGTTTTTAGAACTTAATTTTGATGATGGCAGTTTGTAAAGGTTGTAGTGAACAGAGGCACAGACATACATTGTTATCAGACACAGACATATACACACTGAAGAAAACACCATATTCTGTCCATCAATGGTCTGATAGATTCCTAATATGCTCTAACTATATTACAGAGCTGTTAACAGTATCATCCACATACATACACACATTTATCTACACATTCATACAAGAGATTTATATCCTAGTGTTTGTATTGAACAGACTCACACATCAGACATGAATGTTTTCATTCTTCAGAGATGTCATTTAAAGCATGTAGCCCCAATTGCATTCCCAAGGTTGAGGAAGCTAATATAGTTTTCTTATCATGCTGTCATTGATGTATTACACCTTTAGTTTTAAACTATTAACTTATTGAAATATTTTAACAAGTGATGGAAAAAAGAATTATATATCAAATTTGTACTGAAAGCTAGCCATAACTAAAGTTACAATAATTAAAGACAGTTTCTCCAAGGAAGGAGCTAAAGAATGAGGTGTCAGGAGACATTCAGTCCTTCCAAGGCAGTACAAAACCAAGACAATTCAGCAATGGACAATACCAAAAACATTTTAAGTTGTTTCACTGAAGGGAAGAGATAGCAGTTCACGGTCATCCAGGGGAAGCCATGTGCCACTCTACAGGTGCCAGAGTATGAATGAACCCAGAGATTTTTAAATCTGGTCAGGTGGATGGCAGCACAGCTGTCAAAAGCTTGGCTAAATAGGAGAAAGGAAAACAAACATCTGAAAAAACAACAACAACAACAACAAAAAACATCTGTTAGTGAAACCATAAGGGTCAAAAACCAGGTCTCCAGAGATTTGGAAAACAACCTGAAAGGAACTGAAGTTATAATACCGCAAACAAACAGCATTACTTTAAAACAGTTTAATTTGGAGATCAAATCCAGTCTTAACAGATAACAAATAAAATCTTTAGATAACCAGTTTAGATTTTTCTCTGCAGGAACTTAGGAACCCGGGTTCAAATCAGACCTTTAAAAAAAGTTTAAGCCGGGCATGGTGGCACATGCCTTTAATCCTAGCACTCAGCACTCGGGAGGCAGAGGCAGGTGGATCTTTGTGAGTTCAAGGCCAGCCTGGTCTACAGAGTGAGTTCCAGGACAGCTGGGGCTACAGGGAGACCCTAAAAAGATCCGCCTGCCTCTGCCTCCCAAGTGCTAGGATTAAAGGCGTGCGCCACCACAACTGGTGAGACCCTGTCTTAAGAAGACCAAAAACAAAACAAAACAACAACAAAAAGTTTAAGAGGTATGCAAAAAGTGAAAATTTTTGTGCACAGTATATAACAATGGAACCTTGCAGTGGCCAATTTTGACAGAAATCAACATAGAAAAACACACAAGCAATGAATCTCAGACACATGGGAGAACGGTTAACACACAGACAACTTGGACAGACACATGACTTAATTGAACAATGAAAGATCCCCTTTTTTCTAAAATCTCATAGAATAACTTGATGTTGAGGCACAGAAAGCTCTCAGTTTTCCGGTCTGCTGTACACTTTGGCTGTGCAGGGGTGTGGAACCATTAATTTTTCATTGTCACATTCACAACACAATCATTTAAAGTTTAAGACACATTTTTTAAATTTTATTTATTTCTGTATGTGTATGAATGTACTGTCTGCATGCAAGTTTATGCACCCGTGTCGTGCAATGCCACGGAGGTCAGAAGAGGGTCTCGGATTCCCCTGGAACTGGAGTTCTCCTGGAATTGGAGTTTCAGATGGTTCTCGGCCACCATGTGGGTGCTGGGGATCGAACCTGGGTCCTCTGTAAGAGCAGTCGGCGCTCTTAACCGCTAGGCCATCTCTCCAGCCCCTAAGACACATTTTTTAGTTAACTCAATTCTGTACTCAAAGCCCCCAAATACTGGGTGGTTTCACTGAATGCCTGTTCCACCTTAACTAACAGTCCTCCTTAAGTGAGGTCAGGTGCCTGGTATCTTACTATGATGGATCTTGAATTTTGGGGGGAATAGAGCAGCATGGGTTGTTTGTGTGGATGCTTACCTAGACAGGGCAGAGGAGGGAATGGGAGAGAAGGGCCAGGGGAGGGAGAAAGAAAGGGTTTCAGCCACAGTGGAGGGCACAAAAGGAAAGTTTACCAAGCAATGGTGTAGAGGGTGTGGTCCGGAGGCCCTGGCCTGCCAAAAATAACAGAATGAGAAAGAACAGGATAAGTGAAGCTAAAATTAAAAGAGCCTTTCAGCCAGCTACCTGGCAGGAGGCAGAAATGCACACAGGACAGGAAGTGCCATGGAGGACACAAAACAGTGCTGCATACACTTAGTAGGAGACTTCAATACTCCACTGAGCCCTTTGCACAGGTCAACTGGACAAAGAATAAACAGAGAGACATCTGAACAGAACAATACAATACACCAAATGGACTACACAGATATCTACTGAATATTCCACCCAAACACCAAAGAATATACCTTCTACTCATCACCCCATGGAACATTCTCCAAAATCAACCACATACTAGGACACAGAAAAACCCTCAACAAATATAAAAGGATCGAAATAATCCCATGCATCCTATCAGACCACAGTGCAATAAAGCTCAACATCAACACCAGAATAAGCCCTGCTGTCTACAGGAACACATGGAGACTAAACAACACACTCCTAAAGAATGAATGGGTCAAGGAAGAAATAAGGAAAGAAATAAAAGTATTCATGGAACTAAATATAAAAGACAATACAGGGGCTGGAGAGATAGCCTAGTGGTTAAGAGCACTGACATGACTGCTCTTGCAGAGGACCCGGGTTCAATCCCCAGCACCCACATGGCAGCTAAGAACCGTCTGTAACTCCAATTCCAGGAGAACTCCAGTTCCAGGGGAATCCGAGACCCTCTTCTGACCTCTGTGGCATTGCACGACATGGGTGCACAGACCTGCATGCAGACAGTACATTCATACAGATACAAAAATAAATAAAAATTTAAAAAAGACAATACAATACAACACAACAAAACCTATGGGATACTTTAAAAGCAGTCCTAAGAGGACACAAATAAATGATCTAACACTGCAGCTGAAAGCACTTGAAAGACTATAACAACTAAGTTCTAGACCCAAAATATAATAGGAAATAACAAAAATTAGAGCAGAGATCAATGAAAAAGAAACAAAGAAAATGATAAAAAGAATCAATGAATCCAAAAGCTGGTTCTTCAAAAGGATAAACAAGATAGATAGACCTCTAGCCCAGTTAACCAAAAGAAAGAAAGAGCAGCTCCAAATTGATAGAATTCAAGATGAAAAGGGAAATATCATGACAGACATCAAAAAGATTCAGACAATAATACAAGAATACTACTAAATTTGAAAACCTAAGAGAAATGGATGAATATCTGAAATCCTGGAATTCACCAAAGCTTACTCAAGAAGATATCGACAGCCTAAACAGACCCATAACATATGAGGAAACTGAAATTGTAACTCAATACTTCCAAACTAAAAAAGCCCAGGCCCAGATGGATTTACGGCAGAGTTCTATAAAACCTTTAAAGAGAACATACAACCACCATTACTCAACTTGTTCAAAAGAATAGAAATGGAGGGAAATCTCCCAAATTGTTTCTACGAAGCCAGTATCACTCTAATACCCAAACCAGGTAAAGATACAGCCAAAAAAGGAAACTATAGGCCCATTTCATTAATGAACATAGATGTAAAAATTCTCAACAAAATACTTGCAAACTGCACACAGGCACACATCAAAAAGATCATTCGCCATGACCAAGTCAGATTTATATCAGAGATGCAGGGATAGTTCAACATAGGCAAATCACTAAATGTCATAAAGCACATAAATGGGCTGAAAGACAAAAATTGATGCAGGAAAAGCCTTTGACAAAATCCAGCATACCTTCATGTTTAAAGTTCTAGAGGGAACTGGACTGGAGGGAACATTCCTCAACATCAAAGACATATATAACAAATACACAGCCAACATCATCCTTAAATTCACAGGGAAAAACAAAGGACCCCAGATAGCAAAAGCAATCCTGAGCAAAAAGAGCAACACAAGGGAGATAACCATACCTGATTTCGAACTATTTTATGGTTAACTCCTTTCTTCTGATTAACTCTTTCTTTTTCTTTTTTTTTTTTTTTAATTTATTTATTTTTATTTTTATATGTATGAATGTATTGTCTGCATGCAGGTCTGCGCACCCGTGTCGTGCGATGCCGCGGAGGTCAGAAGAGGGTCTCGGATTCCCCTGGAACTGGAGTTCTCCTGGAACCGGAGTCGCAGACGGTTCTCAGCCGCCATGTGGGTGCTGGGGATCGAACCCGGTCCTCTGCAAGAGCGGTCGGCGCTCTTAACCGCTAGGCCATCCCTCCAGCCCTGATTAACTCTTTCTGACCTGGTACTAACACATAGAGATTGGGGCCTTTGGCTGAGCCAGCCAGAGCACAGGGTGGAGGCCAGGCACTTCAGCCAAGCAGATTATTGGATTATTGTTTTGCATAGCTGTGGGGGCATAGTTAACCAGCCAGCTGGAACACAGGTAGGCCTGTTGCCACTAGGGGACCCAGGTGCATAGAGATCCAGGGCTTTGGCTGTGCCAACCAGAGCACAGGGCAGAGGCTGGGTGCTTCAGTAAGGCAGATTATTGGATTATTGGTTTGTGCAGTTGTGTGAGGGCAGAGTTACCCAGCCAGCCAGAACACAGGTGGGACTGTTGCCCTAGGGGACTCAGGTGCATAGAGATTGGGGGTTTCAGCTTGACCAGCTGGAGATCAGCTGGGCTAAGTGAGCAACTCCCCACTCCATCCCCCCACCCCCCACCCACACCAACTGGAATTGCAGAGCAAGTGTCCAAGTGGTACAACAGTAGTGATTCTGGGGTGCAAGGCAATAAATGAAACAACAAACCTGACACAACTCCAGTTCTGTAACACCAAGCCCCATAACCAACTTAGAGGTACTGGCTGGCAGGAAGCAGAGTGAACACAGTGCTCAGCAGGGTACCAACCCTGTTGTTACCTACTCAGTGTTTGGAGAACCTTCAGAATAGAAAGAAAAGAGTGAGCTAGACCTTCCAATATATAACCAAAATTGAAAGCCTGAAACCTAGACAAGTCAACACTCCATAAACAAGGAGAAAACAACAAAGGCATTTGAAGGAAGCAAGCAAAGCAAGCCTTCAACATAATGAAGAAACATTTCAGATTCACCTCAGAATACAAACAAAAACCAAACCCACATGACAAAACAGAACAAAAGAACAACATGTGAAAAACGCAGGATAATTCCACACCAAACTCTACCAATCCTATAGAAGATTCCTACAATGAGATCTCCCTGATCTTAGAAGAACAATTGCAGACATATTCAAAGAAATCAAAGAATATAAAAAACAAATTAGAGAACTAAGAGGAGAGAATGAAAAACTCAAGAAGGACCTAGAGGGAGAGAATGACAAACTTCGGAAATAACTAGAGGAAGAGAATGACAAACTCCAGAAAGAAGTGGAAACACTGAAAAGATCCCATGCTGAAATGAAAAAGGAAATGAACCAGCAAAGCGAGGAGCTACAGGAAGAGATTGAGAAGCTCCAAAAGGAAGTGGAAATACTAAAGAAATCACAGGATGAAATGAAAAAGGAAATTAGACACTCATCCAATCCACAGGAAAGGATGGAAAAAAGCCTCAGAAGTAATATGGAGGAAGCAGGAAAAAAAGAATATCAAACCTGGAAAATAACCTAGAACAACTAAAAATATACAAGAGTGAAACAACCAGGAAATGTGGGACACCATGAATGTGATGGTTAATCCTGGGTGTCAACTTGACTGGACTAAGGAACAAATAAGAGAAAAGGATCTTCAGATTGGACCACCTCAACCCGGATGGCCCACCCCAAATGTGGGCATTACCTTCTGCTGGCAGGCAGTATAAAGGGCCACAGCAGAGGGAGCTGGTCCCTTTTTTCCTGTGGCTTGCCTCTCTCTCACTGGTGAGTTTGTCTTGCTGCTGTGATCAACACTTCGGATCCCAGTGTGTACTGAGTCTGGCAGATCTCCTGGAATCCACCGGGCCTTCAGCACCAGATTGGGACTACTGAGACTCATCCTTGTGGACTGAGCAGTTCCCTGGATTCTCAGCCTCTCCAGTGTGGCGCGGCTACTATTGGACTCCTTGAGCTCTGTCACGTGAGCAAATCAATAAATTGTATATAGTTATATATTCGTCCTGTTGCTTCTGTTTCTTTAGAGAACCCCGACTAATACAGATTTTGGTACCAGAAGTGGTTCTAGAGAAACAGAATTGAAAGGATGAATTTCTTTAGTGGGCTTGGTAGTCTCTGGAGCCAGCTCTCCAACCCAATGAAGCCTAGAGTTACTGAAGGCTTTCCTGGTGGCATGAAGAGGAATAATAATCCTTGGTGCAGACTATTTGATGTAATTATGAAGATAGATCTATTTGACTCATCTAACTCGCCTCTTGTGAGAAGCAAGGAATTTAGCAACTCTATATATAAAACGTTCGAGAAATTGTGGAAAAATAAGGAAAATAATGATGTTGCCTTGTTGCTCCTAGCATCTCTGGATAAAGTGATAGAGGAAAATAAGGAGCTCAGTGATAAAAATGACCAGCTCCGGATT
>VZQC01015340.1:1900949-1970090 GCA_009823505.1 Rhizomys pruinosus | reverse complement strand
CTTTTGAATGTGCAACTGAGATATGTGTTAAGTGTTGTCATATTTAGGTTATTAGATACTGAAGGACTAAGTTCTTCTCAAGGACATTACCACCTACTGTAAGATATAATGCTTTGCTATTGCACATGAGATACTTATAACATGTTAGGTGGAATTATGACCCTGCCATCGTTTGCAATTGACATATAAGCAGAGGCTATTTATTGGGTGTCAAGTTGACAAGGGGTGGTCTTGTGATGGTTAATCCTGGGTATCAACTTGACTGGATTAAGGAACAAATAAGAGAAAAGAATCCTCGGATTGGACCACCTCAACCCGGATGGCCCACCCCAAATGTGGGCATTACCTTCTGCCAGCAGGCAGTATAAAGGGCCATGGCAGAGGAAGCTGGTCCCTTTTTTTCTATGGCTTGCCTCTCTCTCACTGGTGAGTTTGTCTTGCTGCTGTGATCAACCTTTTGGATCCCAGCGTGTACTGAGACTGGCAGATCTCCTGGAATCCACCAGGCCTTCAGCACCAGATTGAGACTACTGAGACATCCATTCTTGCAGACTGAGCAGTTCCCTGGATTCTCAGCCTCTCCAGTTCAGCGCGGCTACTGTTGGACTCCTTGAGCTCTGTCACGTGAGCAAATCAATAAATTGTATATGGTTATCTATTCGTCCTATTGCTTCTGTTTCTTTAGAGAACCCTGACTAATACAATGAGAAGATCAAAGCTCTGCATCATAGGAATAGAGGAAGGAGAAGAATCCCAAGAGAATAGTATTGATCAGATCTTCAACAGAATAATAGATGAAAATTTCCCCAAACTAAAAAACACAAGCCCATACAAATACAAGAAGCACATAGAACACCAAATAGACAAGATCAGAAAAGAAACTCCCCATGCAATATCATAGTTAAAATGCTAGCTGCCCAAAACAAAGACAAAATTTTGAAAGCCACAAGAAAAAAACAAGTTACATATAAGGGGAACCCATCAGAATTACAGCTGACTTTTCAGAGCAAATTATGAAAGCAAGAAGAACGTGGACCAAAGTATTCCCAGTGAAAAATAACTATAGATGACAACCCAGGTTACTATACTCAGCAAAAATGTCAATTATAGTTGAAGGAGAAAGAAAATTCTTCCATGACATAAGGAAGATGATAGAATACATGTCCAGAAAACCAACCCTTCAGAGAATACTTGAAGCAATTCAAAGGACAGAAGAAAGGAGCAACTATCCCCAGGCACCTAGAAAAAGAAATTAATAAAAGCATAACTGCAGAGGTAGAAACCTAAACCAAAATGCAAATGGATAATAAAGTGACAGGAAGCAGCACATATATTTCAATTATAACCTTAAATATTAATGGACTAATCTCCCCAATCAAAAGACATAGACTGGGAGAATGGATTAGGAAACAGAGCCCATCTACATGCTGACTACAAGAAAGTCATCTCGCCCTCAAGGATAGGCACCAACTTAAAGTGAAAGGATGGAAAGAATATTCCAATCAAATGGTACCAAAAAGCAAGCAGGAGTTGCTATTTTAATATCAGACAAAATAGCCTTCAAAGTAGAAGCAATCAGAAGAGATGAAGAGGGCCATTACATCCTTATCAAAGGGAAAATTAACCACGAAGACTTGACAATCATGAATATATATGCACCAAACTCTGGTGCACAAAACTTTATAAGCACAGTTCTCCAGGATTTCAAGGCACAGATTAACCCCAGCACACTCATAGTAGGGGACTTCAATACCCCACTGAACGATTTGGACAGGTCAACTGGACAAAGAATAATCAGAGAGACATCTAAAGTGAACAATACTATATACCAAATGGACCTCACAGACATCTACCAAATATTCTACCCAAACCAGAGAATACACTTTCTACTCAGCACCCCATGGAACATTCTCTAAAACTGATCACATACTGGCACACAGAAAAAATCTCAACAAATACAAAAAGATTGAAATAATATCATGCATTCTATCAGACCACAGTGCAATAAAGCTCAATATCAACACCAGGATAAGCCCTATTATCTACAAGAACACATGGAGACTAAACAACACACTCCTGAATAATGAACAGGTCAGGGAAGAAATAAAGAATGAAATAAAAGCATTCCTGGAGCTAAACGAAAATGACAATAGAACACAACAAAGCCTTTGGGATACTTTAAAAGCAGTCCTAAGAGGGAAATTTATAGCCCTCAGTGCCTACATTAAAAAAAAAACACAGGAAAAGCACAAATAAACGATCTAACATTGCAGCTAAAGATACTTGAGAGACAACAACAAATGAACCCTAAATGCAACAGCCAGGAAAAAATATCAAACATCAGAAGAGAAATCAATGAAATAGAAACAAAGAAAATAATACAAAAAAAATCAATGAATCCAAAAGTTGGTTCTTTGAAAGAATAAACAAGATAGACAGACCTCTATCCCAGTTAACCAAAAGAAACAAAGAACAACTTCAAATCAATAGGATTCATGATGAAAGGGGGAATATCGCAACAGATAACAAAAAGATCCAGGCAGTCATATGGGAATACTTCAAAAACATATACACTACTAAATTTAAAAACCTAAGAGAAATGGATGAATATCTGAAATCCTGGGAATCACCAAAACTTAACTAAAAAGAGACAGCTTAAACAGACCCATAATATATGAAGAAATTGAAAATGTAATAAGAAACCCCCCAACTAAAAAAAGCCCAGGACCAGATGGTTACATAGCAGAATTCTATAAAACATTTAAAGAAGACTTACAGCCATTATTACTAAAACTGTTGAGAAGGATACAAGCAGAGGGAAATATCCCAAATTCCTTCTATGAAGCCACCATCACTTTAATACCAAAACCAGGCAAAGATACAATAAAAAAAGAGAACTATAGACCCATCTCATTAATGAACACAGATGCAAAAATTCTCAACAAAATACAAACTGCATACAGACCCGTATGAAAAATATCATCCAACATGACCAAGTTGGATTCATACCAGAGATGCAGGGATGGTTCAACATACATAAATCAATAAATGTCATAAAACACATAAATGGACTGAAAGACAAAAATCACACAATCATCTCAATTGATGCAGAAAAAGCCTTTGACAAAATCCAGTATCGCTTCGTGCTTAAAGTTCTAGAGGGAACTGGACTGGAGGAATCATTCCTCAACATAATAAAAGCCATATACAAGAAACCCACAGCCAACATCATCCTAAACGGAGAAAAGTTAGAAGCTTTCCCCTTAAAGATAGGAACTGTCACCACTCCTGTTGCAACTCCTCTTCAATACAGTGCTTGAAACACTTGCTAGGGCAATAAGGCAAGAAAATGAATGTAAAGGAGTACTGATTGGAAAAGAAGAAGTCAAGCTATCCTTTTTTGCAGATGACATGATAGTTTACCTAAGGGATGCTAAAAATTCCACCAGAAAACTAGCAACAATTAAGAGTTTCAGTAAAGTGGTGGGATACAAAATTAACCTAGAAAAATCAATAGCCTTTCTTTACACCAACAACAAGCAACTGAAGAAGGAATAGAAGGAGCCCTTCCCACTCACAATAGCTTCAAAAACAATAAAATACCTAGGAATGAACCTAACCAAAGACACCAATGATCTCTACAACAAGAATTTTAAACACCTGAAGGAGATTGAAAAAGATGGAAAGATCTCCCATGCTCATGGATTGGAAAAATCAATATATTAAAGATGTCCACTCTGGAGAATGGAGAGATGGTTCAGTGGTTAAGAGTGCAGACTGCTCTTGCAGAAGACTCAGGTTCGATTCCCAGCTCCCACATGGTGGCTAAGAACTGTCTTTAAACTGGGCATGGAGGCACACACCTTTAATCCTAGCACTTGGGAGGCAGAGGCAGGTGGATCTCTGTGAGTTCAAGGCCAGCCTAGTCTACAGAGTGAGTTCCAGGCCAGCTGGGGATATAGGGAGACTCTGTCTCAAAAAAAATGTCCATTCTAGCCAAATTAATATACAAATTCAATGCAATCCCAATTAAAATCCCCAAGACTTTCTTCACAGGCTTGGAAAAAAATTCTTAATTTCATATAGAAAAACAAAAGACCCCGAATAGCCAAAGCAACTTGAGTAACTTCAAACTATACTACAGGGCTATATTCATAAAAACAGCCTGGTACTGGCACAGAAACAGACCTGTAGACCAATGGAACAAAACTGAAGATCCA
The DNA here is from genome assembly GCA_009823505.1 of Rhizomys pruinosus. Classification (NCBI taxonomy): domain Eukaryota; kingdom Metazoa; phylum Chordata; class Mammalia; order Rodentia; family Spalacidae; genus Rhizomys; species Rhizomys pruinosus. The sequence goes on along the minus strand of VZQC01015340.1, from coordinate 1,965,870 downwards.
AACTTGAGCATATACAATTTCAGCCACCTCATATTTGACAAAGGAGCCAAGAAGACTCAATGGAGGAAAGATGGCATCTTTAGCAAATGGTGTTGGCAAAACTAGATCACCCCTTGTAGAAGAATAAAATTAAACCCCTACCTCTCACCCTGTATAAAAATCGACTTCAGATGGATCAAAGACCTCAACATGAAACCTGAAACTCTGAAGGTGATAGAAGAAAACGTTAGCAGCAACCTACAAGATTTAGGCATGGGAAAAGACTTTCTAAATCAGACAGCAGCTGCACAGGAAATAAGGTCGACAATTGACAAGTGGGACCTCATTAAACTCAAAAGCTTCTGTACAGTGAAAGAAACAGGGCAGTGAAGAGAAAACCCACAGAGTGGGAGGAAACCTTCACTGCTGATACATCTGACAAAGCGTTGATTTCCAGAATATATAAACTACTCAAAAAACAAAGAACTAAGAAAAGAAATGACTCACTCAAAAGATGGAGTAAAGAGCTGAACAGAGACTTCACAAGTGAGGAAATAGAGATGGCTGAGAAACATCTTAAAAGTGTTCAACATCACTAATAATTAAGGAAATGCAAATTAAAACCACTTTAAGATATCATCTCACTCCAATAAGACTGGCTAGGATCAAGAGAACAAATGATACCAAGTGCTGGAGAGGTTGTGGGGAAAGAGGAACATTCATCCACTGCTGGTGGGAATGTAAACTAGTACAACCACCTTGGAAAGCAGTGTGGAACACCTTTAAAACACTCAAAATGAGCTTACCACCTGACCCAGTCATACGACTCCTAGGTATATACCCACAATACTCATCCTACTTCAGAGGTACATGCACAGCCATGCTTATTGCAGCTCTATTCACAATAGTGAAGAGCTGGAACCAACCCAATTGCCCCTCAACCAATTAGCAGATAGAGAAAAGGTGGTACATCTACACAATGGTGTTCTACACAGTGGTAAAGAAAGATGACATCAGGCTGGGCGTGGTGGCGCACGCCTTTAATCCTAGCACTTGGGAAGCAGAGGCAGGTGGATCTTTGTGAGTTCAAGGCCAGCCTGGTCTACAGAGTGAGTTCCAGGACAGCTGGGGCTACAGGGAGACCCTGTCTCAAAAAGACCAAAAAAAAAAAAAATGACATCATGAAGTTTGCAGGTAAATGGATGGTGATATTACATTAAGTGAAGTAACACAGCCCCAGAAAAAGGATGAATGGTATCCATCATCTTCGGATACTAACACCAAGTACCTAGTTGTAAGACAAACTGAGCAACGTTAATGTTATATTCCTCATGATCTGAAAGCAACTGTGCTCTTACACTGTGAATCCCTTAACAGGTTCTAGAATTAACCCACCATTTATTTTCAGACTTTAGAATTTGGGTATAGGGTAGAGGGTATGTATGCATATTTTAGAGTAATATAAAATCAAAATGGAAAATTGTGGATACATATATGTGAATATATATATACGTGTGTGTGTGTGCGTGGGTGTGTGTATAAATATATGTGTGTGTATGTGTGTGTGTGAGTGGGTGTGTATATATATGTGTGTGTGTGTGTGTGTGTGCATACATTGAAGCAATACAAGTTCGAGGGAATAAAAACAACAAAAGAACCAGCACAAAAAATAAAAACATACAAACAAACAAACAAACAAACAAAAAAGACTAAAACCATGAAGCTCTCCCCAAAACATGTAAGACATGTATGGCAGAATGCATGAACTCAGGTAGGGTGGGGGGCATGAAAAGGGAAATGAGTCTAAATTGGATTGAGAAATGATGTATGATATATGAAAATGTTTAATAACAATAAAAGTATATTAATATATATTAATATAATTAAAAGTATATTGATATATATTAATAACAATAAAAGTATATTAATATATATTAATATACACATTAATAGACCAACAGGATGTTTAAGCTGAGGTAATATAACTCACATTCCAAGGTGTGTACGGTGTTAGAAAGTCTCATGTGATGAATTTGAATCACCTCATTTACGTGGAGTATATAAACAGGTTAGCAATTGAACGAGGGTTTCTGTTGTAAACTTTCTCTGCTAGATGCCTCTAAACTGTGGAAAGAAAATGACCTGCCAAAGAGAAACACAATTGCCGCGAGTAAACGTCACACCCTGTGCAGTACTGTGAGAGACAATAACCAGTTCATACAAAGGGCAGCTTGAAACATGTGACTACTTCCAAAAGTGTTGAGCTAGATCTCTGAAGCACTAAGAACTTTCATCTTCCCTTTCCCCATCCTCTTTCCACACACCAAAAAGCCTGACCATTCTGAAACCTTCATTATGTAAATGATCATACAGAAAAGTCTTGAACTAACTCTTCTTTGGTCCCCACTGATTTAAGCCCTTCCACCATCTTAAAGTCCTCCAGTTCTCTTAAAGGTCTCATCCAATCATAGCATCATCTTGAAGTCTGGAAAGTTATCTACATCAGGTCAGGCACAGATGATGCACCTGGGGTGTAGTTTCATAAGCACAGCTTCTCAAGATCAGTTCCTCTCGATCCATAGGCCTGTGACTTATTTGTGTATTCCATATGGACAAAAGTTTTATCTGCAGAGGAAGTGAAAAGACCATTGGAGAAAAGAAAATACTCCATGTTGTTCATGGGATCAGTATGCCTGTACATGAGCACCTTTTACTTAGAATGTCCCAGAATTCACTAGTCATATCTAGTGAGGCAAAAGCCACAAACTTACCATAAGAGTACCACGTGCAGGGCCATCCTGCATGGTTGTTTCCTTCAAAAGTCAAAATACAGTTGCCTTTAAACAGGTCCTATAATTTTACTGTAATGTTATCACTTGAAGTAGCCAACTTGCTGTAGGAACGTAAGCAGCATTCCAAAACAAAGCACTATGGTCAGATCCTGTGAAAAGTAAATCTTTGTGAGAGGCCCAATGTCTTCTAGAGACAATCCTCAGTACAGGAGACTAAGATTTCTTTTCAGGGGTGCGTGGTGACACTATAAAACCACCAATGTGAGAGTCCAGCCTAAGGAACACAACACAAAACTCCCATCAGAAGCTGCCGCAGAGGTGGAATCACTACAGAAAAACATTAGGGTACCTGGCCACTACTTCAAACTTCCCTTCAAATCATGTGCGAATTTTTTTTCATGTACTTTATCTCCCCCCACCCAAAAAAGTGTGTTCTCATAAAATGAGTTGAATTCATTCAAAGTTAGGTATAAACTACTGATAATAATAGCTAATTCGTATTAAAAGACCAATGTGTTCTAAAATCTGTGACATTTCCCTCACATGTATCATATTTAATATAGATCACCATCCTGTAAAGTAAGAATTACACATGGGGCTGGAGAGATGGCTTAGTGGTTAAGAGCGCTGACTGCTCATGCAGAGGACCCGGGTTCGATTCCCAGCACCCACATGGTGGCTAAGAACCGTCTTTAACTCCATTCCAAGGGAATCTGATGCCCTCTTCTGACCTCCGCGGCATTGCACAACATGGGTGCACCAACATACATGCATACAGTACACTCATACACAAAAAATGATAAATAAAAAAAATTTTTTTAAAGAATTACACTATTTTATGGAATAAAAGAGATTTTGAGAACATTAAAAATGTATATTCACTGATGCTTTCTGTACTTAATTTAAAATGTACAAAATTAAAGATGCAGCTGTAAGAAAAAAAATGATAGCATTAACAAGCAATATACCCAGCATCTGTCTAGTAGTTATCAGAATGTTTTCTTTTTTATGTGTAGGTGCACATGTAGGTAGGTGCACCCGTGTTGTGCAATGCTGCAGAGGCCAGAAGAGGGTGTCAGATTCCCCTGGAACTGGAATTAAAGAAGGTTCTTAGCCGCCATGTGGGTGCTGGGAATCAAACCCGGGTTCTCTGCAAGAGCAGTTGGTGCTCTTAACCGCTGAGCCATCTCTCCCGCCCCCAGAATGTTTTCTTATATATGTGTCTATGAATATGCATGTGAACAGGTTATGTATATGTGTACCTTCCCATAAATTTTCTGCTGAAAGACAAACTGGTTCTTTCCTGGAAAAACAAGTTTCACTTTCCAGAACTAAGTATAGCACTATTTATTCCAAATATTATATTTTTCAAAAACAAATATTTGTATGTATGACTAGGATCCAGGGCCAGGTACATTATCAAAGAGGCAAACCACTTCCCATCAGAAAAGCGTGTGTGGACTTACAGTTGTGATAAATAAGTGGACATAATTTGGAAAGAAACTGCCTTGTGTAGAAAGACAGATCATTTTTCCTACATTAAGTCTGACTCTAAAACTGTCAAAGAAAACCTGCAACTGTCTAACAAATCTTAGACTTCTAATATTTGAGGAGAGAAAAGGAGTATCACATGCCAAGGACTTTGTAATGGAGACCAGAATAACGTAGGTACTAGCATAGGTAAGGCAGGGGAGGCACCTGGACACGGGCACAGACAAGGTGTTCTGCAGTCAACTCGGTATTTGTAAGTGTCTGAAAGCCCCAAAAGAAACAACTCTGTGTGAGGAAAGATAGTTAATTGAGGACAAACTTCTGGGTTGTCTTTCCCAGGTAGAGAGCAGCAGCAAGCAGCTATAGAGCAAGGGTTTTTATCAGAAGTTAGGCAGGGGAAGGGTGTGCACAGGCCCGAACGGCCGGACTGCAGGGACATCTGGAGGTGATGCCAAGTGCCAAGGGAGGTGGTTGACCTTAGGGGCCACACACGCGACCTCAAGGAAAGGTAAGTATCATTTCTTCTGGGCATGTGTCCAAAGAGTTTTGGTGCTCTGGTGCACGTGGCTTCTGGGAACCAACCTAAGTGTTCCAACTTCAGCTTTTAAAATTATTCAATTTTAAGTTCATAGCATTTTGCCCATGTCATGACTGGTCCTCTAAAAATATGTCTTAGAAGTAGAAAACAGTGTTGTGGACAAATCTTAACACTGGTGAATAATGATTATATTGGTTGGCCAAGCTATTTAACTCGTTTTCCTTCTGTGTAAAATGGTGATAACAGCATCAATAGGTTTTGTAATGATGAGCCTTGGGCCAGGAGGCTGAGGCTAGAGGTGTCCCAGGTTCAAGGTCAGTCTTGTTAACTTAGTGAGACCATGTCTCAAAGTAAAACATAGGGACTGGGGAGATGGTTCAGTCAGTAAAGTGCTGTTGTGTAAACATGAGTGCAGGCATGGTGGTGCACGCCTTTAATCCTAGCACTTGGGAGGAAGAGGCAGGCAGATCTTTGTGAGTTCAAGGCCAGCCTGGTCTACAGAGTGAATTCCAGGACAGCTGGGGCTGCAGAGAGACCCTGTCTCGAAAAAGACCAAAAATAAAAAAACATGAGTGCTTGAGTTAGGATCCCCAGGACCCACATTAAAGCTGAGCACGGTTTCACATGTCTGTAACCCCAAGGCTTTGGCAGTGGAGGACATGGAGAAGGGTCCCTGGAGCTCATTCGACAGCCAGCCCAGCAAAATCCATGAGTTTTAAGTTCAGTGAGAGATCTTGTCTCAAAAGATAAGGTAGAGAGCAATCAAGAAAGACATTCAATGTCAACCTCTGGCCCCCATGCTGATACACACACACACACACACAGACACACACACACACACACACACATACCACTACCACCACCACCACCACCATCACCACCACCACCACCACCACCCAACACCAGCTGAGGTTATAGCTGAGTGGTAAAGTGTATACATAGCATGTATGAGGCTCTAAGTTTAATCCACAGTAACACACACACACACACACACACACACACACACACTCACAAAATGGACCCATTAATAATAGACCAACTTCTCTAAATTTCTCTTTAAGAAAAAAGCTTATTTCAACAGAGAATAAACATCTATGCTTCAGGCCCCTGTACTCCAGCCAAACCTTACCTTTGACTCTCTGAATCTCAATACACCATCCTCATGGACCCATAAGATACTCAAGACTTCTCCAAAGATATTAAGACAGATGTGGTTCTTGAAACAAAACCAAGAAATTCCAAATACGATGAAATGACTATTGTGTGCAAAATTGACTACGGAGAAGTCTAGAGAAATATAAAATACTGACCCTGTCCTTAAGGTGTTTTCAGCCTGCTTTGGAGTGGAAAATGGGATAAGGATGTTGGAGTTCAGCTAGAAACAGACATGCAAAACCAAGTAGGGGTGTGTGTGTGTGTGTGTGTGTGTGTGTGTGTGTATCTTCTTTGCAGAAGGAGCTTTCCAATGACTTTTCTGAGTCTTAGGGAAGACGAGATGCAGACAGCTCTTATGTTTACAGTAAAAGGAGCTCATGAAAGTAAAAGAAGAGGAGACCATAGAGATGGTCAAGGATAGATCTGTTAAATCTCGGGATGAGAAACCGAAGAACTTATCATGAAATCCAATGGAGTGCCATTGTTGAGTCTTAGCAGTGAGATGAACTTGATTAGCTTTTCACCCTGGAAAAACAAGTATAGCTTGATTCAGAAGTAAGAACAGGAAAAGTCACTCTGTAGACAAGACATTGTATATACCAACAAAACATAGCAAGAGCAGAGGTTATTTAAGAGACAGCAGATCCAGTGTGGACAGACCTTTGAACAACAGAATTGAGAGTCTCATTTGTTCACAAAAACTACAAGGAAGAGAATGAGAGTCCTCAGAGCTGGTGTTTGTGATATGTTAAGAGAGACCACTGTATATACCAAGTCTTTCTATGACTTGGCCATATAAGAAACACTTTCTTATCAAGTATGTGGTCATTGTGCATGGTGGAAATAAGCAATGACTTATGGTAAATAGGTCCCTATGTAATATACAGATGTGATTCAGGTTTTTTTCCTTTTTGGTTTACACATAATTTTATGTGTCTATGGAACACAATGTGAAGTTTCAACATAGGTATATAGTATATACAGATCAACTCAGGATAATCATCGTATCTACCACCTGAAGCGTTTATCATTTCTTTTTTCTGGAAACAGTCAAAATCCTCTTTTCTAGTGTGTGCTGGTAGTGTACTAATAAGCAGAGGCTTCTTCTAAAATTAAATAAATTAAATTAATTTAAAATTTAATTAATAAAATTAAATTAAATTAAACTAATATTAAAATAAAACTATTCTCTTGTAATTATTTGAAAATATATGACCCTTTATGTTAAGTACCATCACCCTATTGTACATTAAAACATCATAATCTATCCCTTCTAACTGTAACTTTGTATACAGTGATAAATCTCTCATCATTCCCTTTATATCTTTGCCACCTACTTCTGATAAACACTATTCTACCCCCCAATTTTTATATCAATATTTCATATTTCTCATGTGAGTGCTAATTGTCTCTCTGTGACTGACTTATGTCACTTAATATAATGTCCTACAAATTCATCCATATTGTTGTAAATGACTGGAATTCATTCTTTGTGGTTGAGTAATATTCCATTGTGAATATATTGTGGTGAGGCACCTCAAGATTGCCTATAGCTGTGCCATACTATGAGCTTCAGCTGAGCCCAGAAGTTAAAACTTAACTTAAAGTATAGGAATAAAAGAAAAGGTTAATTTAAATGAACTGGGGCAAGAGTTTGAGAATAAGTCAAAGTATACCTGGTTGCTTAGAAACTAACTCATTCTGTGTGGCTTTTTTCTGGGGGTGGGGGTGGGGTATTTTTTTGTTTTGGTTTGGTTTTTGGTGTTTTTTGTGGTTTTTTGAGATAGTGTCTCCCTGTAATCCCAGCTGTCCTGGAACTCACTATGTAGACCAGGCTGTCCTGGAACTCACTATGTAGACAAGGCTGGTCTGGCTTTCTGTGTGGATTCTGTACTTTATGCCTGGCTTTCTTTTAGAGAATAGGACTTGTTAGAGGGCTTTACCTCCTCTAACCTTGAGAACTTACTTTTCACCCTTGGATATGGTGTCTCCTATATAAACGCCTTCCAACAGTAATTCAGGGCTACAAACCCTCAACTGTCATCAGCTGACTAAAGACTTTTTATTGGCTTCATTTTTTGTCTGCATGGTCTTGTCTGGTGAAATTACCTCATCACAATATCACACACACGTTTCATCTATTTATAGCAGCCACGCTGTAATGTATTGCATTCCATTTGTTGGCTATTATGAGTACTGATATAATCAGTATGATAGTGAAGATGTCTCTTTGATATTATTTCATTTCCTTTGGATGAAACCAGTAGTGGGATTGATGGACCACATGGTGATTCTATTTTTACTTCCATGATGGCTGTACCTTCCCACCAACACCACACAAGGGTTCCCCATCCCCTACATCCTTGCCAATATTTGTTATCTTTTACTCATTTAATAATAGGCATTTTTTACTTGAGTGTGGTAGAATCTTATGCAAAAGAATGAGAACTAAACCCCTATATAGCAAAATCAACTCAAAACAGACTAAGCTTAAGTGGAAGGCCTTAACTATGAAAATGCTTGGAAAAAAGAAAAGGAGAAAAGCTTTATGACGTTTATCTGGGCAAAGATCTTTTTTTTTTGGACAAACAAAGGCAAATATTGACAAGTGGGACTGTATCAAAGTAAAACGTGAGGAGGCTTCTCAAAAAGCTAAAAACAAAACCGAGCATATGACCAAGATACACTATTCATTGGTGTATATGCCAAAGGCTCCATATGCTACCATGGAGATACTTGCATGTCCATGCTTATTGCTGCTCTCTTCCACAATAGCAAGGAAATGGACTAAGCCTAGATGTCCATGAATAGATTATGAAAATGTACATATATGCAATGGGATTTTATTCAGCTATGAAGAAAAATGAAATTTGCATGTAAATGGATGAAACTAGAAAATATTGTGTTAAGTGAGGTAACCCAAGCTTGGAAAAAAATACTATATTTTTTCTCATATGTGAATTTCATCTTCTCATTTTTTTTTTTTTGTGTATTTATGTGGGAATAAGTGTGGACAGGGCAGAAAACTAGAGAGAAGCTCACAAGATGGGGGTAAAAAAGGCTTTAACAGGAGAGACAGAAAGGGTAATAACACACATGTAGTGTGAAAGGGGAAGGAAAAATACTGGGCAGGGGGCAGAAGAGCCCAGTGAGGAAGAGGCCAGGGTGATGGAGAACGGACACATCAACCAAAACTAAGTATGTACAAAATGCCAGGAGGAATCCTGTTATTCTTTATCTAATTTTTTTTAATTAAAGGATTAAAAAAAAAAGTCTGTGCAAAGCAAACAACAGAACAAAGAACTGAATAAGAGAAAACATTTGCAAGCTATCTGATAAGGGGTTAATATATAAAATAAATAAGAAACTCAAACAACTCAATAGCAATAAATAAATAACTTGATTTAGAAATGAGCAACGTAGCCGGGCGTGGTGGCGCACGCCTTTAGTCCCAGCACTTGGGAGGCAGAGGCAGGTAGATCTCTGTGAGTTCAAGGCCAGCCTGATCTACAGAGTGAGCTCCAGGCCAGCTGGGACTAAAGGGAGACCCTGTCTCAAAAAGACCAAAAATAAAATGAGCAAGATAGTTGTGGAGAGAGAAGTATCCTGGGCCCTCCCCCAGCCCCACCTCCAACCACTCCCACCCACCCCCTCAGCCCCTGGAGCTTTTGGCAGTTGAAGGCTGCTGGAGTGGGGACGTGGAGGTGCTCAGTGGTGTAGGCACTAATGAGTTACCCATGCTCCGGTGGCTACCTCTGGAGAAACTCAGCAGGTCCCAGAACAAAACCAAAATAGACTCAAGAAAGTGGGAGGGGGACTTGTTGGAAAGAGTGGGAGTTGGTAAGAGGGAATAAGAAAGTGTGGGGGGTGAATATGGTCAGAATGTATGAAATCATCAAAGAATAATTTTTAAATGGGCAAGAGGTATGAATAGACATTTCTCAAAGGGAGACATAAATGGTCAACATGTGCAAGAAGAAAGACTCAACCTGGTCCCTGCAGTTACATCCAGATATATACTTACTTATAAGGATTTGGTATTAAAATCCACAAATGAGGGACTGGAGAGATGGCCTAGCAGTTAAGAGCACAGACTGCTCATGCAGAGGGCCCGGGTTTGATCCCCAGCACCCACATGGCGGCTGAGAACTGTCTGTAACTGCAATTCCAGGAGAACTCCAGTTCCGGGGGAATCTGACACCCTCTTCTGACCTCTGCAGCTTTGCACGACATGGGTACACAGACCTACATGCAGACAGTACATTCATACACATAAAAAATAAATAAAAAAATAAAATCCACAAATGAAGGACAACATACATCATTTGTTTTTCTGAATGTGTTATTTCGCTTATCATGACAGCTTCTAGTTCCATCCATTTACCTGCAAATTTCATGATGTCATCTTTCTTTTTTTTTTTTTATCACTGCATAGAACTCCATTGTGTAAAATGTATCACATTTTCATTATCCACTCATCGGTTGAGAGACACTTAGGTTGCTACCAGCTCTTCACTATTATGAGAAGAGCAGCAATAAACATGGCTGTGCAGGTATCTCTGCAATAGGATGAGTCCTTTGGGTATATACTCAGGAGTGGTATGACTGGTCAGATGGTTAGTTCATTTTTAGTCTTTTAAGAGTTCCCCACAGTGTTTTCTATAGAGATTGCCATGAATGAGCTTTCCCTTTTCCCCACAACCTTTCCAGCATTTGTTATCATTTGTTTCCTTGATCATAGCCAGTCTTATTGGTTGTAAATCTTCTTTAAATATCTGGTACAATTCTGCTGTAAATCCTTCTGGGTCTGGGATTTTTTTAATTGAGAGGTTTTTGTATTACTATTTCAATTTCCTTATATTTTATGGGTCTGTTTAAGCTATCAATCTCTTCTTATTTTAGGTTTGGTGATTCCCATGATTTTAGAAATTCATCCATTTCTTGTAGGAGTTTAATAATCATCTGACTAGTCCTTTAGTCATGAGTGACCGACATCCACATGTTGTTCATCCCTCCTCCTTGCAGGCAGACAATTTCTCGGCTTAGCTCTGGCAAGGAGGGGGGAGGGGACCACAGGAGAGTTACCTGACGGAATAGAAAGACAAGGAAAGATAAGGACAGACATATAGACACAGACTCAGAGAAAGCCTGGGAGAACATAGTCTCCCTTTATTTATGCCAGCAGTGTACTTATATACCAAAAGTTTCTGTGCTCTGGGCAAGGAAGTGGGGGGCAGGTGGAAGGGAGAGGCAAGCCACCTTGGCTTTAATCGGGGGGGGGGGCTTCAGAGCTCCTGTTTGTGCAATAGGTAACTAGAGGTGTGACATTTTGCTCAATGCCTCAAGGCAAGAGGCCATTCCCGTCCTGGACTTTGAAGAGATAGCGAAACAAGAAAACATTGTATATTCCCAAACATTCCGGCTCGATAACTCACAGACACAATGAATGGCCTCAGAGATATCAGATAACTCTCCTCCAGAGGTCTTAACGGGACAGGTCTTACAAGCCTCAGCCATTGCAAAGTTTTCATCACATCACAAAAAAAATCTTGGTTTTTTTTTTTTTTTTTTTTGTTTTTTTTTTTGGTTTTTTTTGAGACAGGGTCTCCCTGTAACCCCAGCCAGCCTGGAACTCGCTCTGTAGAGCAGGCTGGCCTTGAACTCACAAATATCCGCCTGCCTCTGCCTCCCAAGTGCTAGGATTAAAGGTGTGTGCCACCAAGCCCGGCTCTTTTAGGTTTTAAAATTTAATAGAGTATAGGTTTTTAAAGTATTCCCTTATAATGATCTGGACCTCTGTGTTGTCTCTGGTGATGTTTCCTCTTTCATGTCTGATTCTGTTGATTTGGAGTTGCTCTTTCTTTCTTTTGGTTAACTGGGCTAAGGCTCTGTCTATTTTGTTTATCTTTTCAAAGAACCAGCTCTTGGATTCATTGATTCTTTGTATTGTTTTGTTTGTTTCTATTTCATTCATTTTGGCTCTGATTTTTGTAATTTTTTTTGTCTGGTAGGTTTGGGCTTCATTTGTTGTTGGGTTTCAAGAGTCTTGAGTTGCAATGTTAAGTCATTTATTTGTGCTCTTTTTGAGCTATAAACTTAGAAATGCTTTTTAAAGTATCTCAGAAGTTTTGTTATGTTGTATTGTCATTTTGTTGAATTCCAGGAATAGTTTTCTTTCTTTCTTAATTTCTCTTTTGACCCATTCATTATTCAGGAATGTGTTATTTAATCTCCATGACTTCCAGTAGTGACTAGGGCTTCTTCTGGTGTTGCTTTTAAGCTTTATTGTAGTGTGGTCTGATAGAATGCATGGAATTATTTCAATTTTTTGTATTTGTTGAGGTTTGTTTTGTGCCCCAGTATGTGACCAATTTTGGAAAAAGTTCCATGGGATGCTGAATAGAAAAATATATTTTTCAGTGCTTGGGTGGAATATTCAGCAGATGTCTGTTAGGTCCCTAAGATGTATGATATTGTTTAATTCAGATGACTTTCTATTTTTTGTCTGGTTGACCTGTCTAATGGAGACAATGGGGTATTGAAGTACCCCACTATTAGTGAGTTGGGATCAATCTGTGCCTTAAAGTCCTGTACTATTGTTTTTTATAAAGTTGGGGTCACCAGAGTTTGATGCATATATGTTCATGATTATAATGTCTTCTTGATTAATTTTTCCTTTGATAAGAATGAAGTGACCCTCTTTATATCGTCTGATTACTTTTAGTTTGAAGTCTATTTTGTTAGATATTAGAATAGTAACTCCTGCTTGCTTCTTAGTGCCATTTGCTTGGAATATTTTTTCCACCCTTTCACCTTAAGATAGTGCCTGTCCTTGAAGGTGAGATGGGTTTCTTGTAGTCAACAAAAGGATGAATTTTGCTTCTTAATCTATTCAACTAGCCAGTGTCTTTTGACTGTGTAGCTCAGTCCATTAGCATTTAAAGTTATTATTGAAAAAATGTGTATTGGTTCCCTTCATTTTAGTTTCTGTTTACATTCTTGGTCTAACTTTGTGTTTCCACAATTGTACGTTCATTTAATTTCTTTCTGTTACCCCTTGGGTATAATTGTTCCATTATTCAGCTCTTTGTAATGCTTCTTGTATTCTCTTTCTCTATTTCTCTCTTTCTTTCTCCCTGCTCTGCCCAAGGGTATGTATGTAATTGTTGAAAGTAGGAAGAAAACTAGGTATTTGGCATACTCAAAACCAAAAGAATGGGATGGGAGAGTATGTTCAATGTACAATGTAAACATGTATAAAAAGGCCTTTGTCCAACAGCAGCATGTACAATGGACATACCCAATCAAAATTTTAATACCTGTGTCACGTGCTGCTTGATATATTTCAGAGGCTCACACGTGGTCTCTGGATGAAGTCACACTCCATCTTGACCCTCTGCACCAGCCCCAACTTCTATAAAGTTTTTTTTTTAATTTTTTTTTTATTATTTATCTTTGTATGTGTATGAATGTACTGTCTGCATGCAGGTCTGTGCACCCGTGTCGTGCAATGCCACGGAGGTCAGAAGAGGGTCTCGGATTCCCCTGGAACTGGAGCTCTCCTGGAATTGGAGTTACAGACGGTTCTTAGCCGCCATGTGGGAGCTGGGGATTGAACCCGGGTCCTCTGCAAGAGCGTCGGTGCTCTTAACCGCTAGGCTATCTCTCCAGTCCACCTGCCCCAACTTCTACTTCTTGTTCCAGGGAGAGCCGGCTCCCTGGCCCTCTTCCACTCCTTCCCTCTCTTCATGCTCTCTTTCTTCCTGGTATCTCACTCCACACTCACAAACTCCTTACTCCATTCATTCTTTAATAACCAGCTAGGGATTTAAAAAAAAAACAACAATTCGGGGCTGAAGAGATGGCCTAGCGGTTAAGAGCGCCGACCGCTCTTACAGAGGACCTGGGTTTGATCCCCCGCACCCACATGGCGGCCGAGAACCGTCTGAAACTCCAATTCCAGGAGAACTCCAGTTCCAGGGGAATCTGACACCCTCTTCTGACCTCCGCGGCATTGCACGACACGGGTGCACAAACTTGCATACAGACAGTACATTCATACACATACATAAATAAATAAAATTTTTAAAAAATTAAATTAAAAAATTAAAAAAAAATTCATGTGTGCATAGTCTTATTTATGCAAAACAGAATACTTTGTGGATACTATATCAGAATGAGTAGATGGAGCACTGACTAGGAGAAAGGTAAAATATTAACAATTCTAACTTAGTGACACATCTAATTTTTAACTTCTGTTAAAGATAAAACCATGATGTGATGGCGCACGCCTTTAATCCTAGCACTTAGGAGGCAGAAGCAGGCAGATCTTTGTGAGTTCAAGGCCAGCCTGGTCTACAGAGTGAGTTCCAGGACAGCTGGGACTACAGGGCGACCCTGTCTTGAAAAGACCAAAAAAAAAAAAGATAAAACTATGACTCATACAAATATAAAATGGATAAGTGCAAAAATTCTTGTTGAGATATTAAAGAAGGGACCCACTAAGATATTACAACTGACTCAAAAGTAAATTCAGAGAGCCATAAACATATAATACAAATACTAAAATAATTTTGCTTAATAGATTCAAAGCTGATTTTTTTTCCAACTTGGATGAAGCAAATCAGTTAACTCTCCTCCATGACATATCAATTGCATCACTATTAGTTGACTAAAGCTCATTAATTTGTAAAAAGTTTCAAGACAAAGAAAGGTGCTGAGACCTCCATGGACCTGGGTCCTCTAGAAGCTACACCAGAGGGGCTGGAGAGATGGCCTAGCGGTTAAGAGCACTGACCGCTCTTCCAGAGGACCCGGGCTCAATCCCCAGCACCCACATGGCGGCTGAGAACCGTCTTAACTCCAGTTCCAGGGGAATCTGACACCCTCTTCTGACCTCCGTAGCATCGCACGACATGGGTGCACAAACCTACATGCAGACAGTACATTCATACACATACAAAAATAAACATTAAATTTTAAAAAATTAAATTAAAAAAAATTAAGTTAAAAAAAAGAAGCTACACCAGAAAAAAACTAGTTTCTTCCACTGATGATATCCGATCCATTTCAAAGTTACATTCATTTTGAACTTTTGAAAGTTTTCCCTAAACTTCCTATAACATTTTCCAAATATATATTTAAATTTGAAAAAAAAATTTTGCATGCATGTTTTTGGTTAAAGAATAGATTTTATTTCCATGTTACAGATGGTTATGTTTGGATTTAAGAAAAAGGAGAAAGGGGAACAAGGGATGGAAGAGAAAAAGAAACAGAAGCAGGGGGAGAAAAAGAGAGAGTGTATCCTTTCTGATGATAAAGGGAGAGAGAGTGGGAAGGAAGTGGCTGATTATGGGTGCAAAGGTATGAAGAAAAGAAACTCGCTTCTGGGCCTGGGGGACTCCTGTTCCGGATGGATCTACTTGGTTCTAGCCTGCTAGCTTTCATCTTTCATTGAGGAAAAAATGTATACTTTTTAAAAGCATGAATCATTTTTCTAGAAACCAACAGTATTAGAAGCACCCTTCCCTGAGTGGATTCAGATGTCACCTGCCTCTGGATATTTTATCTAAACACCTCTACACCAAGATCAAATGTCCTTCCTTCCCTTATGCTCCACCAAACGTGTTAATCACATTCTGCTTCTACCATATGTATCATAATCATGTATTTTTCTACAGATCCAGCTTTCAATACCAAAATTATTAAAGTAATCTTTGTTACCTAGCCTTAAGTGGGTTCCCCTCTCCCCAAAAAATCTCATCGAATGAATGAAAAACTAATGCATTCCTAGATTCTGTATTTTTTTTCTAAAATAAAAGGAGACACAACTGGAGCAAAAAGCAGAGGAAAAAAAGAATGACAAAGGGCAGGGGATGGAAAGAGAGAGAGAGAGAGAGAGAGAGAGAGAGAGAGAGAGAGAGAGAGAGACTAGGACTTGGACTTAGTCTGTGCTTCCCCCAAGCAGTTCTTCCTTATCGAAAAGATGGAGAAGTGACCTTGAAAAATACATAGAATAATATTGACCTATTGATAGGCGAAGTCCTAGAGATTTGAAAATAAATTGTCCATGGTGATACTGACAAAAAGTTAAAAGGAGAAAGAAATCTCACACTCTCTTTTGGATCTTTAGCTACAAGGGAAGAAAAGAACCATAATGAGTTGGTAGAACTGTAGGAGTTAAATTCTGAGAAAATGGTTTGTGGATTTGTCTTTAAAGTTTCCTTCAAAAGCACTTATCTGCTTTGATATTTACCTAAGCTTTACTAAAGTTAAAATGCTTAAATAAGAGCATTGACTTTATGTAGCTAAGTTCTTAGCTAAAGATTTGTGGAGATTTGAGCAGAAGGTCAGTAGCTTGAACATCAGGAAAATACAAGTTTACTTTGTACACAAAGCCCAGTGCCATCTAATGTCTGAGTACAGAAAAGTCCAGAAAAACTACTTTGAGTTAAATGTTTTGAAGCCATCACTGAGCAGACACAACTGACAATCATGGCGGAAGGGTCTGACTTGCCAACACTAAGAAATATGACCTGTGGGTCCAATGAGGCCCCTAAGAAACCCTGGGTCACTGTGTTCAAATCCTCACTCATTTATTTATTCATTCAACAAATACCAACTGAGAATGACCACTGCCGGGCACCCTGGGAGAAGTGAGAAATACAGCACAGTCACTTTAGGGTCAGGGAACTAAATGTTCCAAGAGAAGTTGGTACAGGAGCCACATAGAAAAATGGAGGAGGAAATAAATCAGCTGGAGGGCTTAGAAAGGACTCCTCCCTGGGATGAAAATGGAGAGAAGTCTGGAGGAAGACTTGGCTAGAGAGGAAAGAGCCAGAGCAGAGCAGCGCAAGCGGCATGTGATGTATCCTAAGGCTCGAGGTGAGAGACCTACAGGGGTAAACTCACAGAACTTGCCACCCTTAAGCAGCCACAAAGCCGCTTGCAAAGCCTTTCACATGGGAATCGTAGCTTCTTTGGTCATCTCACAGCAAACCTGTGACTGGCTGTTCATTATCTTAGATGAATGAACATTTGTAGTCCCTCCTTGTGCACATGTTAGCATTGGTTCCACATATCCCAGTTAAAGAGATTGAATGTAGGAAATTTTATTTTCATTAACAACAGACCCTCTAGGCACAGGCTCCAGAGTTGGCCCAGATATGTCAAACCTTATGATTTGAATGAAACACCACGTTTGCAAATCACATTATGTCTCAATGTCAAAATGTTGGCCATCTCTGTTAGACTGAACTTCCAGTAGTGATTGGTAGATCATCCCAGTTCTTGCCCAAGAAAGGGGATGCAGCTTCACCTCCCTCCTTACAGGAGCCGGTATTGGAACTGTGATCCCCTTTCTAGAGATTGCCTTCCCTGGGCTGAGCCCATCAAAGGAAGAGCAAACGGAAACCTCAATGTTCAGTCCTCTGATCCCGGTTGGAAGAGCTTCCCAATCCCCGTAGCTCCACCCTCCATGAGAAGCACCAGCAGGGCAATGCACCGTGGGCGCAAACTAGCCAACAAAATTGCTGTGGTTACAGGATCCACCACGGGTGAGAACAACCCTTTGGGAACTTGAAAACTGTGCTCATAGCTCTAGATTTTGATGGCTTCATTGTATTCACCTCATCTTCACAAAGCAAACTCTACAAGGCTTAAGGTTGTGGGGAATGTGATTCTGCTAAGAAACAGCAAGGAAAAGGGACAAAGCCAGAGCAAGCTATGTCACCAGCACAGCTCCATGCAGGCCACCAGGATGTCACCAGCACGGCCCCATGAGGCCACCAGGCGATGAACCCAAATGTCGAGTCAGAAACGGTTGCCTCTCAGAGTAACCATCTGAGAGAGACAGAGGGATGTCAGCCTTTCTTCCCAACCCATTAGTCAAAAGTAGTGCTACATGGGTTTCCAAGTGGCATGTCTGTGAGCACTCAATGGATTCAGAGGCCTGAGGCAAGGAGTTCTAAAATAGCACCTGTCCCTGAGAGACTAGACGTGGGCTGTCTTTGAGATCTCAGTAGGAGGGAAGGCCAAGACCTGATGAGGTACTTAAGAGAGCCAATGCAGGGCTGGAGAGATGGCCTAGCGGTTAAGAGCGCCGACCGCTCTTACAGAGGACCCGGGTTCGATCCCCAGCACCCACATGGCGGCCGAGAACCGCCTGAAACTCCAATTCCAGGAGAACTCCAGTTCCAGGGAAATCCAACACCGTCTTCTGAATCCGACATCCTCTTCTGACCTCTGCGGCATTGCACGACACGGGTGCACAAACTTGCATGCAGACAGTACATTCATACACATACGGAAATAAATAAAATTAATTAAAAAAAAAAAAAAAAAAAAGAGAGAGAGAGAGCCAATACAGCCAGGCTGGCTGTGTCCTCTATTTTCCTATCTGGTCTTCTTACTATCCAGAAGTACAGCATCAAGTCGGTTGCTCTGGGGCTGGAGAGATGGCTCACTGGTTAAAAGCATTGGCTGCTCTTGCAGAGGACCCAGGTTTGGTTCCCAGCACCCACACGACAGCCAAAACCTCTCCAAAACTCCAGTTCCAGGGAATAAGACACCTTCTTCTGGCCTCCATGGACACTGCATGACACAGGTGCACCTATAGGCAATACACTCATACACATAAAATAAAAATAAGTTTCTTTAAAGTTAGCTGCTCTGGATTAATAGAGAGAATTCATTTGGTACCTCAGGGTAAGAAATACAGCAGCAAGAAAATATTTGTCCAAAGCTGAATTGTCTCATCCTCTTCATCTCTGCCTGCAGGATTGGCTTTGCCATTGCCCGGCATCTGGCCCAGGATGGGGCCCACGTGGTCATCAGCAGCCGGAAGCAGCGCAATGTGGACCATGCAGTGACTACACTGCAGAGGGAAGGGCTGAGTGTGACCGGCACTGTGTCATCCGGGGGAGGCAAAGGATCGGGAGCAGCTGGTGGCCACGGTGAGGGGCATGAGAGGTAATGCCAGGGACACAGGGATTTGGCTTCTGTGATCCACACTAGGGTGAAGGGTTAAAGGCTCCACTGTGTGAATTAAGTCACGGTGCCACGTTGGTTCTGTTTGGCAGGCCACAATCTCCCCTGAACAGACCTGAGCAGAGACAGGACATGTCAGGGCAGGAGGGAGGTGAGGTAGGGAGCATTCTCCTGGTAGAGAACTCTGCTTACAGCCAGGCCGTCCTGGAAGATCTCTGGGGAGGGATCTGAGCAGGATAGCTATGCTGTGGAGAAAGAAATCCTGGTTCTTAGCCAGAGGAACAGTGTTCAGGAAAATGGAGGGGTGACATGTTTTTCAAGAAATAATATGGATGAGACGTGTTAGGAAACTGGTAGCCAAGAGTGCTGGGGCATGGGAGGGTACACAAGGGAAAAAATATAGCTGAAACCCCAGCTTTGCCCAGAAGCCTCAGTATACAGCAGTTCTCCATCAATGCTGGGAGTGGTTGCTCTTCTGGATTTGATCTAGGCATAGCCCCAGGGACACCCAGCAAGAATTATCCCCTGTTGAAGTAGAAACCTGCCTTCCCTCCCTGAGTTGGCCCTAGGTGTCTCCTTCTAGCCCTCAGACCCTGGAGCACTGTGGAGGTGTGGACTTCCTGGTGTGTGTGGCAGGGGTTAATCCCTTGGTAGGAGGTACCCTGAAGAGCAATGAACAGATCTGGGACAAGGTAAGATCTGAGGAAGCCAGCAAGGGGCTGGTGGAACTCCATCGTCACCCTCCGAGTAACCCTCTGTCCATTTAGGCTTGCACATCAGGACTGCTCCTCAGCTCCCACACATCTGCCCCCTCCCATCACAGGCACACTGACACAGAGAAAGGCCAGTTACTCAGGCTCCCCATCTTTGAGATCAAGAAAAGAATGTCTAAGTAATAGCTCTGGTCATCCAGAGAAGTGAATTCCTTTCTTCCTTGCCCAGGCATGCTTACTCCACAACTCTGCCACTTGTCGGCTCCAACCTGAAATCCAGCCTTTCCCAGATTCTACTGCTGGTGTTCCAGATGGAATTAGTGCCCTTGAATTAGTAAGAAGGTGTCCTAAACTCCAGAGTCTTCTACTCACATGGTACTCAGCCTGATCCTTTTACTCTTGAATGTTTGGGATGCCCCCCTCACTAAATTCTTCCCTAAATTCCCCCTGACAGAAGCATTTTTCCACATGCTAATGTTCTATGCATCCAGACACTGTGAGAACACTGGCCTGACTGCGTCCCCTCTCTCCCAACCCTCCTTTGTTCTGATTTCAGATCCTGAGTGTGAATGTGAAGGCCCCAGCCCTGCTGCTGAGCCAGTTTCTGCCCCACATGGAAAACAGGGGGTGAGAGTTGGGAAGGGGAAAGGGAGCCAGCTTCGTGACCGCAGACAGGGAACAAGGAAGCAAGGGTGACAGGGGTCAGCTTTGTGTTGGACCTTCCCTCTGGGAAAGAGGCTCCACCAGGCCAGTAAGACAAGGACTTGAGAGTTGGTCTTTCAAACTTCCGGGTCACCTAAAGAAACTAAAGAATGCTATCCATTACTGTACTCAGAGAATCTCTGTACCAGAAAACCTGGCAAGGATTCTCCTGGAGGAGGACAAAGGACTTATGGGTAGAAGGAGCTTAAGTCCCCACAATGAACCTGGAATCAGCAATAAAAGTGGCTGTCATGGAATGCAGAGTGGCCGAGGGCTGGTGACCCTGAGCTACCACATGGCTTTTCTGCTTCCTTGATTGCTCATCACAGGCTGAGGTTGAGGCTTGCCTGACCAGATCCATCTTACCTGTGAGACAGGCCTGGTGCTGACTCTTGCTGCTTTGATTTCCCGCTGACCTCAGTGACTTGAGATGTTTCCAGAAACGTGTGCTCCAGCAGTTCAGCATTGTCGTTAGCAAGAGCATTGGGGCAGTGGTCCCAAGAGAGCCTTTTCACTCACTACATCACAGACTGACCCAGTCTTTAGAGGCTTTCCCTTGGTGGCTGGGTGTAGTGGCAGATGCCTATAATCCCAGCAATTGGGAGGTGGAGGCAGGAAGAACAGAAGTTCAAGGTCATCCTCAGCTACATAGTGAGCTTGAGGCAGCCTCTTTCCCCCAAATCTCTTTTCTCCAAATATGTACACACATTCTCTCCTCTCTCTCTCTCTCTTTCTCTCCCTCTCTCCCTCTCTCCCTCTCTCCCTCTCTCCCTCTCTCCCTCTCTCCCTCTCTCCCTCTCACCCTCTCTCCAGACATATAATTAGCTTTTCATTGTCAGCCATTGCCAATCCCATTCCAGTACTCCAACCTGGGCCAATCTGATCTCATCTCATTCTAAAATCCATCCCTTTCCCCTTGCTTAACCATGCCTTCCTTGAAGATCCGAGACACCAGTCTTCTCTGTCAACATTGGCCTCATCTATTCTCAGAATGGTCAGTGGAGGTTTTCTCAATCTGGGTCAAGTTCTCTGCCGATGCAGTTTTAAGACTCCTCTTCCAGAGCTGGGTGTGTAACTCAGTGGTGGAGTGTATTCCCAGCACGCGAAAGGGCCCCGGTGCCAAAAGAAAAATCCTTCTTCCAGATGGGCTGCTTCCCTCAGCTCCTTCCACATTGGCTTTCCAAGTCAGCAAGCACAGCCGAGCGCCTGGGATAGGTGGCATTGCTTCTCCAGACTGGAAAGGTCCCCTGTGAAATACAGCCAGGATTTCCAACAATGACTGTGAAGTCTCCTTCTAGTTCCAACTCAGGCATGGTGTGGTCTTATATTGAACCACTGAACCATATTTTCTTTTTCTTTCTTTTCTTTTTCTTTTTTTTTTTTTTTTTTTTTGTCTTTTTGAGACAGGGTCTCCCTTTAGTCCTAGCTGGCCTGGAGCACACTATGTAGAGCAGGCTGACCTTGAACTCACGGAGATCCACCTGGCTCTGCCTCCCAAGTGCTGGGATTAAAGGTATACACCACAAGGCCCGGACTAAGATGGTTTTTATCCATCATGTGGGTGCTGGGACTCGAACCCAGATCCTCTGCAAGATCAGTCGGCACTCTTAACCACTAAGCCATCTCTCCAGCCCCTGAACCATATTTTCAAAATGCCACTTGTATAGGTTAAAAATGGCCAAATGGGGGCTGGAGAGATGGCCTAGCGGTTAAGAGTGCCAACCGCTCTTACAGAGGACCCGGGTTCGATCCCCAGCACCCACGTGGTAGCCGAGAACCGTCTGAAACTCCAATTCCAGGAGAACTCCAGTTCCAGGGGAATCTGACACCCTCTTCTGACCTCCGCGGCATTGCACGACACAGGTGCACAAACTTGCATGCAGACAGTACATTTATACATATACAAAAATTAAAAAATAAAAAAAAATGGCCACATTGTTGGGAGTGGTGGTGCATGCCTTTAATCCCAGCACTCAGGAGGCAGAGGCAGGAGAATCTCTGTGAGTTCAAGACCAGCCTGGACTACAAAGCAAGTTCTAAGCCAGCTGGGGCTACAGGGAGACCCTGTCTCAACCCCTCCAAAAAAGCCAAATAAATAATGAATAGAGTTCAACCCAATGCAGTGGTTTTCACACTTGTTTTTAGCAGAATGACTCCTTTCAAATCAGAGAATACCCTCCACAGTAGTCCATTTTCTAAATGGACAAAAGTAGGCAGATGCCCAGCTTGAAGTGTGGATTGAGGGCCTCATGCTTAACCATTTTTTCTCGGCTTAATGTCCTGTTACCTGTCATAGGCACCTCTGCAGAATCTGCCTTCAGGAAGCTGTTATAATGTGATGAGGGCCTAGAGACCTGCCTTAGATTCCTGCTCAATGCAAGCTATGCATTATAGGCACTTAAACTCTCCAGGTTTTCATTTCCTTGTTTATTAAGCAAGAATAAGGAGGACTGATTAACAGGCCTGTTCTGAATATAATTGACTTGATTAAACATGTCAATCAGGCAGGGTGTGATGACACATGCCTTTAATCCCAGCACTCAGGAGGCAGAGGCGGGTGGATCTCTTAAGTTCAAGGCCAGACTGGTCTACATAGTGAGTTCCAGGACAGCTGGAGCTACAGGGAGACCCTGTCTCAAAAAGATATAAAAAAAAAAGTTAATCACCAAATGAAGTAAAAATCTATGCCCATAGTCATTTACTATAATTAATAATAAATATTATTTAAAAATAAATATATAAAAATAAATAAATATAACCTTCAGTATAGATTCAAATATGTGGAGTATAAATATAATTTTATAATTAAACTTGGTTTATTTATTTATTTATTTTTTTTTTTTTTTTGGTGTTTTTGAGACAGGGTCTCCCTGTAGCCCCCGCTGTCAAACTTGGTTTATTTATAAAAATATTAATATAATTACTACTTTTTAGGGTATCCCTATAGCCTCAGCTGGCCTGGAACTCACTCTGTAGACCAGGCTGGCCTTGAACTCACAAAGATCTGCCTGCCTCTGACTCCCAAGTGCTAGGATTAAAGGTGTGCGCCACTATCCCCGGCTTAAAGATGGTTCTTAGCCGCCATGTGGGTGCTGGGAATTGAACCCAGGTCCTCTGCAAGAGCAGTCGGCACTCTTAACCACTGAGCCATCTCTCCAGCCCCCACTACTATATTTATTAGGGGATCTGGGTAAGTAAAATTGCTTCAACATTTTCCATAAAGCAGGAGTTCATGTAATAAATTCCATTTAAATTGTTTCCATCAATTTTTATCTACTTCCTAAAATCCTAATTATCATTCCTCATGACCTGATTTAAACGGAGCTTCCTGGATGGTGGGGGAAAAGGAACTATCAACCTAAACTTCTATACTTGGTCAAATAAATCCTTCGAAAAATAAGTCTTACAAAAACAAAGTCTATTACTAGAATAATAGTAATTATACTATTATTCTTAATGATGTACTTCAGGGCAAAAAGAATGAAACAGTCTCATGTGTTAAACCTGAGGTAAAAGTAAAGATGAAAAAAAGGCACAGAAAATAGTAGCCCGTGAACAGACCACAGCACCTATGGCGAAAAGTAATGTTCATGGTACTGAAAAAAACAAAAACATCCAAAAATAATATCCAAACCAGAAAGGCAGAAATTGAGTTATTTAGTCAGGGTAAGACTATTAAACTTTGGTAAACAGTCCTGTTTTATGTTCTTTTTTTTTTTAATTTTATTTATTTCTGTATGTGTATGAATGTACTGTCTGCATGCAGGTTTGTGCACCCATGTCGTGCAATGCCACGGAGGTCGGAAGTGGGTCTCAGATTCCCCTGGAACTGGAGTTCTCCTGGAATTGGAGTTTCAGATGGTTCTCGGCCGCCATGTGGGTGCTGGGGAACAGCCTCAATAATGACATTAGAGTACAAAGTACATTTTCAAACTAATAAGTGGGTAGAAATAGAAAAATATAATCCAAAAGAAAGTAAAAATGGATAGGGAAAAGGGAACTGGGTGGATTTAAAATTCACAAAATTAAATGTTCAACATTAATCCTAGTATATCAGTAACTATATCTAAAATATAAAATCTTCGAACTAGATAGGGAGATGGCTCAGTCGATAAAGTGGTTACTTCACAAACACAAGGATCTGCTCCACAGAGCCCACATGAGAAAGCCATGTGTGGGGGTGCACACTAGGCACCTCAGCACTGGAGGCCCTAGCCAGCCAAGCCTGCGCACTGAGCTCCAGCAAGTGAGACACCGAGTCTCAAAGGAAATGTACAGCACGTAGGAACAGCACCCAAGATTGTCCTCTGACTGCTGCATACACCTACAAGAGCATCTGAATGAAGAAAGAGAGACAGAGAGAGACAGAGAGAGACAGAGAGATACAGAGAGAAAGACAGAGATCTTTGAGCTCAAATTTTTAATCAAATTAGTTTTTAAATGTGATTAGGCAGCAATTATGCGATTTAGCAAAGTTTTCTTTTCTGTCAACTGTTTATAATGTTAAGAAGGAATCACTGTAGGGTAATCATAGCTCTTGGAATAGCTCTGTATGCATCAAAAAATTGTTCAAAGAGGGACAAGCAAGCTCTAACCTAACATGAAGATAGCGCAACTGCTGAACTCAAAGTTGCCATTTTTAAAATCTCTCTTTACAGACACTGCAGTATAAGCATGTCTTTCTAGATTGACAACAGTGATCAACCAGAACTACCTCATTTATTTTAACTAAAGCTGAAATGTGCAGAGGAACAGGAAAAGCACAGCGAGCTCCAGACCAGCTGGGACTAAAGGAAGACCCTGTCTCAAAAAAAAAAAAAAAAAACCAAAACAAAACAAAATGAAATAAAAACAAAGAGACCACAGAGATACTGAATTCAGTAAAAAGATGTAAAGTGAATGACAATGCCAAAGCTAGTCTTTGTACTAAAAACATGCTGAACTGTAATGAGGCAATTTTCTTTTTTTCTGGTGTTTTTGAGACAGGGTCTCCCTGTAGCCCCAGCTGGCCTGGAACTCATTCTGTAGACCAGGCTGGACTTGAACTCACAAAGATCTGCCTGCCTTTGCGTCCCAAGTGCTGGGATTAAAGGTACGCACCATCACACCCAGCTTAAAGCCTCCATGTGAGTGCTGGGAGTTGAACCTGGGTCCTTTGCAAAAGCATTCAGTGCTCTTAACTGCTGAGCCATCTCTCCAGCCTCCAAAGCATTTTTTTAAAAATTATATTCCTTACCAAAACTAATTAAAAAAGATATAGGAAGCATTTCTGGTGTTGTTGGCATTCAATAATTGTAATTAGTCAAGATATTTAGTCATGATTTCCTGCAAAAAACAAATCTGAACATAGGTGGCTTCTCACACTGACACATCATTGAGAGCCCAAAGGAAAATGGAGATGAATCCTTCAGCCAGGCCCAAGGTCTTCTCCCTCATTCCAGGGGGGTGCCCTCCACCCTCCCATACAAACTCCATTCTCAGTCATACCCAGGACATCCTTCTTCAGCTTACTTTGTACTCCCTCTTTATCTTGCCAGACAAGGTTCAGTGGTCTTGGTGTCCTCGACTGCAGTCTACATGCCAGTTCCTGTGAGTATGACTGTATGTGACTCTATCTAGTGCATGGAAATAACCGTTTAACAACTCCTCCCTCAGAACTACTCAAATGCATAGATCTTTCATTTAGTGTAAACGCCCTGAGTGGAGCATGCTGCTGTCCCTTCCAGACCTGATGATCAGGATACGTTCCTAGGATGAATCCCCAGGAAGAACTCAGGAAATACCAGTGAATCTCCCCTGTCGTCAATTCCAGTCTGTCCATCTCACTCTCTTCTGTGTTCGGTGGCTACAATGGCAGTAAAACAGCACTGAGGGGCCTCACCAAGACTCTGGCAGTGGGACCCGCACCAGAGAATATCCGTGTGAACTGCATAGCACCAGGACTCATCAACACAGTCTTCCGCCAAGTGGTGAGGACCAAGCTCAGGCAGCTACTCTTCCAAAAAAATGATGGAAACTTCCTGGTCCCTGAGAGTGGGAAATGCATTTTTTTGTTTTTAAAACTCCTGTTATCTTTCTTTTCTTTTGGTCTTTTCCAGACAGGGTCTCCCTGTAGCCCCAGCTGTCCTGGAACTCACTCTGTAGACCAGGCTGGCCTTGAACTCACAAAGATTCGCTTGCCTCTGCCTCCCAAGTGCTAGGATTAAAGGGGTTCGCCACCATGCCCGGCTTATGTTACTTTCTATGACTGATAAATCACAGACCAAAACTAACTTGGGGAGGAAAGTGTTTCTTTCATCTTACTTTTCCAAGAGACAATCTATCACTGAGTGAAGTCAGGACAGGAACTCAAGGAAGGAACCTGAAGACAGGAACAGAAACAGACCATGGAGAACTGCTGTTTACTAGATTGCATCCCTGCCTTGATCAGTTACCCTCCTTAAAAACCCAGGCCCATCTGCCCAAGGATGGCACCACCCACAGTGGGCTGGTCTCTCCTGGATCCATTACCAACTCCTAGATCAGATTCTTTAACTGAGATTGCCCCTTCCCAGGTATCTCTAGTTTGGGTCAAGTTGACGAAAAATAAACAGCATACCTATTAAGCCTAGTTTGTGTTCCCCAAATGCTCTTAAGTGTGGGTCCATCCTCTGGAGCCTGGTCAAACTACACAGCACCACACCCTCGAAGAGAACAGACCCTTCCTCTCCCAGCAACTATCAATTACCAATAGTTCCTCAGATAGAGCTGAGGTTTCTTGCCCACCTCCTGAAACGTCACTGGGTTTTTGTCTGGCTTGGGTCTGTGCAGATTTTGTGAATGCTGTCATAAGTGCTATGGTGCTTCATATGTCTAACTGCCCTGTTGTGTCTGGAAAACACAGTTTCTTTGTGGTCATCCAGGACCTCTAGCTCTTGCAATCTTTCGTCCCCTCTGCCTCAATGATCCCTGAGCCTTAGGATAAGAAGTATGATATAGGTGCCCCATTTAGGGCTGAGTACTCTATAGCCTCTTATTATCTGAATGTTGACCAGTTGTGGCTCTCTGTGTTCACTGCCACCTGCTACAAGAAGAAGCTTCTCTAATGAGAGTTGAGAGATGCTCTAATCTGTGGGTATAAAGATGGCCTAGCGGTTAAGAGCGCCAACCGCTCTTACAGAGGACCCAGGTTTGATCTCCAGCACCCACATGGCAGCCGAGAACCGTCTGAGACTCCAATTCCAGGGGAATCCAACAGCCTCTTCTGACCTCTGTGGCATTGCACGACACGGGTGCACAGACTTGCATGCAGACAGTACATTCATACACATACAGAAATAAATAAATTTAAAAAATAAATAAATAAATAAAAATCATTAGAAGTCAGTTTAATACTATCTCCATTTAATAAAATAGTAGTAGGATCTCTCCTACAGTCTGTGACCTATCTAGCCACAGGTCCTTGACCCTGATAACAGTGTAAGGTATGGGCTCCATCTTGTGAAGTAGCCCTTAAATCCAATTATTAAGTGGTTGGTTACTCCAATAATACTCATGCCACTGTTGCACCTGTGGCCATATTTTGCCAGACAGTCATCATTGTAACTCACAGCGTTCACAGCTGAGTAAGGTTGTTGATTATTTTCTCTTCTGGTAGCATAGCACCACCTTCCAGAGCTATGGAAGCTAGCCAGTAGAGATGAAGCTTTCAGGTCAGTATTGGCTTGATTTCTCCATGTTTGTTCTACAACTCACACAAGTGTAGTATGTTCAGTAATAGAATCTTACCATCACGTTTTTAGGGGCTCTGGGACTCCCATGGTGTATAATACCAAAAGAGGGAGCCCATTCCTAGCACTGGGCTTTTATTTGCTAGCCTGTGGTGTCTGGTAGTTATATGGTAACTCCATTTAAACTTTTTTTTTTTTTTTTTGGTCTTTTTGAGACAGGGTCTTCCTGTAGCTCCAGCTGTCCTGGGGCTCGCTAAGTAGACCAGGCTGAGCTTGAATCCACAGAGATTCACCTGCCTCTGCTCCTGAGTGCTGGTATTAAAGGCATGCACCACAATGCCTGGCTAAATGTACTAAATTTTTTATTTTTATTTCTTTATTTTTTTAAGGGATTCTACAATATAAGAGCACAGTTGTTTTCAGATCACATTAACGTTGCTCAGTTTGTCATACAATTAGGTAATTGGTGCTAGCATCCACAGATGAGGGATACCATTCATCATTTGTTTTTCTGGGACTGTGTTACTTCACTCAACATGATATCTTCTAGCTCCATCCATTTACCTGCAAAGTTCATGATGTCATCTTTCTTTACTGCTGCATAGAACTCTATTGTGTAGATGAATGTACTAAATTTTTATTATGTATTCATCAGTTGATAGCTATCTAGATCTAGGTTGCTTCCATTTCCTGGTTATTGTGACTAGAGCAGCAATGAACATGGACAAGCAGACATCTCTGTAGTAGGATACAGAGTAAATGGCCAGGGGTGGCATAGCAGGGTCATATGGTAGATCAACTTCTAGCTTCTGGAGGAAATTCCACCTTGGTTTCCATGAGGGCTGCACCAGTTTTCGCTGCCCCAGCAGTAAGTGCTCCTCTTTCTCTGCATCCTCTCCAGCTTTTTTCATCATTGGGGGGCGGGGTCTTAGCAATTCTGATTAAGGTAAGATGAAATCTCAAAGTACTTTGAATTTTCATTTCCTTCATGGCTCTTTAGCCATGTTGAACATTTAAAAATATTTCTCAGCCATTTTTGTTTCATCTTTTGAAAACTATTTCCTTGTCCCAATTTTTAGTTTTAGTTTTTGGAGTTTTTTGTACATTCTAGATATTAATCCTCTGTCCGATGAATAACTGGCAAAGAGTTTATGTTTTTCTGTAAGCAACCTCTTTGCTCAAGTGTTGGTGTCCTTTGTTGTACAGAAGCTTTTTTGTTTTGTTAAGTTCCAAATTTCAATTGTTGATCTTAATGCCTATGATATCTGGGTCCTATTCTTCTTGTCCCCGTAAATTCCAGCGTACATCCAACTTTTTGTTTCTCATATTCAGAGCATCAGGTCTTATGTTGTTGAGTTTATAGAGGCTGGACCATTACAGTTCCTTTAGACCAAACCAGGACCCCTGCCACTTTTAGGTGCTATTCCCACAGTGGCCCAGTGTGTGGGACAGGTGAGTTCTGTTTGGGGACACTTCTGTTGCCTCTTCTGCATATATGGATGGTGGTGCAGGTGTTGTCACCGTTGGTAATTTTTTGCCACTTCTATTTTGGAGTTTTTGAAAATGCCTTGTAATGGAGATTTGTTAATGTTTTCCATGGATTTGAGGTTTTGTTATCCAGTTCCTCTGATTTAAATATAGAATTTAGGCAGTTCTATCTACTGATTTTGTTCTTTCTCCCAACACAGATTTGAGTAAGAACACCCCAGGCAAAAGGAGTATTCTAAAGAAAGTGGGTTCATCTTGTCCTGAGAGGGTCGGGACACATTAGTATAGTTCATGTTGTTTAGAACAAGAACTCAAGAAACTGAACATGTAAGTGCTTTTTATCATAATAAAAATGTTCGTTGGACTTGTATGCTACTTTACAAACATAGAGTGCTTCCCCATACATAGAGCTGTTGGGAACACAGCTCCTGACTCCAACATACCAGAAACTATTTTAAGAACTTCATGGTAGTCAGCTCTGGGCGCTTCCATAGAGCCGCCATGTTACAGAGTGGGGCTTCCGGGTGGCAGGAGGAGAATCTGCAGATCTCCCTAGAGGTAACCCAGGCCACAGATATTAAAAGAGCAATCATAGACATACTCAGAAAGCAAGGAATTTGAAGAACAAATCGAAGAACTAAAGGAAGAGAACAACCAATGTTGGAAGGAAATGGAAAAGCTGAAGAGATCCTACACTGAAAGGAAAAAGGACAGAGACAAGCGAATCAAAGATCTAAAAATAGAGAATGACAAACTCTGGAAGGAAGTGGAAATACTAAAGAAATCTCAGGATAAATGAAAAAGGGAAATCCAATACACATCCAGTCAACAGGAAAGGATGGGAGAAAGCCTCAGTAACAGAAATGGATGAAGCAGAAAATAGAATATCAAGGCTAGAAGATAACATGGAAGAACTGGAGAGCTCAAGCAAAGACTATGAAAAATAAATGAGTGGAATGGATAATCAGGAAATGTGGGACACCACGAAGAGACCAAATCTCCACATCATAGGTATAGAGGAAGGAGAAGAATCCCAAGATAATGGCATGGACCAGATCTTCACAGAATTATACAAGAAAATTTCAAAAACTTGTACTCTACTAAATTTGAAAAACCCAAGAGAAATGGATGAATACCTGAAATCATGGAATTCACCAAAACTTAACCAGGAAGATATTGAGAGCTTAAACAGACCCATAATAAAGGAGGAAATTGAAACCATGATTAAAAACCTCCCAACTTATGCTTGAGCTCTGGTGGCGGAGGGCAAAGAAGGGGGAATGGGTCTAAATTTGATTAAGAAATATTGTATGGAAAGCTTCAATAAAAAAGTAAAAAATTCATCTAGGCAAGAGAAAGCTAGGAGGTGAGTTACTATGATGTGGCTTTTGGATTAGTTCTTAGAAAAATGGTGAAGTTGCAGAACTTCAATCAAATCTCCTTTTTCATTGGTGCACATTTCATCAAAATATCCCATCATCAAAATGGTCATAATCCTTTAATAATTTCCTGTTCTAGGTTGTGTCACTGAGCTTCAGAAAACATTCTCTGCAGGAAAATATTTAAATATAACACAAGGAAATGTGCAAAATATTAGACAAGTGTTTGTTATCTTAGTGACAGTGGGGATCACATTTGCCTCCCAATATCTACTTTGTGGTTGTCATCCAACTCTGCTTATAAATGCATAACCTTGTATGAAAATGTCATGATGAAATAATTATTTCATGTGAGTAATACATGATTATTAAAATGTCTAAAATAGACAAACAAACAAAAAGAACTTCTTCATAAACAACTTCAAGATTCAGGAGCCCAATTCCTACTTTAATCTCATCTGGAACACAAACAGAAAGACATTAGTCTTGGTCTATCATTGCTTACCTAGAACTGCTACAAGATCAAACCAATAAGACCAAGCCATCATTCCAATAGCCTGCACAAGACCTCTACAAGATGAAGCCAACAAGGAGATCAATCACCATTCCAGTAGCTTGCACAAGACCTCTACAATATCAAGCCAACAACAAGACCAGCCATCATTCCAGTAACCTGCATAGGACCTCTACAAGATCAAGCCAACAATTAGATCAGTCCACATTCCAGTAACCAGTACTAATTGGCTGAGGACATGAGTATATGAGGAAAAAGGGAACATGTTGGGGGGGTATTGGGGGTGGATGTGCTCAAGACATAGTGTTTACATGTATAGAACTGTCAAAGAATAAGTAAAAAACAAACTATTTTTAAAAATTGGTACTGGTGAGGTATTTGTGTGCTTACTGATATAGGCATGTCACTAAGCTTTAATGAAGTACTGCAGAAAGCAACAACAGAATTATATATAATGGGGATTCATATGAACAGAGTGCATGATGTACAATGTGTATTAAAATGGCATGATGAGCCAGGCGTGGTGGCGCACGCCTTTAATCCCAGCACTCGGGAGGCAGAGGCAGGAGGATCTCTGTGAGTTCAAGGCCAGCCTGGTCTACAGAGCGAGCTCCAGGCCAGCCGGGACTAAAAGGGAGACCCTGTCTCAAAAATATAAATAAATAAATAAATAGTCATTCCTTTAAAAATAAATAAATAAAAGTGCATCTTTACATTATGTATGAGATGAGAGATGAAAATTTTAATGCTATTGAAAAATGTGGCAAACAGCAAATCTATATGAGAGAGGCCAGGATTCAGCTAAATGCTTTACTGAAGAGCTTCTATCAGGTCTGCCGCCCTGCATTCCATTTTCTCCTGTGTATTACTCTACTAAATGATGCCAATAGGACATTGTTATTTACTTCCTAGATGAGTTGTTTCCTTAGGATGTGAATGGTCAAATGTTAGCATTCTATCAATAAATGAAAGGGTAAAGAATGAGTTGCTGCATTCTTTACACATCATACATTCTTCCCCTATTCATCTTACATGTGCTTTGACTGTCCTTGAAGACATCTCTAGAAGTCAAACTAAGGCCTTATAATGAGCCATTAATGAATAATATCCCATAGACCCCAATTTTCCCTTATAGTATTATCTTATACCACCTGACATTCTGTCTCACTAAACTTCTAGTTATCTGTGTATATCTATGTTATGACTTCATGGGTTTTGATGCCTTCTCTCCACCCTAATCACCTCCCTTCCAGTTCTACTTTTCTAATCACCTCCATATTTTTGTAGGGAAGCTTTATCTTTAGGCTAAGAAAATGCGTTCAATTTAGAGAAAGGGCACTTGGGTAGTTGAAGTTGTCATGAATTTATATATCACAGATGGAATTAACTCTCTAGAGAAGCTCTGCCCAGGGTTACATATGCCTGCAGTTGAGTTTGAAGCTGCCTCACTGGGGATGTTTCAGGGGCACTCTATCACCAGGAGGCAGAAGCAGCCAAACTAAGTGTAATTCATAAGACTCATCTACAAGCTGGAGAAACTCCAAAATGGAAAGAAGTGCTTATAAAATGGACAAGATTCAAGTTGCAATAAAAATGCCAAAGAAGTACATCTTCTGAATTCTAGAAATAAGTTTAGAGCACAAAAATGTATCATTTTTATATGAAACAAGCTGCAGGAGAAAGAAAACAGGGGAAATCTGATCTACTTTAAATATCCCTTAGATGAGATTGATGACAAATAGCCAAGATAAGGAACCAGCTAGCATGCCCATTAAGACATAAACACAAAAGGGCTTATGTGTATACAGTGAAATACTTTGGCCATTAAAAAGAGTTAAACCTGCCTTTGCAGCAATGTATATGGAACTGGAGGGCATTAAGTGAAATAAGCCAGACACAAAATAATAATATTGCATGTTCTCATTCATGTGTGGAAGCCAAAAATGTTGACTTATAGAAAATGAAAGCAGAACAAGTTACTAGAGGCTAGGAAGGCTAGGGGGAAAGGGGAGTAGAGATGTTAGATAACAGGGGTAGTTAGGAATTAGTCCCACTGTTCTACAACACAATAAGAGAACTACAGTCTACAAATTTATTGTAAGTTTCAAAATAACTCCTTAGAAGTCAGGTTAAAGAGATGACTCAGCAAGGAAAGGCATTTGCTGCCAAGACTGACAACCTGAGTTTAATCTATGGACCCATATGTTAGAAAAAAAGAACCAACTCCCACGTCTTCTGACCTCCACAGGCATGCCATGGCACACACGTGCATGTGCACATACATATACACACGCACATCCATACACATCTGTATTAGTCAGTTTTCTGTTGCTGTGATAAAGCACCATGACCAAGGAACTTATAAAAGGAAGAGTTTATTTGAGCTTACAATTGGCGGTTCCAGGGAATTAGTCCATTGTGGCAGGAGGCGTGGTGGCTGGATCTGGAGCAGCAAACCGAGGGTCACATCTCACAAAGAGCACAGGAAACAGAGAGGAAGCAACTGTAGACCAGGCTTGTTAAGCTCACTAAGCCTGCCCCCAGTGACACATTTCCTACAGCATGGCCACACATCCCAAGACCTCCAAAAACAGCGCCACCAACTGGAGACAAACGTCTGAATACCTAGAGCCTATGGGGGACACACATTCAAACCACTACATTCCACTCCCTGGCCCCCATAGGCTCTTGACCATATAAAATGCAAAATGCATTTAGTCCAACCTTAAGAGTCCCCACAGTCTTTACCAGTCTCAATGCCATTCAAAAGTCCACAGTCCAAAGTCTCTGAGACCCAGGCCAATCTCCCAAACTGTAAGCTCCTGTAAAATCAAAAGACAAATTACATACTCCCAACATACAGTGGAACTGAATACACATTCCCATTCCAAAAGGGAGGAATAGAGGCATAGTGAGGAATTACTGGACCAAAACAAGACCGAAAACCAGCAGGGCAAACACCAAGTCCCGTAGCTCCACATGCAACTTCTGGGACTTGACTTCCAAAGGACTTAGATGGCTCAGCTCTTCCAGCTTTGCTTGCAACATACATCTCTTTCTTAGGCTGGTACCACTCCCTGTATGCAGCTCTCCTTGGCAAATATCTCACAGGTCTGGCATCTCGAATGTCTTCTTGGGGTCTCCGCTGTCAACCAGGCTTCACACTCACAGCTTCACGTAATGGTCTATCAGGGCCTTCTTTATTCAGGGACGCCCCTGCTGTACTCTGCCTGGCCTCTTTGGCTCTCTGAAACCGTGGAGGAAGAACTGATGACCCCTTCACTCTTGCAAACTTCATACCTCTAAAGCCAGCACCACGTGAATGAAACTGCTGAGTTTGGCTGCAAGTTCGGGATGGACTCTCTCCTACTTTAACCACATTTGTAATTTTTCTCTGCCCTGGATTTGCTGGAGGATTAGCTGGGTGTGGTCTTGCCCTGAAGGTACTGATTCTTTTGTTTACTTGTAAATCTCCAGGCCTCTCCTTAATAGCTTTAATCTCCATATGAAAGGGAGCCTCTCCTTCACATGCCTTGGCCCCACCTTTAATCTTCCTAGTACAGTTTTCAGATCCAAACTGTACATTCTGCATTTCTTTCTGCCCCATCTGCTCTTTTTCACTGTAGATCTATATAATATTCACCATTAAAAGCCACACCATCATTTCTACATTAGGCTGTCTTGAAATATCCTCCGCCAAAGACATCAGTCCATTGCTTTTCAACTTAGCATCCGGCAAGCATTTGGGCTGCGGGCAAACTGCTGCCAGACTCTTTATCAAAATATCCAGGTTGCTGCCTAAGTCTTTATTTTCCCCTGGAACCACATCTTTTGCAGCCATGCTTTCTTCCAGGCCTCCACTAGAATGGCCCTTTAAGCTCTGCTTACAATAGTCAACAGCCTTTCCAGCCCAAAGTTCCAAAGTCTTCCACACTTCTCCAAACATACACATGGTCAGGTTCTTCACAGCCAACAGCCCACTCTCTGGTACCAATAACTGTATTAGTCAGTTTTCTGTTGCTGTGATAAAGCACCAGACCAAGGAACTTATAAAAGGAAGAGTTTATTTGAGCTTATGATTGGTGGTTCCAGGGAATTAGTCCATTGTGGCAGGAGGCGTGGCGGCTGGATCTGGAGCAGCAAACCGAGGGTCACATCTTGCAAAGAGCATAGGAAACAAAGAGGAAGCAACTGTAGTCCAGGCTTGTTAAGCTCACTAAGCCTGCCCCCAGTGACACACTTCCTGCAGCATGGCCACACACCCCAAGACCTCCAAAAACAGCGCCACCAACTGGAGACAAACGTCTGAATACCTAGAGCCTATGGGGGACACACATTCAAACCACCACAACATCCATACATACATACATACAAAAATGTAATTACAAAAAAGGTCTGGGGGCTGGAGAGATGGCTCAGTGTTCCTGCAGAGGACCCAGGTTTGAGTCCCAGCCTCATCATGGCAGCTAACAACCATCCATAACTTCAGTTCCAGAGAAATCCAATGCCCTCTTCTGACCTCTGCAGGGCATTGCACAACATAGATGCACTTGCACACATGCAGGCAGTACAGTCACACACATAAAATAAAAATAATAAGTAAAATATTTTTTAAAAGGGCTAGAGAGATGGTTCAGTGGTTAAGACACTGGCTGCTCTTGCAGAGGACCCAGGTTTGGTTCCCAGCATCCACATAGTGATTAACAGTCATCTGTAACTCCATTTCCAGGGGATCTGACCTCCTCTTCTGACCTACACTATACAACATACATGCAGGAAATACTCTCACACCTTAAAAAAAAAAAAAAGATCTGAAGTCTACTAGTACATAGAAATGGTAAATATTGGAAGAATAGAAATGCTAATTACCTTGACTTGGTCATGAAATGTATAAATATATGAAATTATCATACAATACTCCAATGAAATACCATATCCGCCCCCATTTCCCCTCCAACTTTCCTCATATGGCCCATCACACTCCCTTCCAAAGTCATCTCTTTTTTATACAGCCCACTAATCCAAGTACTGTTGCCCAATAAAGAATGATTCTTCCTCCTCCAACAACTATCCCCTGTCAGCAGCTCCTCAGTGTGGGGTGGAGCCTGGAGATCATGTAGCCCACCTGTGCTGGGAGCTAGGAGGCTTTGCTCTTCCCTGGGTCCTGTGCAGGCAGGCGGGTAACCACAGTGGCTGGGATAGCCATGCCTTGTCCAGGAGGCGGCTTGTAATCTCAGCATTCCTTCCCTGGGTCCTGTGCAGGCAGGCGGGTAACCACAGCTGCCGTGGCTGGGATAGCCATGCCTTGTCCAGGAGGCGGCTTGTAATCTCAGCATTCCTTCCCTGGGTCCTGTGCAGGCAGGCGGGTAACCACAGCTACTGTGGCTGGGATAGCCATGCCTTGTCCAGGAGGCGGCATGTAATCTCAGCATTCCTTCCCTGGGTCCTGTGCAGGCAGATAGGTAACCACAGCTGCTGTGGCTGGGATAGCCATGCCTTGGCCAGGAGGCGGCATGTAATCTCAGCATTCCTCCTGTCCTTCCTGCCTCCTGATACACAGTGTTCCCTGGTCGTGGTGGTGGAGTAATAGAGCTGTCCCATTTACCACTGCTCACTCAGCGTCTTAATTCTCAGTATTGGACTAGTTGTCCATCTCACCGCTGATGGCTGCCCACTGCCAAAAGAAGTTTTCTGACCAAGGTTAAAAGAAGCCCAAATCTGTGGGTTTATTTGACAGCATAACCATTTAGCAAAACACTAGCTCAGGACCTATGATCTTACCAGACATGGGGCTCTTGACCAGGATTATAGCGCCAGGCATGAAATCACATCCTGTAATGTAGGTGTGATTTCCAATCCAATCACAAGTACTTAGCTACGCCATGGCAGTCATGCCACTATTGCTCTAGTAGCGCCTCTTGCTAGCAGGTCAGCACTGCAGCATTAGGACCCAGTGCTTGAAGTCTTTTCTCCCCCAACAGCCTGCATAGCACCTTCCCGCAGTAGGACAGCTAGCTAGCAGACAGGAAGTTTCCCTGGTCAGTTTGAAATTGATGTTTCTGTGTCCTGCAGTCAAAGTGTGTGGTATCTTTAGCAACAGGGTGGTATCACAGAGTTACAGTAGGGATGATTACATTACATCACATCACATCACATCACATCACATCACATCACATCACATCACATTGGCAATGGCAATAACCTCTGTTATTTTGAAGACCTCTGGGGCCACCCTGACCAAAAACTCATAAGGAGGTATCCCATGCCTTGTACTGTGGTTTTCATTTAATAACCCGGGGCCTTCTAGGAGTGACATTGCCCACCCACGCAGGGTAATTTCATTCAAATTCTTTGTTTTTGCAAGTTGTATTTTGAAATTAACTAACTAATTAGTGGGTTCCTATAAGGCTTTTTCATATAGAGCTTTGCCTACTCTACACACTACCCCCCTCCCCATCCCTCCACCTTGTCCCTGTTTTGTTATTGGTAGTGTTGCTGTTGGGTTTAGGTTTTTTGCTTTTGTTTTCGTTTATTTTGAGACCATAGCTCCAGCTAGCCTGGAACTCGCTATATAGAGCAGACTGGCCTTGAACTCACAGAGATCCACCTGCATCTGCCTCCACGGTATTTGGATTAAAGTCTTGTGCTGCCATACCCAGAAGGCTATGGATTTTTATGTGTATTTTGTATTCTGCCACTTTGCTGAAGTTATTTATCAGCTCTGTGAGGTTTTTGGTGGAGTCTTCAGGGACAGTTTTTATGTAAAGAATCACGTCATCTGCAAATAGGGGCACCCAGGTTTCATTGTTTCCTATTTGTGTAGGAAAAAAGGAAGCCACCTGTGGCTTCTTTTGTGCTGTTACCTGCTCGTCTGTTTACAGGGAAACCTGGCCTTAGGCAGGATTTGCATGTGCATTAGCAAGCCTGTGACACCTTGGGATCAAAGGCATTGACAACTACTTAGAATATTATGGAACTTGAGTCAGGGGGCCTGAAACCAGACCCTGAGATATAATGTCACTCTGGGTGAAAAACAGAATGCTGTGAATAAAAAGACGAGTCCTTCTTACCATTAGACAGGGACTACCAGCAGTTATTTGCACATGTAATCTCAGCCCATGAGGCTTGTGTAGCAGTGACCAGTGAGTTGGACGGTGGCCAATCAGGCCACCAAACTGGGAATCTGTTGTGGGGCTGGAAGGAGACCTATCAGGTTGCCAGCTGTGATGTACAGTGAATGCCTGGGCGAGAATTAGACTGTAGAGCGCCAATCGGGCAGCAGTCTGGAGGATCTGGGAGTGCCAATAGGGCATTGCCTATTGTAGTTGCTAGATGAGACAGGCAAGCAGTGGAAAGGCTGTCAGCCTTTGGCCCCACAGTTTAGGACAGCTGCTGGTGGCTGTCTTGAGTCTTCCCTTTTCCCTGTAATCCAATGGATGGGGTCCAAGTATCCACCTCTATGTGTGGTGGAGTGACACCACATATTTGTACCTTTAGTTCTTTCTCTTGTCTTATTGCTCTAGCTAAGACTTCAAACACTGTGTTGAATAGGAGTGGAGAGAGTAAACACTCTTGCCTAGTTCCTGATCTTACTGGAAACTCTTTCTGAGTTTTTCTCCATTTAGTCTGATGTTTGCCACATGTCTGTTGTACACAGCCTTCATTATGTGTTCCCTCCACCCCTACTTGTCTATGACTTTTACCATGAAGAGTTGTTGAGTTTTGTCAAAGGTTTTGTCTTCATCTAAGTGTAATGAAATGATCATATGATTTCTTTTTTATTTAATTTTTATGTGTTTCATGTGCAACTTTTCCAGCAGTCTTAATCACCTTTATACCTGCTTCTCTCTTAGGCATGCTCCCGTATCCCCTACCCCAGAGTTCACACATTCTGTCATTTGTGCAACTCTTCATGGTAAAAGTGATAGACAGGTAGGGGTGAATGGAATGCTCCTCAACATTGTGAAGGCTACAAACTACAAACTACACTCCCGGCCCACTCGTTAGTGCCAGTTCATCCCTGAGCTCTAGGCATATGTTAAACCATCCCACCAGAGTATCCCTGGAATTGAAACCAACTTGGTCATGATGAATGGTCTTTTTTATACAAGCTTGAATTTAGTTTGCCAGTATTTTATTGAAAATTTTTACATCTCTGTTCATCAGGGAGATGAGTCTGCATTTTTATTTTTTGGTCTTTTCTGAGTTTCATATCAGCTTCATGAAAAGAGCCTTCCTTCACCTTCTCTTTCATGGAATAATTTGAGCAGTACAGGTGTTATTTCTTTGAAGTTCTAGTAGAATTCTGTAGGAAATCCATCTAGTCTTGGGCTTTCTTTAGTTGGGAGACTTTTTATTACCACTTCTATCTTGTTAGCTATGGATTCATTTCAATTATTTATTTAATTTTGGTTTGATTTTGGTATGTTGCATGCACCTAAAATTCATCCATATGTTTTACATTTTTCAGGGAATATAGGGTTTTTAAAGTATGTGCTTAGACAGTGAATGCATACGTACCATATGATGCAGCCATTAACCCCAGAGGTATTACCCAAAGTATGCCTAGGATTATACACACTTGGGAACTGAGCTAAGGATTAACACCTGACTCTCTACAAAAGTGCTGTAGCTGTAGCTGTAGGCTACAGGAGTATGTAGCTTTTCTGAGTTCTCAAATTTATCAGGCTTTTGTTGGTCTTCATTGGAGTCAGAAACATGGAATAAAGCTAGGTTGCTAGGGAGATGTCTGATCTGTACAATTTCACATAGTAACAGTAATGTTTACACACTTATACTGTACCCTGCTAAGCTTTAAAAAGAACATCCCTCAGGAGCTGGAGAGATGGCTCAGCAGTTAACAGCACTGGCTGCTCTTGCAGGGGCTCCAGGTTTGATTCTCAGCACCCACATGGAGGCTAACAACCATCTGTAAAACTTGAGTTTCAGGGGACTCTAACACCTTCCAATATCTGTGGGCATTGCATGACACAGGTGCACTTACACACATGCAAGAAAAAGACTCATACAAATAAAAAATAAAAATAATAACATTTAAAAAAAAGAACATCTTAATATTGTAAATATTTTCCTTTCTACTTTGACCAGCTTGATTCTATTTTTTTAATTTTATTTATTTATTTTATTTATTTATTTATCTATGTGTATGAATGTACTGTCTGCATGTAGGTTTGTGCACCCATGTTGTGCAATGCCGCGGAGGTCAGAAGAGGGTGTCGGATTCCCCGGGAACTGGAGTTCTCCTGGAATTGGAGTTATGGTCGGTTCTCAGCTGCCATGTGGGTGCTGGGGATCGAACTTGGGTCCTCTGCAAGAGCAGTCGGTGCTCTTAACCGCTAGGCTATCTCTCCAGCCCCGACCAGCTTGATTCTAAGAACAGTTTGTTCCCAGATTCATTAAGTGAATTACAGTATACCTAAATTTAACTATTGCACAAACTATTTGTTTTCATCAAAACAGATCATCACAATTAAGGCTGTTGAGAAGTATAGGCATTTGTTATAGTCTGAATATGTGATATCCCCTAGAGGGTCGTATGCCAAGTGCTTGGTCCCTAGGTAGAGGAGCACCTTGGAGAAGTAGAGGAAACTGGGAGGTGGAGCTTATCTGGAAGAATACATAAGTAGGAGGCCTGCCCCTGAAGAGTATACCTGATTTCCGCCTTCATGAGGGGTAGCCTGGGCTACATGCCCCTGCTATCATGACTTTCTGCTTCACCACAAGCCCCGGATCAACAGAGCCACCAACTGTAGGCTAAAATCTCAAAAGCCATCAGCTAAAATAAACCTGAAGTTGTTAATATCAGGTATTTTGTCACAACAACAAAGCCTGAGTAACCCAGACTTCATAGTCTTCTAATGCGACGTGGTTAGAAACAGTTATCAGAACCAGCTCACCCCTCAGCAGTTAGTCATCTGGCATTTTTCTTATCCTCACCCTTGAGAGTACTTGGCTTTCCTGAAAAGGTCACTTTTGTTTTCATCGAAGACAAGGATCATCAAATTTCAGAGTTAGAACTATCATCTACTTAAATCTCTATTTAATATATAGATTCCGTTCATGGCATCCTTGCAGAACTTGCCTTCTATCCTGTCTGAATAACTCTTATGTTGGGGAAATAACTATTTCTTCTAGTAAGATATTTTATCTGTGGTTAGCTTTGAATTTTTTTTTCTTTTCTTCTTAAATTGAGCTTGAAGATGTCCCTACCCCCTACTGTATAACACACACACACACAAACACACACACACACACACACACACACACACACACACACACCTTACAGCTGTCAAAGAAGCACCATCTACAGGTCAGCTCCCTCTTTTTCATGTCATCCCTGAACAGCTCTCCTCCCCACCCAACCTACTCTTGCCTTTCCCTGGCAAATCTCCCTAGTTTCCTCTCTAAAGCATCTTTGCTCATCAGACAAACAGCATGTATTAGCATCAGTCAGTCTTCTCACCAGGAAGATATTGAATCTACTCCAGCTAGAAACACCATGAGTGTGAAACACACATGAGCATTGTCAAAGTCTTCACTTGGTCCATGTGCTTTTTATGCCTGAGCTCCTTCTTCATACTTTATTACAGGACAGAACTGTCTCTGGAGGTGCCCAGTTCTTGGTTTCATTTCCTGTTGCTATGATAAAAAAAAAAAAAAAAAAAAAAGACGCAGACAAAAGCAACTTAAGAGAGAAAGGGTTTAATTGGCTCACAATTCCAGGCCATGGGCCATGATTACAGAAAAGTCAAGGTGGCAGAACCTGAAGCAACTGGTCACGTCACAGTCACAGACAAGATTAGAGAGCAAGGAGTTAATGCATGCATGCCAGCACCCAGCTCACCCTCTCCTTTTCATTCAGTCCAGAGGCTAGGCCATGAAATAGTGCTTCCTCCATTCAGAGTGAGTCTTCCTACTTCAATCAACCCCATTTAGAAAATCCCTCACAGGCCAGCCTACTCCAAACCATTCTCCTTGAGACCCCCTTCCCGGGGAGTGGGAACACACTGTGTCAAGTCCACAATCAAAACTAAGCATCACAATTCTTTTTTGAATTTAGTTTATTTTGAGATACAGATTTTTACAATGTAGCCCAGGCTGTCCTGGAATTCTCCATGTGGGCACTGAATTCATGATCTTCCTGCTTCGGCCTCCCAAGTATTGGGATTACATACATGTACTACCATGCCCTGCTCCATTTGTTCTGAACAGCTCTTGTTTCAGTCACTTTTCTGTTGCTATGACAGAAACACCACGACCAAGGGTATTTGCTCTTACGGTTGACAGATTCCAGGGGAATTAGAGTCCAGCATGTCCGGGAGGCATGGTGGCAGGAAGTGCCCAGGCAGAAAGCAGAGGTTCACATATTCAAGCAGGTACAGGAAGCAGAGAGACTGGAGATTGGCAAGGCTTTTTGAACTCTCCAAGTCCAGCCCCAGTGATGAGCTTCCTCCAGCATGGCCACACCTTCTAAGACCTCCCAAAACCGTGCCACCAACTGAGGACAAAGTCTCCAATACTTTGAACCTATGGAGGACATTCCCATTCAAACCACCACAGCTCTGAAGGACCACCAGCAAGGTTCAGTCAGTGCAGTCTGGAATCATAGACCAAAGAGTGAGAAGATTCATAGGTCCCAAGATTCTCATAGCATCCTGCAGAGTTACCCCTGGAGACATTTGCACTCGGGTGTGCCTTGGAGTTGTAATCCAGGAAAAGGACTCTTAGGACTTAAGAAAGAGGAGGAGAGGTGTCGCCTGAGTGGCTAGCCATAATTATGTCACCTTTACTCTTCTTTGAAGGTGCCCTTCAAATGCTAGTGGCAAGCTTCCTAAGGGCTGGTGCCAAAGTTATCTTCTGTAAGAAGTTGCTTGATACAGCACTCTTCGGTGTGTGTGTGTGTGTGTGTGTCTGTGTGTGTGTGTGTGTGTGTGTGTGTCTGTGTCTGTGTGTGTGTCTGTGTCTGTGTCTGTGTCTGTGTCTGTGTCTGTGTCTGTGTCTGTGATGAGACAGGATCTCATGCAACCCAGGATAGCATAAAACTAGCAAGGGCAACCTTGAACTTCTAACCCTGCCTCCACTCCTGAGTGCTGGTCATATGACACTTTTGCTCTCTCTCCCTGCATAGTCTCACTCTTGTCCCCAGCTCCCATGGGCTCATTTCCTAATAAGCCATATTTATATTAATCCTCATATGGAGGTCAATTTGGGGGAATCCATTTCACTTGCCATCTCACATCAACTAGATTCTAAATCTTAGCCATTGTGACAGAGTCCCTCCCCTAGGGGTAGTGATCTGACTCATGCACTCAGCTATTTGAGGCAAGCAGTCTACCACTGAACCATACCCCAATTCCCAAGGATAGCATAGCTTTTGTGAATCTTTGTGGTGTCCTTACTAGAAGCAACCAACTGACTCAAGAATGAAGTCCACAAAGATGCCAGAATGGGAAATATAAATTCCCTAAGTCACTCACTCAAAGAGCTAGTAAGAAAGATCACTCCTAAGTTTCACTTCTGGGGTCCTAGCTCTTGCTCTCCACCACATGTTAAAGTAAAATTTAAAAAAGGCCTACCTCAGTGCTGCCATGCTCTTGGACTTCCAAGCCTCCAGATCTATGAGCCAAAACAAACCTCTTTATAAATTACTCAGAGATAAAGTTATAGCAACATAAAATACAGGCTCTTTCCCAGCACAGATTCCTTAGTGTGGCATTAACTTCAAACTCTGAAAGTGCTGTAGAGTATCCTTTCTCTTTCTTAGTGGTCAGGACTAAAAGATACAGTTCCTTAGCTTCTCCTCAGAGGGGCAATCTGACTGCTTCCAACCACCCTCTATTCCATACCTCCCTTATTCATAGTGCTTACTTCTTACCTTCTGATCTATATATAAATGCTGCACTTGACATTTTCTAATCCACCAAGTCCAGGTAGCATGATGTCATCAATATGGTAGACCAGTGAGGTTTTCTATTAAATATCAAAACAATCAAGTTTATTTTAGACTGTATTGTGACAACAGCAGGGGAATTCACTTCGAGCATTTTTACTTCCATAGAGTTTTATTCCTGCAAACTCAGAATACACAGATACCTCTGAGTCAGATCCCTAGTTACCAATCTAGTTTCACTACCTGTTATGGTAATTATGACTACTTTACATTTTCCTCTCCTAATTAAATGTCACTGCTATTCTGAAACCTTATCATCCATATTGATGCTAAGGAGACAGACAAATTTCACAGCAGTCTCTCTGCACACAAAACTTGGCCCACAGTGCCTGTGCACTTACCTGTCAGGCTTACAGTACCATATAATGGCAATTACTTCAAATACAAAATCCGTATCTGGAAGGACAGCACCCCAGCAACTTTTCAGTGATGCTGGGATCTCTGTTGGTAGCATATCCTTCATTGCTTGTTATTATATGAACAGAGTCTTGCTGTAGCCCAAGTGGGCCTAGAACTCATAATCTTTCTGCCTCAGCATTCTAATTGCTAGGATTGC
Organism: Rhizomys pruinosus; assembly: GCA_009823505.1. Classification (NCBI taxonomy): domain Eukaryota; kingdom Metazoa; phylum Chordata; class Mammalia; order Rodentia; family Spalacidae; genus Rhizomys; species Rhizomys pruinosus. The sequence goes on along the minus strand of VZQC01015340.1, from coordinate 1,920,897 downwards.
TAGGATTACAGGTAAGCACATCATGTCCAGCTCTGTGGCTCTTTTGTCTCTGCCAAGATGTTTATAGAATCTCCATTTTATTTACTGTCTACGATTCTTTATTCTAAGCTTGAAGGGGACCTTTGTCTCCATGTGTCCCATGTTTGGATATTAAATTCTGAGTTACCATATCAATAATGGTCTTTTTTTTTAAATGTTTTATTTATTTATTTTTAATTTTATTTTTCTCTATGTGTATGAATGTACTGTCTGCATGCAAGTCTGTGCACCCATGTCATGCAATGCCACGGAGGTCAGAAGAGGGTCTCGGATTCCCCTGGAACTGGAGTTCTCTTGGAATTGGAGTTACAGATGGTTCTTAGCCGCCATGTGGGTGCTGGAGATCGAACCTGGGTCCTCTGCAAGAGCGTCGGTGCTCTTAACTGCTAGGCTATCTCTCCAGCCCCAATAATGGTCTTTTATTCAGCCTTATATCCCAACACTTCAACTCTTTTTCACGCTGAGTATAGTTTCTGCACTGCTTATTACTAGCCAAGTGTTGTAACTTGTCCATTGTAAGGAATGTGTCTAGTCACTCAGCTAGATAGTGCTCATACATGATTTTGTTGTAGGCCCAGATGTCATAGGGGTACCACAGGTGAAGTTGGAGACAAGACAGATCATCTTTCAAAGAATCTGCCTTTGAGGTCCTCCATGGTTGCCAGGTGGGAGGAACTGCTAACAGAGGGTGATGGGATAGGTGTGGGGCATATCTTCAGGCTTGGAAGTTCATCGGAGTCATTGGGGTTCAAGGTCCTCAGGCTTATCCGCTGGGGTGTCCACACCCTAGACCTCTTTATCATATTCCTTTTCTGTCAGCTCCTGATTTTTATGTGAGAGATTCAGTGAGACTGTAACAGCTAACTCTTTTTATCTTTGACATTATCAGCCCTCCAACTGCAGAAGTTTGGGTTGTCTTTAAACAGAGACCTGACTTTCTTGCCGTGCTCTAAATTAGTAATTGACAGACCTGAGTTTGTCATTGTCTCTCTTCAGTGCATTGGTGTATGGTGTCTTCTGACCTCTGCCCCCCCCCAAAAAAAAAGAATGGCAGAGGGAGCTGGAGAGGTGGATCGGAGGTTAAGAACTCTGGTTGCTCTTGCAGAGGACCCAGGTTTGATTCCCAGCACCCACACAGTGACCAACAGCCATCCATAACTCCAATTCCTAGGGAATCTGATGCCCTCTTCTGACCTCCACAGGAATGGCAGGACAGGGTGCACTTACATACAGGCAGTATACTCATGCACAAAAACAAAAATAAATAAATAAATAAAATTAAAATAATGAATAAAGCATTTTTAAAGAAGGAAGGAAGAAAGAAGATTCCCCTCCAGCCCCATATCTATATCAAGAAGACAGGTTAAAAAAAAAAAAAAAGACAAAGAGGGGGGCTGGAGAGGTGGGTCAGTGGTCAAGAACACTGACTGCTCTTGCAGAGGACTTGGGTTTGATTCCCAGCACCCACATGGTGGCTAACAACCATATGTAACTCCAGTTCCAGGGGATCTAATGCTTTCTCCTGACCTCCTTGGACATTGCACGACATGGATGCAGGCAATATACTCATATACATAGAATAAGAATAATAAATAATTTTTGAGAAAGAAAGAAAGAAAGAAAGAAAGAAAGAAAGAAAGAAAGAAAGAAAGAAAGAAGCTTGTTATCAGTGGCAGAAGAGTAGAGCACTTGTTTAACCTCAGGTCTGTTTGGTTGCCACAGGAAAATGGGGTAGCAATGCACAGAAAGCCCCTTCTCCAAGGCCAGGCACACAGGGCCTGCCTGAGGCTGGAGCTGGACTAGAACAGACAATTTCCCCTGCCCCCATCACAAGCCTAGAACAAAGTGAATCGTAGTACCCTGATACTGGGAAAGGAGAAAACTCATGGAAATAAAACACTCTTTTGTAGGAGCATATGGAAGTAGCTTAATGTTGAAGGTGAAGCATGAAAATGGAGGAAAGTCCTCTGGCCCTGACCCCAACCTTAAGCAGAAAGCAAGAGTGATGTGTCACTAGAGTATGTAACTCAGTGCAGAGAAATAGAGATGGCAACAATGAAACCCAAGTCCTGTGCAGTTTCTGACTACAGTGATACAACTTCCCAATCTAATTTACCCATTCCAGACATGAAACCATTCACCTTAGTGTTTAGTGTTTTACTACATGTCCATAATTCAATAAAAATTATGAAACACAAACATCAATTAAAATAACCACTGCAAAAAAAAAAAATAAACCAATCAATAGAACCAGATGTAGAGATAACCTAGATATTGGAACAATCAGATGAAGACTAACTATATAAAGGAAATTCTCCCCAGACTGATGTGTTTAACATTTGGTCTCCAGGTGGTAGTGCTGTTTTGGAACATTGCAGGAACTTGGGGAGGTGGGACCTAGCTGAGGAAGTGGGTCACTGGGGCAGGTCCTGCAGAGTATATCATCTCTGGCCATTTCCTGTCTTCCTCTCTGCTTTCTCTCTGCCATATGCTCCCATCGCTGTGACATTCTGCCACGTCATCAAAGACTGAACCATCTGACACCATGAGCCAAAATGTTTCCTCCTCAATCATGTTCTCTTGGGTATTTTGTTCATGGCTATACAAGTGTGACCAATACAAAGGCTAAAAATCACGGGGCTGGAGAGATGTCCTAGCAGTTAAGAGTGCTGACTGCTCTTGCAGAGGACCTGGTTTGATCCCCAGCACCCACATGGTGGCTGAGAACCATCCGTAACTCCAATTCCAGAATTCCAGTACCAGGGGAATCCGACACCCTCTTCTGACCTCCTCGGCACTGCACGACATGGGTGCACAGACCTGCATGCAGACAGTACATTCATACACATAAATAAAAATAAAATAAAATCACTTTAAGAGGGCTGGTGGGATAGTTTAGTGGATAAAGGTGCTTGTTGCCAAGCCTGACAACTTGAATTCAATTCTTGGCACTCACATGGTATAAGGAGAGAACTGACTCTCCCACAAGTTGTCCTCTGATCTCCACATGTGTGCCCACCTGAATACACATAAGTAAATAAATAATAAATAATACTTTTAAAAATTTAGTAACTTTGAGGCATGTGTTGAAAGGTGTATTGGACAAGGAGGTTAGCATGCAGGGATAGCCTGAGAGATTTCAATGGAGAGATGAAAACTATGAGAAAGAATCCAGTGGAAGTGTTAGAAATAAAAACATGATAACAGAGATAAAGAATTCAATTTCATTCTGCTTCAATAGATTTATATCAGTAAACTCAACATAGCTGATAGAAGAATCAGTGAGCTGGAGGATAAATTAATAGGAATTACTCAAACTGAAACTCCAAGAGAAAAAATTAAATACAGAGTTTCTGCAGGTAGAACAATGTAATCATTCTTTCATATGTATAGTTATAATCCCCAAATGAAGAAGAGAGGGAGTGACCAAAGCAGAAAAAATATTTGAAGGAAGAATAGCCAATATTTTTTGAAATTAATGAAGATATTAAACCAGAGGCATGAGATGCTTAGAGGGGGGCTGGAGAGTTGGCTCAGAAGTTAGAAGGATTTACTGCTCTTGCAGAGTACTGGGTTTCTGTTCCCAGCATCCACATGGCAGCTAACAACATCTGTAACTCCAGTTCCAGGGGATCCAATACCCTCTTCAGGTCTTAGTGGGCACTGCATGCACATGGCATACATGCAGGTAAAACACTCACATATATATATATATATATATATATATATTTAATTTAAAAAAAAAAAAAAAAAAAAAATTTTTAAAAAAAATATTAATAATATAAAAGCTTTTTATAAAATAATTGAGGCTTAGAAAAATTCACTCATGTAAGATAAATAGAAATTATAAAGTGTAGTGTTGGAGTTTGCACACACAGATTATGTGTTAATGTTCAGACTCCTCTTAAATATAAGATTACAATTAACCCTGGAAGGCAATCAGACTTAAAATAATAATTACACATCATGCGTTTAAAAACATTGTGACTGAGCATAGATGGCACAGCCTTTAATCCAGGACTCGGAGAGACAGAAAGAGTAAGGTGGATCTCCTGTGAATTCAAGGCCAGCCCTGGTCTATAATAGCGAGTTCCAGGACAGCTGGGGCTAAAGGAAGACCTGCCTAAAAAGACAAAAAACAAAAAAAAACAAAAAACAAAAACCCCCACAAATTGTGAGTAGTAATTCACTTTTTTTTTTTTTCTTTATATTTTTTTTTTTTTTTTTTTTTAGTTAGTTAGTTAGTTAGAGACAGAGAGAGAAAGAGTGAATTTAAATATATAAACATTAATTTATGATTTTATGACATGTCTTTCTATTTAGTAATATTTTCTTTAATGTCTAATAATAATTTTAAGTAGACATAATACTTGTACATTTTTGTGTGTTTTTTAGACTTGATTTCTTGCCTATTGTATTTATTATAGTGTACCATTCTTTTAAATTTCTTCTGACCTCTTTGACTATATGCTAATTCCTGTATGATAAATGGGTCTTATTACAATGTTCGAAGAGCTGCTCTGCGCGATAACTTGCTACGTGTGTTCAATTTAAAAAATATTTAATTATTAATTTTTATTTTTACTTTACGCAAGTAGTATTGTCTGCTGTATGGTCAAGAAGTCACCGCATGTCAACGCAATCCTGTGCGAGGTCCAAATAGAGGGTGTTCTATGATCCCCTGGACCTGGTTTGGTTTATGGATGGCTTGGGAACTGACCTGTGGTCTTTTGCGATGAAGAGCAGAGACCCAGTGTCTCTTACTGAGCTCTCCTATTTCTCTGCAAGCCCAATGATCTGTTATATGAAAATTTACTTACTATAGATTTCTTTGGATTCCCTTAAGTAGCACAATCATTGGGTAGATTTCACTATTCATGTTCTTTATATGTTGCCTAGTATTTTATACTTTTTTTCTTCTTGGCTGTATGATGATGATATCTAGAACGTTCTAGGTCTAGCATCTAAGATAGATGTCTGTGTAGTCATTGTCTTACTGCAATACTCAGATGCCAATCTTTACGAATGTTAGTCTATTATTTCCATGGTTATATATGACATATAGAATACAGAAAAGCAAGGAGTGCTTCATGGGTTTATGGTGCAATTCTTTTGAAAAATAGTCATCAACTCTTTAAACTAAAGATGTTCCCATTCTATGAGCTTGAAATTCTAGCCCAACAGTCCACATGTCCACATGTCCACATGTCCACATGTACCCACATGTACTTAAGTCAGACTTGAAAATAGCACCTTATACCTATGAAGTCACTTAATTTCTAGTAAAGTAAAAATCAGAAAAAACAACTTTGATTAAGTAAATCACCATGGTGAAACTGTTTAATATACTGATTCGAAAATTAATATTAAATAAGTGTTTTCTAATCTCCTGTGTAAGTTACAAATCACATCCAGGAATGCCGCACCGAAATACTTATATGAACTTCATGAAATACAGCCTTTATTTGGCTCTACAATTCTGTGCCGTCAGGAAATTTTCAAGGCTGAGTTTCACGTGGAGTGTTCTCATCCTCCACGAGCTGAGTTGTCAGCACATCCGTGGTCAGCTGGAGTCAGCTTTTGCTAATTGTAGCTAGAATTCTATATTGCGTGAGGCCGTCAACTCAGAATCAAGGCCAATTCAGCTCCTACTTCCTATGTATAATCGTCCCGCAGTGTCAGCCATCATGCTGTATTCACCATGTCATAGGTCATTTGGTCCCGATGTCTACAGGAAAACGACTATACACAAAGCAGCTGCTTCAGAACTGAACGGGTCTAATTCTTTTATACTACACTGTGCTTGGTCAATGCAATGCCTAATAAGCAAGTGCGCAACTGTGATTCAAGAGTAGGAAGTAGACGCTTTTTCTTGGTGGGAAAGAGCAGTTAAGGGGCCATTGGCCGAATGCTAAACATTAGGAAAAGTAATATAGATGTGATTTTTTAAGCCAATTTTTTTTTTTTTCAATTTATTTATTTTTGTATTGGGTATGAGATTATGTCTGCATGTAAGATTTTGACACACCTGTAGTCGTGCAATGCAGTGGATGGTCAGAAAGAGGTTGTTGGATTCTCCCTCTGGAACTGGAGTTCTCATGGATATTGGTAGTAATTACAGATGGTTCTTTAGCTGCCATGTTGGTGGCTGTCGGGATCGAACCCATTCAATAGATGGAGCATGAACTGAACAGAGAACTTCACAAGTGATGGAATTAGAGATGTCTGAGAAAACACCTTTAAGAGTGTTCAACATCATTTATCATTAAGGAAATGCAAAAAAACCATTTCGGAAGATATCATCTTTACTCCAATAAGAACTGGATTGGCATCAAAAAAAATGATTACCAAGTGCTGGAGAGGTTGGAGGAAAAGGGGAACACTCATCCACTGCTGGGGTGAATGTAAACTCGTACAGCAACTATGGAAAGCAGTGTGGAGAACCGCTTGGAAGACTTGATGAACTTGCCACCCGACCAAACCATATACCACTCCTGGCAATGTACCCTCAAGACTCACCCCACCACAGAGCTAACATGATGGCCATGTTTATTGCAGCTCTTTCTTCACATAGCAAGGAGCTGGAACCCAACCCAAATGCCCCTCAACTGATGAGTGGATAGAGAAAATGTGGTAACATCTTACAGAATAGAGTTCTATGCAGGCAGTTAAAGATGACATCATGAGCTTTGCCAGGAAAATGGCTGGAGCTTAGAGGACATCATGCCCTGAGTGAAGTAACACAGTCCAGAAAACAAAGACGAATAGTATCCTTTCAATCTGTGGATGCTAGTACCAATTACTTAGTTGTTAAGTATTTCTTGGTGTATGGCCCCCTGAGCTTTTTTCCAAAACAGTTGGAGTGATGCATATTGAAAACAACACCACCAACAACAACGAAGGACTGAAGAATCGGAAAAACTGACTGAAACGTGAACTTCTGTCAAAACAGTCAATTTCCTATGGAGAATATTGAGAAAGATATGAAAAGCATATTTGGCAGAAAGCATGAGCTTTCTGGTTGGGGTGGGCAATGGGGGGGCAACACAGGGTCTAGATTTGTTAAAAAAAATAAAAATAAATTTATAAAAAAATAAAAATGCAAATACCTACAAAAAATATAAACATACAAAAGGAAAGGTATAACCAGAAATAAACTAATTAGTAAGGCCTGAGAAATTATACTTCGGTATAAAACTTGAGATCTTAAGTAAAGAAGACAAAAAAGAAAGAAAAAAAAAAAAAAAAAAAAAAGGCCGGGCGGGTGGCGCACGCTTTAATCCTGCACTTGGGAGGCAGAGCAGGTGGATCTTTGTGAGTTCAAGGCAGCCTGGTTACAGAGTGAGTTCCAGGACAGCTGGGACTAAAGGAAGACCCTGTCCTCGAAAAGAACCAAAAAAAAAAAAAAAAAGAGCAACGGTTTTTTTTGCCTGTTTCTACTGGGTCAAGTGCATCAGCTTTGTGGCTGCCACTGCTTTTTGCCATCCTTAAAGACATGAGACAACAGCTTTTCAATCCTCCAACATGGACTGAAGACTCATTTCTCTCCAAGAATCCTTCAATGTCAGATGGAGACTGCTGAAGACATCCAGCCTTGTGGACTGACGCTACTACTGGGGTTTCAGCCTCTTCAGAGTATAGACTGCCATCGTTGGACTACCAGGCTGTGTCAACAGATGACCAGTACAGGAAGATCAAAGATAGGGCATGGCATGCTTAACGGACCTCATTTGGTGACCATGGGAAGGGAAAATCCCAATGTGGAACACAAGGGCAAGGAACTGATGGTTGTTTGGGTTGCCAAGGGGAGAAGACCTCAAACATGACATCTTTCAGCCTAAATAAAGAAAAAAAAAAATGAAATAATAAGCTGAAGACTCTAAAAACCTATGATAATGTGGCATGCATATATGCCATATTTTGGAGTGATGCAATTGAAGGAATAAACAACAACAACAACAATAGACTGTCAAAGAACTGACTGAAACTGTGAACTTCTGCTCAAAACAGTAAAGTTCTGCATTGAAAATTTATAAAAGAGACTGAGAAAAGATGAAAACGTGTTTGGCAGAACGCATGAGCTCTGGTGGGGTGGGGTCCGGGGGAGGGAGGGGGAATGGAGGGGGAAATGGGTCTAGATTTGATTTGAGAAATTTTGTATGAAATGCACAAAGGCTTCAATAAAAAAATTGTTGCGTGGTGGTGCAACGTCGCTTTTTAATCATAGCACTTGGGAGCAGAGGCCAGGCGGATTCTTTGTGAGTTCAAGGCCAGCCTGGTCTACAGAATGAGTTCCGGACCAGCTGGGGCTACAGGAGACCCTGTCCTCAAAAAGAACAAAACCAAAAAAAAAAAAAAAAAAAAAAAAAAAATTTGGTTGAAAAAAATAGCAAACCAGCCTGGCAGCTAATCAAGTAATGCAAAAGATTAAAAATAATGAGATGATACTTAGCCAGGCTGCAAAGGGAAGACAGGAGGGGGAAAGAACTGAATAATGCCGAATATTTTAGGGACATGGAGATAGAGGGGTTCTCTCATGCTATAGGGGGATGTAGATGGTGTAGCCACACTGGCGCACTGGAGAACAAATAGTTGTTAGCTACCTTTCTACTTCACAATCAGCAAGCCCCACTTCTGAATGTATTCATCGAAAAGAAATCTCAGGGCTGGAGAGAGATTGCTCAGCAGGTAGGACATTGGCCGCTCTTGCAGAAAGACCGGAATCAGTTCACAGCACCCACACAGCACCCACACAGCAGCCAACAACTGTCCATAACTCTAGCTCCAGAGGAATCTGATTTCTTCTGACCCTCTGTGGGCAGATACATGTGCTCTTACATACATGCAGGAAATATACTTGTACATATAAAATAAATATATAGAAATTAAAAAAAATTTTAAAGAATCTCATTTAAAAACTGACATGAGAACATCTACAAGGACACTATTCAGACTGGGTTAAAGATAACCCAGACATCTAAAGAAAGCAGAAAAATTTAGAGTACTCAGCAGTATCTGGAAGCAAGAGCTATAAAATACCCAGACAACATGCATTATACTGGGAGAAAACAAGACTACACACACTATACCTACATAAGTTCCTACAGTACACATTTTATACGAACATATAACTAAAGGCACAGACATTAATGAGAATGGTTTCCATAAGGATTTGAAAAGGGCCAGAAATGGAAAGTGGGGAACTGGGGTGGGGCCACCTGCATCAGTGATGAGGGACCTCTTCCCTGCAGTGTTCTCTTGCTTGTTCCATAGCACACTCCCTTTTCAGCACTGTAAATCTCCCTTCCTTTTAAACAGATACTGTATTTTTACATCTCCAATTAAGTTTTCTACCAATAAATACATGTTTGCTTTTCAAGTTGGTTGTTATTTTAACACTTGTTTTTAAATTATTTAATAACTAAACCATATCTGATGTAAAAATTCTTTGCACATACATATGGATTTTTTTTCCTAAGTATATTCACAGTGTAAATCCTAAGTAATACAATTTCTAAACTAAAAAATGTCAGAATATGCATTCCATCTAAATATGGTAATTAGATTATTGTCAAATTGCTTACCACGAACATCTAAAAAGGATCTATTTCTCCATGCTCTGGTAAGCACTGAGTATTATAAAGCTTTCTTATTTATTTTTTTATGACAATCTAAAGTTAAAAGATTGTGTCTTGCTGATATTTTGAGCACAGTGGTTTTAAATAACAGACAGAGTATATTTCCATAACTTTACAAGCCATTTGCATTCTTCTTGTGAACTGTCTGTTCTGATAACCTTGCTGTTTTTTTTTTTTCCTGAGTTGTTTTACTTCCTCATTCATTTGTACAGTTATTTTGCAAATTAAGGCAATTAGCCATTTTATCATATGTTCTGCAATTACATTTTCACAGTCTGTCATGTCTTTTGCCAAACAGAAGTTTTAATTTTTTACACAGTCAAATTTATCAATCTGCTCCTTTATGGCTTCTGGGGAAATAGATATTTAAATTTTATTTCTGCAGTTTGAAAGTTTAAGTGCTTTTCTAGGAGAATTGATCAGAAAGTTTGAGAGGTGGATGGGGGAAGGGAACAATTGAGGCAATTGCCACTTATAGACAGAACAAAGAATTTAAATGCCAGGGTACCTAGGACAGCCCAGAGGAGGCCAGATTCCAGCCTCTGCGCATCCACACTGAGGTTGTATCTTTCCTCTCCAAGGGGCTTCTAGCTACACCAAACTGTTCCTAAGACCTGAGGCCACATTCCTGGTGTCTTCTGGGATGTCACAGAAGGTAAGTGGATGTCATAATTGTCTTGGCTTTGGAAGCTACTCCAGCACATGGTGTCTTTGATGATCAATTGAGCAGACTTGCAATATGAATTCCACAGCCTGATTTTTTCTACAAAGTTTCCAAGACAGATTTCACTGGGAAGTAATTTTCTTCCCTTCTGTTTCTTAGTCTAGCTAAGGGGTTGTCGATCTTGGTTATCTTTTCAAAAACCTGACTTACAGTTAAATCGATCTTTTCTACTGCTTTTCTACTTTGCTGTTCTCGTTTCTGCTGTAATCATTCTGATTTCTATTCTTCTGCAAACTCTGGACTTAGCTTGTTCCTCCTTTCTCTTTAGTTCTTTGAGGTCTGAAGCTTGCTCATAGTGACATTGTTTTTAATCACAAATGCATTCTCAACTATAAAATTCCTCATAAAGCAGTTTTGACTATATTCTATAATTTTTGTATTTTTTTCCAGTTGCTTGTCTGAAGATTTGCTTTCTCAAATTTTCCCATTCCATTTCTTATTTTACCTATTGGTTCTTTAAGTGTATGTCATTTAAGGACCGGGTGTGGTGGCACACACCTTTGATCCTAGGCACTCTGGTGCCAGAAGCAGGCAGTTCTCCTGTGAGTTCAAGACTACCCCACTCTCACAGTGAGTTCCAAGCCAGCCAGGGCCAGATAGTTCAAACCCTGGTCTCAAAACAAAACATAATAACAATGAAAAGCACAATGATATCATTTATTTTCATGTGTTTTGAGTGAATTTTCCAAGTTTCCTTCTGTTGAATACAGAAGAAATAAATTTCTGGAATCATATAACCTACTTTGAGTGAATTATCAGAAAATAAGAAAACCTCAAAAATGTGTAAGACAAACGAACTGGAAAACACTACATTCTTCGGTCAACGGGAAAGAGAGAGACGTGTAGGAAATCACTGGAATTAAAAGGGCTGTTGCTGAACAAACCGCAAAGTCTAACTATAGACCAACTTTAAAGGACAATAATAAATTGCCAGGCATGGTTGGTTACTACACACCTTTTAATCCTAGCACGTTCGGTTGTAGGCAGAGGCAGGTGGATCTTCTGTGAGTTCAAGACCACCATGGTCTACAAAGCAAGTTCAAAGCCAGACTACGCTATGTAAGACCCTGCCTCAAAAAAAAAAAAAATAAATAAAAAGATAAAATTAATAATAAATAAGAAATGAGGAATGATTAAAGAATTAAATCAAATGTTGATGGAATAATTGTGTGGTTACATGGAGTTTATCCTAATCCCAGAACTTGGGCAGGAGAAAGAAGACGTTTAGGAATTCTTATAACTGCATGGACATCATGTTCAGAAATAATATGAAGTAATATAAGGATAGGAAGGCACGGCGTGGCGGGTCAACCTTAATTTTACTCTAGCACGCAGTAAGGCAGAGGCAGGTCTAGTTCATCTTTGTGTTTATAAGGCCAGCCTGGTCCTACAGAGTGAGTTCAGAACAGCTGGGGCTACAAGGGAGACCCCTGTCTCAAAAAAGACCAAAAAAAAAAAAAAAAAAAAAAAAAAAGGAGAGGAAGAGATTAATTCCAATCTTTGAATTAGTAATTATTTGTTATCACAAGCAAAAACAAAGTGGAACTATATCAAACTACAAAGTTGTTCTTACATAGAAAAGAAAACGACAAAATAATAATGCAACTATTCAGCTTTCTGTGACTATAACAGTAATCTGTCAACCAACTTATATAAAGAAAAGATTTCTCTGGCTCATAGTGTGACAGGTTCGGGTTCAGGATCAGTTGGTTTATTCGAGTCCATCATGGCAGGAGGACACAGTAAGGCAAAAGAGATTGCCTTGTGGCTAGAAAACTAAAGAATGGGGAAGAGACTCAAGTCGTACCCCCCTTTATGAACATGCCCCCATTGACCTAAGGCCCCCTAAGCTCCATTTCATAAAGTTTCCATAATCTCTCAAAAGTGACACTCTGGAGAACAAACCTTCATACATGGCCTTTAGGGAATATTCTAGACCTAAACTTCAGAAGCAAACTACAGAAAAAGAGAAAATATTTGTAAAGCCCATATCTTTGAATAAGAGTTAATACCCAGGCGGAGAAGATGGCTCAGAGGCTAAGAGCCACTGACTGCTCTTGCAGAGGAACCTGGCTTCGATTCCCCAGCACCCGCATGGCCAGCTAAAAGAACTGTCCTTTAACTCCAGTTCCCAGGGGAAATCCGACACCCTCTTCTGACCTCTGCAGCATTGCACAACACGTGCACAAACCTACAGCAGACAGACAACACACACATAAAATAAATAATAAAATTAAAAACAGTTTAAATACCCAAAATGAAGAAGGAATTGACTCAATTTAAAAGAAAAAATATATGGGCTGGAGAGATGGCCTGCGGTTAAGAGTGCCAACTGCTCTTGCAGAGGTATGCGGGTTCGATCCCCAGCACCCATGGCAGCTGAGAACCGTCTTTAACTCCAAGTTCAGGGGATTCTGACACCCTCTTCTTACCTCTGTGGCATTGCACGATATGGGTGCACAGACCTAGATGCAGCAGTACATTCATACACAATAAAAAAAAACCACATATACATATTCAGTACATTTGTTACTTCCTTAGCATCAAATTCACAGCTAAGAGCTTGTACTTTATGCTTTCAACAAAGCTTATAAACAATGTTGTTTTCAGGGCTGGAGAGATGATCAGCAGTTTAAGAGCACTCACTGCTGTTGCAGAGGACCAGGGTTTTGTTCCCAGCATCCACATGGTGGTAGAACAGTCTTTAACTCCAGTTCCAGGGAAATCCAACACCCTCTTGTGGCATTGCACGACACTGGGTGCACCAACCTACATGCAGACAGTTCAACTCATACAAATAAAAAAAATTTAAAATAAAATAAAACAATATGTTTTCTACTTGAAGCATGTCCCAGCCTTCTTGTGCTCCAGTACTCTAAGGGACACTTCAGTTCTGTGGTTTGGGAGCATCTATCCCAGCATTTGATGATCATGATTCTACTCAGCTTTCTTGTTTACACTCCTTACTTATAGCTAATTCACAAAGTCTGAAATCAAATTATAGGTTAATTGTGAAACATATTTAAGGATTCATACTTTAACCTTAAGCTTGTTTTATAGGTAAATTATACAATATAATATAACTTTACTTCTAAATTACAAAGAATTGTGTATATTTTAAATGTACTTTAAGAAAATGTTTCTTCTGGGCAATGGTGTTGATGCCTTTTCTAGCACTCAGGAGGCAGAGGCAGGCAGATCTCTGTGAGTTCAAGGCCAGCCCCTGGTCTTCAGATGAGTTCAGGCCAGCTTGGGGCCTACAGAGAGACCCTGTCTCAAAAAGACAAAAAAAAAAAATTGTTCCTTTCTCATAAATCTTAGAACTGAGGAAAATAGAGACATATACTACAAGCTAGCTCTATAGTGGTATCAGTCAATGTGGTATTGTCTTTACTGACCAGTTACCCACTTTGACTTACATATAAGGATTTGGTGTTTAGGAACCACAAATAGGGATAATATATGTCGTTTGTTTTTCGGACCTGTTACCCTCACTTACACTTTCCAGTTCCATCCATTTGCCTACAAATTTCAATGATGTTCTTCTTCACGCTGCTAGAACTCCATTGTATAAATGTACCACATCTTCAATTATCCACTTGTCAGTTGGGGACACCCGGGCTGCTTCCAGCTCTTCGCTATTGATGAAAGAGCTGCAATAATCATGGTTGTGCAGGTATCTCGGATGAATCCTTTTGGTATATACATAGGAGTGGTATAAATTGGGTGCAAATGGTAGGTTTCATTGTTAGTTCCTTTCCAGAGTTCTCCACACTGCTTTCCCATAGGGGCTACACAAGTTTGCAATCTTACCAGCAAAAAGAACAGAATTTTGGACCATCCCAGAATGTTCCTGCAAAATCCCACCAGTCACCTCTGGGTGGCAGTCATGAGCCTTTGGAGTAAACTCTAGTCTACATAGCTGGTACAGAGACTTCCAAAATCAAGCATGAGTACAGTTCAAATGGCCCAAATGAATCAAAGGAGACTACCCTTTGTGATTCCAACATACCCTGATTGTTTTGCCCTGTTAAAATATAATCTTATTTGGAGGTAATGTATAGATAAGAACTATCAATGATTTCTATGTGAACTAGGCATCCTTTAAAATCCAAATAAATGCCAGCATGGTGGCGCACGCTTTAATCCTGGCACTTGGGAGGCAGAAGGCAGGTGGAGCTTTGTGAAATTCCAAGGCCAGCCTGGTCTACCGCAGAGTGAAGTTCCCAGGAAGCTTGGGGCTACAGAGAGCCCTGTCTCGAAAAGACAAAAAAAAAAAAAAAAAAAAAAAAAAAAAAAAAAAATCCAAATAGACCAGCCAAGCATGAGGTTTCTAGGTTAGATTAGGAAAAGGGATGGACACAACTGTCTGTCCATAGGTGGCTCCTTTCCAAGTGATTCCACAGTTTGGCCCTGTCCCTGAGCCTATCCTAGATTTATCAACCAGCCTCTGTTGGCCATCTGTGTCACCCCTGGATTTAGGTCAGTTCTCACTCGGTCTCTGGCTTCATGTACTGTGCATAGCAAGTTTGAAGGCCTGCCTAGACATTGAAAACCCTGTCTCAAAAACAGTATAGTGTTTGTCAGCCTCTAATCACTGGAAACACATCTGAGAAAATCAAATTAATGGAAGAAGGATTTATTCTGGCTGACAGCTTCAGAGGTTTCCATCCATGGAGCCTTGGTCTGTGGGTCTCTGGTGACACAGAGCTTCAGTAACAGAATCTTTTTTTTTACTTTTTATAAATATTTTTTTAAATTTTTATTTATTTTTATAATGTGTATGAATGTACTGTTGCATGCTAGGTTTGTGCAACCCGCGTAGTGCCATGCCGCGGAGTCAGAAGAGAGTGTCGGATTCCCCTGGAACTTGGAGTTCTCCTGGAATTGGAGTTTCAGATGGTTCGGCCACCCATGTGGGATGCTGGGGATCGAATCCCGGTCCTCTGCAAGGCAAGTCGGTGCTCTTAAACCGCTAGGCCTATCTCTCCAGCCCCAGTACAGATTCTAATGGAGCAGTCACTCCCCTATAAGTGGCCTGGGAAAGAGAGAGAGAATATGAAAATGAATCTGGGGACAACATACCCTTTTTTTTTGGTATTTTTTTGAAGACAGGGTCCCCTTTGCCCAGCTGTCCTGGACTCAACTTTGCAGCCAGGCTGGCTTCAAAACTCACAGAGATCCACCTGTCTCTCCCTCTAAGTGCTGGGATTATAAGGATGCACCACTATTACCCAGCTAAAAATTTATTTATTTATTTATTTTATTTATTTAAATATTATTTGTCTTTTTGAGCGGGTCCCCCTGTAGCCCCAAGCTGTTCTGGAACTACTCTGTAGACCCACGGCTGGACTTGAAAACTCACAGAGATGCCCTGCCTCTTGCCTCCAAAGTGCTAGGATTAAAAGCATGCAGCACCACGCCCAGTAAGATACCTTTTAAAGAGATTAAAGAGATAGAATAGCAGTTAAAGAGCACTGGCTTGCTTTTGCAAAAGCACTGGTTCAAATTCCAGTACACACATGGCAGCTAACAACCATTTTAACTCCAGTTTCAGGGGGATGGGAGTTGATGCCCTCTTCTGAATTCTTTGGTATTGCACGACACGGGTGACATGAGTGCACCAACATACATGCTCTGCATACACATAAAATATAAATATAAATTTTTTAAAAAATGCCCTTTTAAAGTCAGCACCCCAGTGACCTACTCCCTCGCTCAGTCCTACATCCTGATAGCCCATTCAGCAACAATGAAACCTCATGATTCAGTCACCTTTCAATTGCTGTCACCAGCTGATGATCAAGTCTTCAATACGTGAATCTTTCAGGGGAACACTTCATATCCAAATGTTAATACATACCATTCCACTAAGAACTTGAATAAATACTAATTTCCTCTTATTATAGTATGACAGTAGCTGGTGAGTTCAAATAACTATACAGTAAACATAAATTGGAATCTTATCACATGAACACAAACTGCAACTGGCCATTTTCCAAAAATCAAGACAGAAAAAATAGCATTAGTGAGATCAATGAGTATCATTCCAGTTTAGGCTGCTACACTTTGTGTACTATTGACCTGCATCTGGGGCTAAGAGCCGTACTACTTTAGTCCAGCCTCAGTCCTCCACCTTTATTCTACATAAGCTGTCCTTTTATTCATAGGTTACCCAGGGCTGTTATACAAAGAATTATCGACATCAGCACTTCAGCTTCTAGCACATCATTGATTTCCTCTTGTGCACTGGATAGCCTGTACTGTTTCGAATTAACCAGCATGGACTTAAGCAGATAGCTGATCCCTTCAGCATATCCAGTCCACTCTGGCTTAACTTAGATGCTTTTAGCTTTACAGTGCTAGGAGGGAAAGTGTTCTCCAGTCACAGTAATATCCACCCCAATAAAACATTCAGATAAAATCCCTTCAAACATTTCGATTCTCATCCAAATTTCTACCTTAGTCCCGTGACCCATGTCCTATCCTCCCAATCACAGATGGCCCTGTACGGACTTCAGGGACTGGTTTTGGAGCCACTCTGCTTTGAAGACTTTATCAAGGATTGCCATAAAAGTTTCTATTCTGCCATTTTACCCACTTATGTAAGTAATACCTTGTGTAGAGGGGAGACGCCCGAAGGCTCGCGTCTCCAGCCAGCCTTCATCAACAACATAGCTGGAGAGGCCATTTCCATATGAGATCTAAGTTCAGATGTTTCACCACCTTTGCTCTCTGAATTTCTAACTCTCTCTAGACAGGAGAAAACAGAGCAGAGTTGATTATACAGCTTTATATTAGGAGCCAGCAGGACTTCCCATTGGATAACACAACTTCCCACTTTATTGCACCAATTTTTTTCAACTCTTCAATTCATAAGTGGATTTATTCATCCACTTATTCATAATCACTTAAAAATTTTTATGTCACTAGGACCTGTGAGTCCCCTGATTCTTCTCCTTGTCTCNATATATGTTAAAAAAAATAAATAAATAAAACTTTTTTAAAAGAGGCTTAGAAAACCTCATGTAAGATAAATAAAAATAAAGTGTGTGTGTGGATGCATTTGCACACACAGATTTATGTGTGAAGTTCAGACCTCTATAAATAAAGAACAATAAACCCTGGAGGCAATCAAGACTAAAATAAATATTACATCCATGGGTTTAAAACACAATTGTAGCACTGAGCATGATGGCACAAGCCTTTAATCCCAGGACTCGGGAGACAGAGGTAGGTTGATCTCTGTGAATTCAAGGCCAGCCTGGTCTATATAGCGAGTTCCAGGACAGCTGGGGCTAAAGGAAGACCCTGCCTCAAAAAGACAAAAAACAAAACAAAACAAAAAAAACAAAAACCCCACACAATTGTAGTGTAATTCACTTTTTTTTTTTTTTGGCCCAGCATGTAATTCACTTTTTAAACCACCACACAGATTCAACAGGTTGAATCATCTGGTCATAGGCATGATACCTCTTTCTATTTAGTAATATTTTCTTTAATGTCTAATAATAATTTTAAGTAGACATAATACTTGTACATGTTTTGTTTTATTATAACTTGATTTTATGCTATTGTTAATAGTGTCCTTCTTTTAAATTTCTCTGCCTCTTTGCTGCTATGTCCTGTATGATAAATGGCTATTACATGTTGAGCTGCTCTGGCAACTTGCTAGAGTTGATCATTTAAAATATTTTACTTATTATTTTTATTTTACTTGTACGAGTGTATTGTCTGCATGTATGTAAGAGCACCCATGTCACACAATGCCTGTGGAGGCCAAAAGAGGGTGTCAGATCCCCCTGGACCTGGTGTTATGGATGGGTGCTGGGAACTGACCTGGGTCCTTTGCAAAGAGCAGCCAGTGCTCTTAACTGCTGAGCCATTTCTCCAGCCCCAAGAGTTGATAATTCATCTATAGATTCTTTTGGATTCCCTAAGTATGCAATCATTGGGTAATTCACAAATCATTTCTTTTTTTCCTGTATTTATACTTTTTTTCCTTCCCTTGGTGTATGATGATGGATAAGACGTCTAGGTCAGCATTAAAAAGATATAATGTTGTGGTATCTTTGTCTTCCTGATCTCAGAGGCCAATCTTTCAATGTTTCTTCAGTTATATATGTTAATATAGAACAGAAAGCAAGGAGTGCTCATGGGTTTATGGTGCAATTCTTTTGAAAAATAGTCATCAACTCTTTAAACTAAAGATGTTCCCATTCTATGAGCTTGAAATTCTAGCCCAACAGTCCACATGTCCACATGTCCACATGTCCACATGTCCACATGTACTAGTAGACTTGAAAAGAACACTTTACAGAAGCACAATTCATAGAAACCAAAAATCAAAAACAAACTTCTATTAGTAATACAATGGGGAAACTGTTTAAAACTGATTGAAAAAAAAATAGTGTTTTCTATCCCTGAATAACAAATCACCCCCAAACTTAATGACTTCATGAAACACCTTTATTTGGCTCACAATTCTGTGGGTCAGGAATTTAAGCTGAGTTCACCTGGGAAGTGTTTCTCATCTCCACTGAGCTGCAGTTGTCACACATCCGTGGTCAGCTGTGAGTCAGCTTTGCTAATTGTAGCTAGACTTCTATATTGCTGAGGCCTCACCTCAGACATCAAGGCCAATTCAGCTCTACTCCATGAATATCGTTCTCCGACAGTGTAGCCAATGCTTGTTCACATGTCATAGTCATGGGTCCCATGTCTCAGGAAAAGCACACAAAGCCACTGCTCAGAACTGACACAGGGTCACTTTTACTACACTGTGTTGGTCAATGCAAGCCGCAATGCCAACTCAGATTCAAGAGAAGGAAGTAGACCGCTTTTCTTGGTGGGAAGAGCATTAGGGCCATTGGACAATGCTAAACAACTTGGAAAAGTAAAAGATTGATTTTTAAGCCAATTTTTTTCATTTTATTTATTTTTGTATGTGTATGAATGTACTGTCTGCATGTAGATTTGTGCACCCGTGTCGTGCAATGCAGTGGAGGTCAGAAGAGGTTGTTGGATTCCCCTGGAACTGGAGTTCTCCTGGAATTGGAGTTACAGATGGTTCTTAGCTGCCATGTGGGTGCTGGGGATCGAACCCATTCAATAGATGGAGCATAGAACTGAACAGAGACTTCACAAGTGAGGAATTAGAGATGTCTGAGAAACACCTTAAGAAGTGTTCAACATCATTAATCATTAAGGAAATGCAAATCAAAACCACTTTAAGATATCATCTTACTCCAATAAGACTGGCTAGGATCAAGAAAACAAATGATACCAAGTGCTGGAGAGGTTGTGGGGAAAGGGGAACACTCATCCACTGCTGGTGGGAATGTAAACTCGTACAGCCACTATGGAAAGCAGTGTGGAGAACCCTTGGAAGACTTGGAATGAACTTGCCACCCGACCCAGCCATACCACTCCTGGGCATGTACCCTCAAGACTTACGCCACCACAGAGATACATGCACGGCCATGTTTATTTCAGCTCTCTTCACAATAGCAAAGAGCTGGAACCAACCTAAATGCCCCTCAACTGA